>OV121085.1:43529997-43895847 GCA_921293015.1 Phorcus lineatus
AGAGTCAAGTGTTTTTATTACTTTCAATCACCTGTATTCACGGCATAGCAAGCTTCGTCTCTGCTTATTTCCATGAATACTCCTGTCAGTAGCAGGTATGGAAGAAGAAGCCAATTTAACTCCATGCTTTATGTTTGTCTTAAACATTAATGGGGCTGCTCCGTTGGCTTCGAGGGGGTCCGCCATTTTAGTTTTTTTGGCATAAGGGGAAATCATAAAACACTAAGTTATTTGAAATTTTAAAACTATTTTCAAAGATTTGATTTGGTTCAGCTTCAATCTTCATCAATATAACACATAAATAATTATACTAATTATACGGAATGAAATTACATCTAGACTGCTCATGTGAATTATTAACATGGTCTTGTAATGTAACTTTTTAGAGTACTGTTCAAAGGAATCAAAAGTTATTATTTTTAGTTACAAAGTTTCTAACAATGCATACATTGCAACCTATTCACAAATAAACATAATAGATTTTTAAACTTTATGAGAATGTTGTAAGAGTTAAATGTTACTATTTTAATTTCCATATGATATTTCACACAGCCGTATATTGATCATGTTGTTTGTGAATTGGCATAGTAATGTTTGTTTCCTGAATTGGTCGTTAATATGATATATTCCTACTTTGGCATCATATTGATAGACTCTATATGGAGAAATTTGAATAAGCAAACCTTCTGTAAGACAAGGAATTTTTGGATTATCAACTTCTTTATTATAATGATAGCAACGTTTAGGTCAAGGATTTTATACCATTTTCAAGCATGACATTCTAGCTATACAGAAACATTGCCGTCCGTATGATAAAGAAGTAAATAATCCATAAAAATTCATTGTTTTCCTGAGTCTGCCGTCTTCTGGAATGCCACTCAAAACGTAAACCTTCTGTATTTTATGGTGAAATATGTATAGAATCTGAAGAAAGATTTACATAAACTTGCAACATAAGTAAAAAAGTTTCAAATAGGTAATAAACAACATCTATCATGAGTTGTAATCCAGTCAATATTTATTTTAATGTGGTAGAAAATTAAAACTACAAATTCAAAGGTTGTGTTTATTTAAAACATCAAAAAGAACTTGTTACTATTGCTTTTTAAGTGGTAGAAAATTTAACCACAAATTCAATGGTTTTGTTTGTCTAAAACATTAACCCTTAAGATGCGGGTCCCGGGCCTGTCCGGGTTGAAATTTGCTTTGACCGCATGTCCTCTGGGCGAGATGCGACATCCAAACTCTATTTTTCTCACGCTAGCTCATTAACGCCGAGGTTCACAGTAGCGAAGGACGGGCAATTGTTGCACGGCAGTAGTGTCAGTTCAACGCTAGTACTTTCCGTCCGTGTGTCGCTAAGCTACCGAATTTTGTTTCGTTGATGTTCTAAATGATGCGCGTACATGTTCCGAAAATTATGCAACGATTGATAACGTTTATCGTACCGAAAATAAGCTTTAAAATCACTCAATTTTCCCCCACTCCCCGCCGCACGTGCTAATAGCCTGTGGGCACTTTCTACCCTCTCGCACGAGCTTACCGCCCCGCGCGTGCTATCGTTTGCTTACAAGCCTGCACTCACACCAAACGTACAACCTTATATCGCACGCCCTATGCTCTGAACCCTTGGGCGGATTTCAATACCGGTTGGATCATTTGAAAGAGCAGAAAATTGTCTTCAATTCAATATAAAATACGTAACTACGCTACCTGAATTGAAGATACAGCATGTGCCGCAAAAAAGGTGATTTTTACATATTTTTAGTTTTACACCATTTTGTCACACCAATTTTTACATGATGTGCTCAACGTATTTTGACAATTTTTATATCAAAAGACAGAGAGAAAGATTGTCTTTCTTTCCATGTAAAATGTGTACATGCGCGATAATAAATAAAGACACAGCAAGCGCCGCACAAAAAGCTAATTTCTCGATTCAAATCATGTAAACTGAACGGCGATTTTGACATGTGCCTTTCTTTCGCTCATATCTTCTCAACAGCTAGGCGTATTTTGAAATTGATTACATCGTGATAAAGAAGGAATAATTGTCTTCGATTTGATATAAAAAAATTATATACACCATATAGAATAAAGATACAGCAAGTTCCGCAAAATTGTGACTTTTGTATATTCTTTACGTTTTTACCATTTTCTCGCACTTTATATCACATAAACTTCTCGGTAAATTTTGCAATTTCATATATCAAAATATAGAGAAAAGGATAATCTTTATTGCCATATAAAATTGGTATGTACAAGAAAATCAGAAAGGACCCGGCGCGCATCGCACAAACAGGCAATTTCTCTATTTATATTTTGTTTACCGAGAAGCGATTTATTTTCAACTGCTTTTTACACTTCCTATCCATTTAACGGCAGAGCGCATTATCGACATTTTTATATCACAATAAAGAGGAAAGGATCGTCTTCAATTCTATATAAAATTTGCAAATTACAATTAGACAATAAAGGAGCGGTTAGTGATGTCGCAATTATCAAAATCTGTTCTAAAATACCCGAGGGTACCATCTTTGCAAACTTTATATATTCCAAACCAAGTGGTACATATTTATTATTTTCATATCATCGTAAAGCAGAAAGAAATGCCTTCATTTTCATGTGTAATTTGCCCATATTTGCATCAAAATAAAACGTGTGGAAACGATGCGACATATGTTGCGGTAAGGCGATTATCAAAGAATTTATTACTAGCTATACCCACGTTTCGTTGGTAATAACTTCTAATTACAGTGCAAAAGATTGTTATGATTTATTTCTTCGTAAAGAAGAATAAATTGCCTTCAATTCCATATATAATTTGCATGTATACAAAGCGAATAACATGATTTATAAAGTTGGAAATAAAGACAATTTATATTGTGTGTGAGTGTATGTTTCAACGGGGATACCCCGCCTGCACGCGCTGAGCGCGTGCGTTTGCCCGGGGCTATTAGCTTAGTAATATTACTGTGGGGGTCAGAGCGTTATCGGGATTTATCACTACCCTGTTTTCGTAATTTATATCTTTCGTTTAGGATGGCGTATCGTAATAAAATTTATCGTGAAATATAGAGCAAGAAATTAGCTTCAATTCCGTATATAATTTGCATGTGTGCACTCAGTGATTAAATGATTTTATAATGTTTGAAATGAAGACAATTTTTAAAATTTTGTAAAATTCGTTCTAAACATATTATAAAAATAATTTTTATATCGATGTGAAGAGGAACTATTCATCTTTAGTTTCGTTTTGATTTCGCGCATGCGCTCTTGGAATTTATTGAGTTACGGCGCCCGAATTGAAAACAAGTTTACTTCAGTTGTAGAAACCGTTCCAGGGGTGATAGAAATTTCATTCAAAGTGTCAAGTAAGTATCATCCATTTGTAACACGGGATTCGCCGACTAGCTTTGTATAAAACGACGATAATGTCCGTATTTCGCCATGTAAACACGCCATATGTTGTTAAAACGGTCGCATCTGGCGGCGCTGGAAAATTCGGCCACAGGGGCTAATTGCGCTATAACGGTAGCGAGGCGAGTGCTGGAAAATTCAGCCACGGGGGCAAAACTGGTCAAAATAATATTCAGCAACTTAAGAGTTAATAGAACTTGTCACTATTCGTTTTTAAGTAGTAGAAAATTAAACCACAAATTCAAAGGTTGTGTTAATCTAAAACATTAAATAGAACTTGGGTACTAATGCTTTTTAAGTGGTAGACAATTAAAACCACAAATTCGATAGTGATGTTTATCTAAAACATTAAATAGAACCTGATAACTACTACCGCAGATACATTAGTAGATCATATTTGGAGAACTTCAGGATTAATGACTATGGTATTTGAACAGCAAATCCTGTAATAGAAGCAGTGTTACAAGGATGGTATCAACTTGGCGTGAAGCGATGAACAAATAGACTTGACCAGTGCTTGATGAGATTGGTCGGCAAGGCATTACTTTGAAAAATGGAAACTTTCAATATATTCAAATACTTGGCCAGCATAGACTCTACTTAAAAAGATTGTTTGGGGACTGTGTCAATGATAGAGCACGTATCTGGTGATGAGGCAAATAGTTTCTTCCTAACGCGGATCAAAAACGTGTTCTATGCTTGTTGAAGGATGTTAGAATGTGAGTCTTTCACAAAGGCAGTCATGATGAGTTGAAAAAAGTTTTGAAACATGTATTTTCACATGTGCTAAATCTGAAATGTTGATGATTTGTGTATGACATGAAATCAGCTTTTATTTGGATTAGTTTCTCAAGTTTTGTTACATATGATGAGAATGATATGTGTGCAATACCTCAACATCTTTTTGTGTCTGAGTTGTGTGTGATGTCACTATCAAAATTGATTTTCATGTGGTACTCATATTTCAGAACCTAATGGGGTATTTAGAAAATGTTATACAAGCAAAACACATTTATTATTGATGGCATGTAAATTTTTATTTCATGCATGCTAAATTCTGAGCTATTTCATGGTCCTATATGAACTTAGTTGTACAAAATTAAATGATGTACATAATCTGCTTTTTACGGTATTGTCATAAGTTGTAAAAACAAAATTGTTACCAATTCCTGCATGCTGTCTCTCTAATCAGTATCCTTCTCAGTTACTTGCACAATTAAAAGTCACCTTGAATTAAGTACTCAATAACTCAATTCACCATTTGTAGACTAGAGTCTACACATATAAAAAGGAAATACAAATACAATTGACACATATTCATTAAACATCAAACATATGTATGTGTCAGATCTCTATAGTTACATCTGTATACAGTCCATATTTAGTATTTACCTTATGAAGTAGCCAGAGTCCACCTGTACTTCTGACCAGCACATGTTCCAGGTATGGTATATGCCTTCCCAATTCTTTCTTGGTAGGCAACAACATTAAGATTCTTAAAAGCTAGGGCAGTAGCACTTCATAAGAAAATTTAATTTCTTCTGATTTTCCCCCAAAAATATGTGTTTATACCAAATGGTATATTTTTTTAAGGTCAACCCAATTATCTGTAGTCATGGAAGAAACTATCAAGCAAAAATTGCTAGTGGCCATTTAAGTGTAAACACTTTTAATCATTCAAGGTAGAAAAATGGATTCATGCATATGTAGCTTCATGGAACATGCTACTTTCGTTTTAGACCTGCTTTTGTTGATTTATAAAAAAATGGTCACATTATTTTATTTTTTTTGAGTTCCCTTGGTTTATACTTTAAAAAAACCCAGGCTATGCCCCCTTTGAAATGAAGTGGTGTTATATATGTATTTGTAAAACCAGTTATTATGACAACATTTTCAGAATATTTCATGAAATGTCTATCTTTGAATGAGTTTGGGAATAAGTTTATGAAATTTTGGAATATACAGTGTATGAAATTAAACCAGTAAGCCAGTCTGTAACCTAGTTACATTTGGTACAGTCTGGTAACTTTTTTAGGTTTTTATTTAATTTGCCACCTTACTGACAAAATTATACTGTAGGACTTTTATTTCTTACACTGATGTAAATTCATTCCAAAAATACTTATTTCTCATGTTCATGGACCTAAACTTTCGGACAGTATATTTGTAATGACAGTCCAAAGATCACTCACTTTTGTGAATTTATGTTTTTTGTTTACAGATGATTTGAAAACTATTGCTTAAATTTGTTATTTGAATGATTATCGATTATATAAACACAGTTGCCATGAAAAATGAGGAATATTCCTATAGGATATATTTGTTCTTTCAAAACAATACCTCAGTTGTCCTATCTGTTTTGAAAGTATTATTGTGGAAGGTCTTTCATTTTCACAACAGGTTTTTATAAAAATGAACAATTTATCAAAGCATACCTTGTTGATAGATGAACTGCATACAAAAAACAATTTAGATTGTCAAAGTACTCAAGTTTGTCCGCTTGACTGGCAAGTTGGCACTTTTGAATGACAGGATTGTGACCCTTAGGTCAAGGTCATCTGAAATGTGTGATGTCTAAGTACAGTTCATCTTTTCTTCCATGAGGAAGGCATTTTTCACAAGTTGGAGGTTGTCAAGGAAGAGTTACATGCACTGATGCACTTTAGAAAATCTTCATTGATTTTTATTTTATTACTGTCTCAGTGCAGTTATTTTAATTGAAAATAGTAGAATGAAAGAGTCAACATTTCATGTTCCATATCTTCAAAACACTACATTTTGAAAAACAAAATGTCTGCATGCATATCACCTTCATTTTCTAACCTGAAATAGGGTAAATATACAAATGTTTACTGCACCTTCTAAGATTTTATCTGACGTCAACATGAAGAAGATGCAAAAAAACAACCATCTGTATTGCCCCTGTACAGTTATAGAGTAATTTCTTGTTAAGAGGACATTCCTGTCGGGATATTTTATTGTGAAAACGAAATTCAAGGGGACATTCCATTTTATATATGTAAATATATGTTTCATGAACATGATTATAACCATTATATAAAAAATATCATCGAGAGAAACAATTTGGTTGATTAAATTTTCACAACTAGATTAACGAGATCACACACCTGGTAAAATAAAAAAAGAGGACTAAAACCATTTATTGGCGTTAATAGCTTGTGTGATTCACAAGTCTTGACTAAATGGCGTTACATCGCATTATTGATTATATAAGTTTTATTATAAATCGTTTGTAAATGTGGGAATATTCTGTCCACACATGATGTTCATTTTTATAATGTTGTAAAATTAGTAATAGTACAGCACCAATTTTTTTTTATCTAATGATGGATTAATATATTGAAGAAGACTCAAACGTGCAATTTTTTAGAAAATAAGAATGTTCATGGTACTGACTTATTTCAAGAAGTAACTACTTTGCTTTTGTTTGAAGTACATACATTATGAATGTCAAGAAGATATATATTCACCAAGATTGCATTTGATTCTTAACATTAAAAGTATACTGATATCAAAAACTAACTTTTTAATTGATAATATTCTATATTTTTACAAGCTTTAAATTTACTCCATTTGTCTTCATATCATAAAGTACATGTCATCAACTGAAAAGAGTTATCATTTAGCAGATTAAATTGAAAAGTATTTCTTTGAAAAAGAATAGCTCTACCTTCTTGATCCATCAATATCATTCTTGCTGAAAAAAAATAGTAATTCAAAATT
Source organism: Phorcus lineatus (assembly GCA_921293015.1). NCBI lineage: Eukaryota > Metazoa > Mollusca > Gastropoda > Trochida > Trochidae > Phorcus > Phorcus lineatus. Next base: position 43,537,162 of record OV121085.1, read on the forward strand.
TTGCAAGCAATGACATTAGGAATTGTATATGAAGTGAACTATAGACCTTTGGAATTTTCATTGCCTGAATGAAGATTGATTGACTAGCAGACTGAATTCCGTGAAATGTTAAATAGATTAATTCTTTGAAAAAAATCCTTTTCCTTAATAATAATGCTTAATTATTCGTAGATATATTGAAATGACACAGTTCATATTCACTTTAAATAGTACTGTATAATGTTTGATATTATAGTCAGAATGAAGGAATTTGATAAAAGCCTTAGTGTTACTTGCTGGATAATGATGCCTCTGACATATAGTACCATGAAAGTTGAAAGATTTTTCCATCTTGACATTTAAGCACTGGAAAAAAATATAAAAACTTTCTCTTTTGACATTATGCCTTGTGAAGTAAAGGTTTAAGGCTCTTATGACTTCTATTGCCTGAAGATTTTAATATCGTCATCTCATATTTACGACTAAAAGGAATTTATTTTGCATATAGATTTTTATCAACTTGGTACCTGATGTTACCAGATGAACAGAGCTACATCGCCGCCCAAAATGATTATGGTAGGTTCTATTAAAGTGCTGTAACTTCAGGGTAATAACATATTTGAGACCCAGTCGAGAGCCATTAGGCCCCGCCCCCTAAAACGTGATTGGCTGAAATATTTGGTGGGACAAGTTTCACGCTCAGGTGAGCCGGGCCGCGTAACTCAACAATGTCACTAACCAAAACATTTGGCTTTCGTTTACACCGACATCGTTCTACACACTCGATCAATATTCAACTTTGTATTTGTAAAACCCATATAACATTCAAAATATCTTTATTCTTAAATATTCATGAAGTAATTTTATAAAATCACAGAGCAACTGGTCAAGCTCGACCACTTTGTAAACAAACACCTTCACTGAGAATGATTCTTTAATCTACATGATTGTAAACTTACAAATCATACTATTACCAGTAAATTTGTGTATCTCACTGATAATTAATTGAATATTTTTTTTACGTAGTTGCATAGGTCAAGGTCGCTCAGGCTTGTTGACACTGTCAGTGTTACACTCATATTGGTCTCCGGACTAGTCAACATTCCTTTGACAAAAATATTCAAAAATGCATTGTCAAAACTTTTATTGTTTTACTGTCTATGCTTTGATTATAAATGTTGACCAAAGATTTCATTATGCAATATAATATTAAAAATATCGATAAAATATTAATCAAAGTTGCATCAAAGTTTCATTAGCTTTCTTTTGAATAATTTAAAGGTTTACAGTAAGTCAAAGTTCACAAAATATACAACAGGCTGTGTATAAACTTGTCTATTTACTCCTCAAAGGTTCTGTTGAAATCACAAACAGAAATTGCTGTAAGTATTTGAGGTTGAGAGCCAAATATTTGTAATAGTCTAAAACAAAAAGTAGTCATCAAAATATAAACAGTAAATGAATATAAGAAATTATGAAACATTGATAGACATAGGTCCTCTTATAGTATTAGTTTGTACAGACACATACAATTTTAAAGAGCCACTCCATGAGTGTTGGAGTCACATATTACAAACTTAATCAATGGTGTCATTTGATAGCGAAGTATCGACTGTTACCAAAAAGACACATTTTAAAGCTTGTTTTTTTACAGTGACTATATGAAGGTAGAACGTCGCAGTCATGATCGAAAACTGGACAGTGGCGCGCGTGAAATAGTCGAACGTTATTTTGGAGACTTATTTAAAACAGTCAGGAGATCGGTTAGGAGTTGATAGTGTTTGTTAGGTTATATAACTATAGTATCCATGTATATGGGACGTGATATCTACACCTCTGTGCATTTATAAGGCTGTTTTTAGATTTTCATGGAAAACCAGTATTTGTCATATATATATGTCTTTTGGACATGAAAAGTTAAGATGTTTTGATATATCACCACATATGACATTTAGGTTCGTATAAAAGATAAAAAATATGTCATGAAAATCACGGAGTGGCTCTTTAAGTATTTGACAGTGATGATTTTGAGTCTTGATTTGGACATATCCAAATGATATTCTAGATATCCAATTTATATTATTATAGGCATAAGAGAAAAGATGAAAATAGCATATTTTTTAATTTTAAAAGATATAGCCTCTCATTGAAATCTATTTGGATTTTTAATAAAAATTGTTCACAGATTATAAAATTGAATGAGTAGTACATAAATTAAGTGAGGCTATCAAGAAAGAGGAAATCACACTTCACATATGATAGGCTGTTGTGTTTAATTCCTTTTTTTAGCTCATCAGGTCTGAAAGACCCGATGAGCTTATGGCATGGCATGGCGTCCGGCGTCCGTCCATCCATCCATCTGTCCATCCGTAAACTTTTCACTTTTTCGACTTCTTCTCCAGAACCAATGACTCTAGAGAGCTGAAATTTTATGTGCATACTCCTTGGCAAATGGGGATTCTAAATTGTAGATTTCGTGACCCCATGACCCCAAATGGGGTCACAAGGGTCAAAACCTTAAAAATCTATTTTAATCTTCTTCTCCAGTTCCAAAAGGTCCAGAGAGCTGAAAAGTTGTGTGTAGACTTCTTGGCCAATGGGGATTCTAAATTGTAGATTTTGTGACCCCATGACCCCAAATGAGGTCAGAGGGGTCAAAACATGAAAAACCTATTTTCATCTTCTTCTCCAGTTCCAAAAGGTCCAGAGAGCTGAATAGTTGTGTGTAGACTCCTTGGGCACTGGAGATTCTAAATTGTAGGTTTGGTGACCCCATGACCCCAAATGGGGTCACAGGGGTCAAAACCTAAAAAACCTATTTTCATCTTCTTCTCCAGTTCCAAAAGGTCTAGAGAGCTGAAAAATTGTGTGAAGACTCCTTGGACACTGGGGATTCTGACCCTTGACCCCAAATGGGGTCACAGGGGTCAAAACCTGAAAATCCTACTTTCATCTTCTTCTCCAGTTCCAAAAGGTCTTGATAGCTTAATAGTTGTGTGTAGACTCCTTGGACAATGGGGATTCTGAATTGTAGGTTCGGTGACCCCTTGACCCCAAATGGGCAATGGCCCATTTTTATTTGATTGTGAATAACTCGGACGTTGGGACAGGCTATCTTTCCTACACTGCCGATGACCCCATGGTCTAAACCCAAACACCTATTTCTATCAAAAGTCTGATGAGCTACAGAGCCCATGGCTCTATTTTTGAGGAATCTACTGAAATTAATCAATATTCATGAAATAATGGTTGTTTATGTTTTCCAGGTTTCAAAATGACAAAGATAGTAACATACTAATTAATCAATTACCACCTGGAGCATGATTCTTGGAAACATATGTGATAAAGTATCATATAGAATCATATCCCGTGAATGAGTTGGTTTTTATATTTATTTTCAAATTATAGTTTAATGAGATATTTTGCACAACACAGTGATAATGATTACAATATGACAAAATCTGACAGGAAACCAAATATTATCGGGTAAAATCGCAAAAAATAATCTCAACCAACTTAAAAGGGTTCTTGATATAAAACTTTGAGGTCATAAAGTGACATTGTGAAAAGCTTTTTAGAGTTGTCACCTTGTTAGAATTATCTCAGAGCGCTTTGAAAAGTGAGCAATTCTTGCAATTTCTTACCTCCGAGCACTCATCCGGCTCGCGATTGGATTTTACGAATTGTTGCCCCTTTTTCACAACTTAAACAATTAAAAACGGTAATCCTAGTTACCAAACACCTCGAGAAATACATATGCCGTGACATCGTTGAATAAAAAGTGTGTAGAATCATAGAATGTTATTGTTAATAATACGTGCAACCACCGAAACATATCGCCATTATCGGTTTGTTTGTCCCCGGAAGTAAAGTTGAAAAATTAGCGTGGTGCTATCGCCGCTCTGATTGGCTGAAATTATGCATGCGCGATATTTGATTGACAGACTGGATTGATCTATTACATCATTTCTATCATTATTGATCGTAACATTATATGTGCATTAAAAGTGATTTTATACGAGTCAATATTCTGGTTTGCTTACAGACGATATATGTCTTGGGGGTAGAAAAATTATATATGCTCTTTCAATGGTAAGACAAAAAGAGGAATAAATAATTCTATGTCACATAGAAAATGCTAATGCACGTAGCACTTAACATTACAATAATATGTTTACGTCTATGTGAATGGGATAAATTCCCCCCTCAGTTAGGTTAGGATTTATACCATGGTATTGAAACAAATGATCTGATGAGTAATTGTATGTCAATAACTGATATATAAGGAAGAAATTTGATTGCAAAATAGTTCTTCTGCAAATATTTTGATGACAAAATTGATCACCTTGGGGTTTCTTAAAATGGTTAAGGGGAAAGATTTAGATTTGGAAGTTAGAAGTGTGATGGATTTACACATGACGAAGACAGATTAGAAGAACTCTGATGAAACATGTACAGTAGCATGGAAACGTCTCAGTGGAAACTAACTCCCTATAATATGACACTGGAGAGAGCTTGCCGTTATTAATTTGTCGGAGCAGCGTCAAAAGGGCCTATCTAGCCTTCCTGATCCCCCGAGACTGACAAATTCTAGATGGCGATCCTCGATTTGTGATCACAATACAGCCTAAGCTTGATGGATAATTATATTCTCGTTGAATTCAGCGTGGTATCTGTTCACAGTGTGCAGCTCCCCATAGACTGAGGAGAGAAGTGGTTACATGGTCTATGAGAAATTTTACATTATTTATGCCATCTAAACACCAAGTCTGCCATCGGTAGTCGGAGAAAGTAGCTCAGGAAGCTAAACGCCAGGCCGTCACACCAAGTCCTCGTAGAGAAATTCCAATGCAATTGTCACAGGATCTCGGCGAGTAGTTTAAAATCAATAAGCGGGGAGAGAGGGTTGGATGCAAGTATTCCCGATCTTGTGGAGGTTTTGGTAGAGGCAGCAACCTACCGCCCCTGATGGTGAAAATAAACTCTTCCGTTATTGGATCCACGGTGTTGCAGTGAGGCTGAACAAGCTGTGACTACCAAAGTGATGCATCTATGCTTGCTTTAAATGGTGTTTTATCCTACCAAAGGGCTTTCTTTGGATTCCTAACTGAATGTGCCCCTTTGGATTAGTGATAGTCTGTTGACAGAGACAAATTTGGAAGGTAAGAAAACTTTCATAAAACATGAGTGACGATTTTTGTTCTTCCAGAACAAATGAAACGACTTACATCCACACAGGTGGCTATTTGGTCCTAGCAAAGTTTTCATGCTGTTCCATCATAGTCTTGCTGATGATATTAAAGGGCACCTCTATGTTGTATTCAGATGAACATAGAATGGCTACGTCCTTGTACTAGTTTTATTTCGGTTTAAGTATGTAATGTAATACCTAATCACCTGATGACACGATGACTTGTGACATTTTGAATTTTCTCCTTATATGAGTATGTTCTGCAAAATGTATGAAATATTCATTCGTCTCTTATCTGCATGCTATTTTGCTTTTGGTTAGTAGTGCAACTTTTATAGGTTGACATTTCAATCCAAAATGAAATATCATCATACCAATACATTACGTATATAATGTAATACAGGTATTTTCATGAACATTTGTATATTATTTGATATATTGAAATGAATTCTTAATTTATTCACATTTACCCATTACTTATTAAATAATTTCATGAATTTTATTTTTAAAATTTAATATTTGTTCATATTGTGTTTTTGTTATGTTTTCATCCATCTATGTTATTTTACATCATTGGAGTAATAAATGCTGTATATGCAATGTTTAAAGTAAATTTTCTTCATGGATCTCATACAGACCTACTAAACACTGTATGGTATCAAGACCTGTGACAATAATTATCAGATAACACTATGTTTATTGAACATGTTTGAATAAGATGCCCCTCTCATTGACTATCAGATACAAATAGAAGCTTTTGTCTGTGTCCACTCTACTCTGCTAGACACTATAATTCTGACAAGCCATGCATACAGACTCATATCATTCCAATTGAGGTTTATCAATTATTGGAAGGAACATTTGTTGCCTGCGTGTAAGTGTGAAGGGGAACACTATCATAGCAAGTGTTCATTGGTAATTGAATGGCTATCGATGGGATTGGATTTGGTGATATCTTAAGGATCCCATGATATTACACTTTTCCAGCCCAGTGCTTTGTTGGCATCCCAATTCATCCCAAACCTTTAAATCAGCTGGTATAGATCGTAAACATGATACTCAACATATTCAACAAACAAAACAATTACAAGACGATATTAAAATGGAAATCGACATTGCAATTACAACTCCGAAAAGGAACAAACCAGAAATAGTTAATTTAATTTACAAATCAAACAACAAAGGAAAATTTATTGAATGAGCTGTTTGAATTTGACAACCCAGCAATTCATATTAGTAGAAGCATTATATTAAACTGACCACACAGGCATTTAATAACAATAAACAAGACAAGAATGGTTTGACATGGTTGTAAAACATATTGATGATTAAAAACAAGATGTGAGAAGATTAAAACAAATAAAACAGTAAGAACAAAAACTGGTAAAAGTATAATATTGATATGAATTGACACATTAAGCAAAGAAGATGATCAATTTCAATGATCACAATTTGTTCCCATTTTAAGCGCTTATTCAACAAGACATACTTCTGAAAAAAGTATCATGTACATCCACATATTATAATTTCCATCCAGGAATAGTTTGTCTTTTTTGTAATTCAAATGCACTCTGTCCATTTGTTGTCCATTACTATGTTGAAATGTCTTGCTCCTCTATTGATATGCATGTTTGAATTTGTATATATACATGAACAAAAATGAAGAAAGTTATGAAAAAAAAGAAAAAAGAAGGTGATCTGAGCAAGTTATCAGAAGGTTCGCTATACCAGTAACAAATGAACATTATAGAAAATAGATAAGAAGTAAAAATTGCAAGCATTGAACTATTGATAGCAAGAAATGAAAAGATGTCAAAATATTATTTTAAAATTCTGAAATAGAACTAAGACAATGCTATCAGTAATTTAAACAGAGTAAAAAAAACAAGAAACTGAAAAGTATGTCAAACAATATGAAGAAAATAAATTAAAATGTTAGATTATGATATCATACCATCTTAAATTTTAATTTATAATAAGTCAGAAATTAAACATTTATAAATGCATGCTTTCAAATCCTAACTCTAAAAAAAACAATAATTCAAAGTTCAAAGAAGACTGTTCTTTTCAATGATAGATTCTTTGAAGATTTAATCAAAGGTATTAAAGACACAACAATGTTCATGTCTGTTTTTTATTTCATACTTTTGATAAGATATCTAAAATTACATCCAAATGCTTGATAACCTTTTACGCAAATTAATTATGCGTAATAACTAATGATGTACCATTCAACATATTTTGACTTACAAAAAGTATAAGAATTTCATGTTAAATTGCATAATTGAATTTTGAATTAAGATATGGAGTTTCACAAAAGGAAGTTTCTTTTCATTAATATCTGATATCTGATATTATTTGTTTGATAAAGGATGAAAGTGGATTAGATTAAATTCATATTCTTTTGAAGATCAAATGTTGATATCTTGCAATTAATTTTATCATGCATGTCTTAACAAAGCAGCTCTGCAAGTCATGCAGTACCTTTGAACTGGGTTGCCTCAAGTGTTTGAATGAATGATCGTCAGATATCTCCAAAGTCATCGAATCCACGAGCGTGAATCTCGTCCTTTTGATTGTTGTGGTTAACATTGTAGACATCATTCGAGTCATTGATCCCTCACTGTGAACATTTCTCCAGATCAATCAATCAAATTGTTTGTAAACACTATAGGCAAATGGGCGGTTTGTATCAACTCAATCCACAATAATGAGTTTATTTTAAATACCAAAGGTTATTTCCTAAAGTAGATAGTTCTATTCATTGAATGATTTTCAATAACTTGAACATTACTTATGTTCATGCATTGTGAGTTTTTACATTAAATGAATTAACTTCAAATCAGATTACAATTAAGCTATTGTTGACTTTATGTTTTGTCAAAACACTCAATAAGATAAAGTAATTTTGTACAAAGGCATTTAAGATTTGTGATTCTTCTGTGTTGTGATAGCATGGATCACATTTAACGATTAACATTTATGAAATAAAAACCAATATATACTTTTTTAAATCTTAAGTTTTAAACTATGTGTTGATTTCTCAAAACATTTCTTTTTTCATAGTGCTAATTAGACCTTTTCAAAATAAATATTTCTTTTCTAAAAAAAATCAGAACCATATATTGTTTATCTTATTTAAAAATCATAGTCAGCAATTTCAAAGATTAGAAAATATTGCTGATTTTGCAGTAAAATTTACAAAGGGAGGCAGAATTTGACTGGGGAAAATCAGACCATTTTTTCATAACGTTTGATTCCATTATGTCATCAATTAAAATTAGATTAAAAAACTTTCAAAGGGTTTTTTCAAATCTCAGTTGTAGAAACATCACAATTCCCTACCTCATGTTTAAAATACCCAGAGGCATCTGGTGCCAATTTGGTTATTAGTCAATCACTTCCTTACTTTATATCCGGACTTAAACTCCTTAAGACTGGTAATTGAGCTATTGGGTGACAGAAAATGTTAACTTTTTACAATTGTATCCTGCACTGAGCGAGCTCCATCAGGTGATGTTTAATTTCCAATTCCATTTCCATTTTTTCCGTGTGGAGGAATAATCCCATGGGTTACCAGCAGATATTTCAAGAAAGTGATACTATGCTTTATGTGCAGGGGAGGAAATACAGACGCTGATCAATAAACTTGCTGTGAAATTTTGTGCTTTGGTGCCAGAGCCAATGTTGTGTAATTGCAAGAAGTGGCAAGTTTTGCAGGTGTAATTGAACCTATACATATGTTGTCAAAGTGTATATTGTTGCACTGTTCTGGGGGAATCATTAGAACAAGATGAACAATCCCTTTGGAACACAGAGAACCTTGAAGTATAATTCTTATAAAACTTTGTAGTTTATGTATTAACGTGAAGCTTGTTGCAAAGTGGTATCTTATATATAGGGCTTCCACAGATACTTTATACGGATACATGGGTGCTGGATCATAATATCATGGTCATACTAGACCATAATTTGACACTTAAGAAAACATTTCTGAATTGAATTTCAAGTAACTGAAACAGTAGAAAAATATCATATATTCCACATAGCCATGAATGGAAACTTGAGTTCAGGGAACAATAATTCACAACAGTTCTCTGGACCAAATGATTCTTATATAACCCTTTAGTTCATGTGTCAACGTGAATATTGTAGCACTATTCATGTAATATCATCTGAACAAGATGAACAGTCTAACCACAGTAAACCTACAAGTTTAATTCATAAATAACCAATTTGTTCACATGTCAACTGTATGTTTACTAAAGATGAAATCAAAAAAGATATAGTCCTACTTTTTGAAATCCTGAATGAGTTCTGTCATGTGGTTGTGAAAAGAAACATGTATTAATAAATACAAGTATATTTTTATCATACCATTAGCAAGAACATCACAGGACTGAATAGTTTATCGGGTGAAGAAAAGATTAATTAAGACAGACCTGTTAACCCCTGTAAATTCAGATTTTACTATTAGATCATTAAAAACAATGTCCCAGACTCAATGGTTTGTCATTTGAAGAAAAAAAACCAAGTTAACTCTGTATGTAAAACTTCTAAATAGACAAATAAATGTCATTCAAAAATTAATCCACAGAATGAATTGTCTATCCTCTTGTCTTCTTCCTTGTCCTTCTTTCATTATCTGAGTTCTTCCATTCACCTCCATATTCCTCTGCCGAAATGTTTGAAATCGTTAGAAAATCCCACTCTCCGCCTAGTCCCTCCTTCCCTTTCCAAGTGACTGAGACCCATTGCTTTGCTGAACCAGATAAAACTGCCTTATAGAGGAGAAGTAAGCCATGTCTCCCATAGCCCTGATCCTTTAAACACCATCATCGATCATGTCCAACTAATATTTTGGCTCTGTAAATGATTCGCTAGACTCATTTTTCCCAGAGGAAAGACGATAGGTTTTACAGACTATGAATAACGTTTGGTATAGGTATAGACATGATATAACTAATAAATTACATATTACTTGTCGATGATCAGAATTTTGTATTTGGAAGCAAATAGGAGATCTCTATGTGTGGAGTAAAGATGAAAGTCTTGTTGGTCGCGTCTCTCCCAAAGGATAGACTTTAGGTTTTACAGACCTTGAATACTGGGTGGTATAAGTTTACACATGATATGTCTGATAAATTACATATTACTTGTCAATGATCAGAATTTTGTATTTGGAAGCAAATACAGGATCTCTAAGTCTGGAACCAAGATTAAACTCTTGTTGAAGGCTTCTCTCCCATGGGATTTGCACATTGACAACCATCTTAAACCACTTTAATTTGTAACCACTTTATATTGATTAAACTTTTGGATGTTTTCATTGATTTCTGTTGCTTTCACTTGAAATGTAACACAGGGATTGTTAAATTTGTCAAAATAATTCTTTATTTTATGATTTTAGGAATGCTTTCTTTTTTAAACTGTTAAATGAAATATCCTTCATTTACAACTTAGTTTGAAACTTAAAATTCATTGGAACATAATCTAAATGATGATAGACCTAATTTTTATCAACATTTTCATGAAAGTTTGAATGATCAAATCGTAACACCTTTATTATGTTAATGAATGTAAACATTTCACTTATATTCATTGTGAGTCCAAAAGCAAGTAATCCACAATTAATCAAAGTTCATTATAGATCTTTATGTATAGTTTTATCTATTTTTTCCCGTAGTGACATTTCTATTTCATAATATTTTGATAGGTTTTTGATCGATTAGGTTACTAATTTCACAATTTTAACATCAATAGGTAATGATTTGCAAAGGATTTATTTGGTTCCTTTATGATAGTCACAATACAGGGTTATGATCAGTTACAACCTCTAACACAATGGTACATTCCTTGACTTTCAAAAGGATCTGCAGCCTTCAGTTACCTTCCTTTGAATTGTAAAAGGATCCTGGAAAAGCCCTGTCTAACAATTCTTAACATGTGTAGTCTAGTTTTTAGGGAAATTTCATAAAACTGACAAAGAAGCATGTTTCCAATGAGTATTTTACACTTTATTTAACAGATTTCTTCAGCACTGATTATGGTCTGCATTCCTGATTGAATATATTTTGTTTGAAACTTGTCTTTCCAAGTCTGTTAAGCAAACTTTGTAGAGTTCCATCAGTACTTCCTTAATTAGCATGTGTATGATCCTCAGGGAGTTGAGCATATTTCACATTGTTGTTTGCATCAAACCACAGCGACACTGGAAACTAGGTTATGTAAGCAGCTCATCAATTTTCAGGAACCGTAGGTGTAACGGTGCCAGACATGCACTGTGGGACAAAGTTTTAATGAAAGTTCTTCAGTTTGCCACTTAATTCACCCAATTTTGTGCCACTTTCATCACAGTCTACAAGTAAAGCTTTCCTTGTGTAAGAATTCACCGAGAGGATGTGTCATAGACATAGTGTGATAGAATAATGCGCCTCAGCTGTTTTGATAACTAATTATATTTCTTGGTACCTCGCTGATAATTTGCACAACACATCAGTGAGATTCATGAAAACATGAATGTGGGATCCGCTCAACAAGACATGTTCATTTGCAAGTCCAAGAGATGAAGAGGGATAGGGCAAGGGGAAAGGCTAGGGCAAGGGGAAAGGGAAAGGGAGTTCAAACGTCTTCAACATTTTAGTTATCTTTTGTGAATGAATTGCAAAAGAAGATTGAACCCCCTGGGTGTGACCCCCTCTAAATTTGCAAATTTTTTAAAAGGTATTCTACTCCCAGACCTTTTGTTTCTTGATTCCTTTTTATGTTCAAGATTATGCTTAGGATATTTAAGAATATCACCTTTTGGCAATCAAACTTAATGGTGGGCTACCAGATGTTCAAGGATAATGGTCAAAATTAATCCCTTTGTGAAGGATAGGATGAATGTAAAAATAACATTTCAAATGCTTCTCTAATCAGTGATTTGATGTATTTTTGTAACACAAAAAGCAAGAAATCATTAAATTTGTTCATTTAGGACACTAGTGAATCTGTAATGGTTACTTTTACATTCACTCATTAACATTAGATTGCAAGAAAATATTAATATCATTATTCCTTTTTTCAGAAAAGGTTTATCTAGAATAAGAAAATATGAGGTCTAGTGAATAGACGATCATCATATGTAGAAACACAGTGCATTTGAATCCAGAAAAGAGCTACAGTTCTTCATGAGTTTTCTGTTATAAAAGAAAAGCATTTCTCTCCAGAAAACAAGTTGTTCTGTGTTACATGGTCACCCATTGTAGACACAGCAGCTCTTTCTCTTTTTACCATGCTTCAAATCCAAATTCCTTTAATCTAACAATATGTGGCAATATGATCTTTATGGGTCCTCTGATATAGATGCAGTGTCATCTTTTAATCAAGAAAAAAACCCAGCCCCTATAAGAAACCAAGTTGTATTGTGTCTCATGGGTCACCTATGTAGACACAGCAGATCTTTCTATTTTGACCATGCTATGCAAATTCAAATTCCTTTAATCAAGCAACATGTGGCACTACGATCTCCATGGGTCATCCAATATAGACGTAGAGTCCTTTTTATCCAGAAAACAAGTGGTCACTTTCCAGTATGATCAGCCACTTGCTCCCACTGACCCCCTAACGTGTGATCAATACCAAACCCTTAACTGACCTTTAGGGACAAGTCTGGGGAATCGGTCATGCCACGCTTTGGCGCCGGACATTGATCTTACCGTTTTCAAGCGTTGGCTGCAACTGTCATTTCCTGAGACAAAAAATCAGGGGCTTCCTCTGTATCATTCATATTCCATAAGTAGCTTATACAGCTGAGCCCTTTCTGAATCTGAAATGGAATATATCAGACAAAATTGGCATAGGCTATGTTAGATTTTAGAATAAACCTTTGATGGTAACAATTGGAGAGCAATTCTGAAGATACACTATGATATATTTGTCTTTAAATGTCCAAAAATTGCCAATCAAATTGGAATTTACACCACACATGATTATTTTTGCTTTTAGTGCATGTATTGCAATAGCCGAAAAACAAAGTTAACTTTGAATTTCAAGTTGCGTGGTAATTTGAAATGCTTGAAAATATCTCCATAAGGAGTTCTCTAGTCTCTTGCATTCAGAAAATTACAAATCTTTGCCTTTTATGCCTTTCAGAACAAGATTATTATCAAATAACTTCCACTCTTTGCTGCTGTGAGAGGAGGTACATTAAGTGCAGAATGATGTTTTATAGGCTATTTAAAACATGAAAACCAAGCGATGTAATTAATTGTGTATTTCAAAGCTTTGAAATGATTGAAGCACTATACATTTCTGTCCATTGAACCAGCATGAAACCATGAATAACTGCCCAGTACCATGAATAAGCTATGTTCATTCACTATGTAGTCATTGCTCGGATAGCAATGTTCAGAATGAGTTGCCGTACAGGGTATATGGTAATATCAATAATGGAAATCATATCAATTTGGATAAATAGGGGGGAAATAGACAAAATGAGGAAACCTCTCAATAAAATTATGTTCAGAATGGCTGTGCACTGAAGAAACCTCCTTGGACTACCTGCTGAGATAGGTAGTGAGTATCTTTGAACCTTGAATGACATCAGCAGCCAAATATATTTCTCCATCACACAGGTGCAAAATGCACTACAAATTGCCTTGTTTGTATGGAGATGTGTAATGTTTAGGTGGCAGTGAAAGTTGAACACCAAAATTTGGCACCTTTCTTATTCATGGTTAAATTTGCGATGATAAAATGATATTGTACAATAATTCTATTGATGAAATATCTCTTCATCTGGAACATATGTTTGTATTTATATATTATATGTTATAGATTTGAATTTGTGACCCTTTCAACATAAATCACTTTTGAAATTTAAAAAAATAATATGTGTTGTCATCTATGGTAAATCACTTATAATTTTTCATATTTTGATGATGATTCACTCTCCCTCTTTGGTTGTTTATAAGAAATTCTTATGCTATGTTAAATCTATTAATAATTATGCTTCTTTCTCATGTAAAAATAAATTTACCTGTGAAAATGTATGTTTTTTATTACCTACCGATACAAGCAGATAGACATGTCCATCATGTTCCCTTCACGTTGATTAGAGGGAATGGCTTTATTGTTATTGACCAAACAGCCGCTCATTTATTATTCCTTGTTTCTGGTAATGGAAAACAATTAACATTGAGGGAGTGTGTGATGAATATCTAATGACGACCCTTCCCATTCCACAAGGTATATACTCTTCTTACCTCCTGTCTTGTCTAGTGCGTCAAACCTTGCTGCAACCTCAGGATATTCCACAGATCTGATTTTATCTTTTGGATATTGAGATAGCACAAATATTGTTTCATTGTTTGTCATGAAGAAATATAAGGTAAGATTTATACTAGATTATGTTTGGTAATCCTGATTTTCATTGTCAGACAAGGAAGTTCCTCTTCCTGTTTTTTTAATGGTCTTTATGGGAAATTCTTATCAAGGATTTCAAATATATATATTCATCTTACAATACATGTCTGGATTACTGTATTGAACTGTTTCTAAAGAACATGATAGTTCAATAAAATATCATGTGATGTCTTTTATATTGATGTTTGTTAACAAATTGTTTGAATGCATGTTTTTAGACCTTTACCATGCAGATGATCATTGATCCATGATAACCAAGCCTATGTTCAGTGTTCAGTTCCAGATTCAACCTTTTGAAATAGAATACCTGTAGTTTGACAACACAGAATGGTAGTTTGGTACTTAATGTTTAAAAGTGTTGAGAATATTTGTCTAGGAGTAATTGTTATTCTTGAATCTATGTATCTAAAATTTTGAGAAATTGTATGTTGTACTAATTCTATCACAAATGTAATCTGAAATGCTTTTCGATATTATGTTTCTTTTTTTATTGTTGTTCAGCTTTGGGTTACAGTAAAAGCAAGATGATTTATGTATCATTTATTCATTAGCTATAATTGACATTCATGAAAAATTTATGAAAGTTTCTTGAAAAAGAAATTTGATAGAAAGTAAATGTATTGGTTTATTTTTTTCTGTAAATAATCTGAAACAGTCATCTTTCATAGTATGATATGCTGTTTTTTACACAAAAGTTTGAATTGTATATTCATGTAGATTAAGATTTAATATATGTCCAATAACTATTTCATTAATGTATCAGTTAATAATCATTCTGTCAATGGGACTATTAATAGGCAAATAAATGATTATTTATCATAAAAATGTAACCTTTTTATTAATAATAATGATCCATATTGTATTCAAAATGTATGATGTAATTGATGAACTATCGTTAAGACACCTAACCCCTGAAAGAGATCACTAGCTTAAAGATTTATAAAATCATCAATCTTTGGACCTAAATGAAATTATTTTTCATGACTTATTTTTATTTAAAAAAACCACATTGTATTTGGTACAATTCAAATATTTTTAAATTGTATTTATATTCTAACTATTTTGAGAGCATGATTGTAATCATCCTTTCTGTAATAACATTGAAATGAGTCACATTCATTGTGTGTTATAGCCTTATCCAATGAAAGTGAAAATTCCTTAAACTCTGTGGACGACGGAATCTCTTAGATAGCCAGGTGACCGTTTCTTTAAGGCAGCTATATAGACTGTAAGTAGAGTGAGTTCCAAGACACTTACCAACGAAGCGATTACACAATTAATAATGTATGTAGATATGGTGAACCATAGTTTGAAAGCACATTGTCTGGTATAGGCAATTCCACTAAGTGCTATCTTTGCCAATTGTTTTGTGTTACCACAGATGCCGGGTAATACTTTCTAACAATGGCCTAACCTTTGCTTACAATGAAAAAACAAGCTGACAGTCTGTTTATCCTTGACTCTTCCCTTAGTAATACAATTTTGGTGATAAATATTTGAAGATCTTCGGCATTTACCCTATAAAAGTCAATTCCCAGACCATCAAAAGAAGCGTGGATTTTTTTTCAAGATCACTAATGCATAAGCAGTATAGACCAAGAGCAAATTATTGATGAAGTAATGTAGTTCTCACGTAAAGTATATACACAAACCGATACAAGATCACTATGTCTAAACATTTGATGTTCCAATTCCTTCAGAAAGCTTAATAAATAATATATTATGTTTCCATTGCTATATGAAAATAATTGTTGTTTGAAATTAGTATGTTGTTCTTTATGACAATGAATGCATTAAAGATCTTATACAATGAGTGGCAATTAATTAATGAAATTAATATGATATGCCATTAAAATGATTTAATTTGTTAAGTAGATTGGTGAAGCAACTAGTTTATGTATTCATTGTATGCACAAAGGTATGATATCATAGTAAATGGTTTCATTACACCTGTAGCAAATAATTAATCTTTACCTGTATGATAGAAATAAGATAATACTTAAACTTTGAAAAACAATGATATTGAAAAATTCAATCAAAAATGGAAATCACTGATCCCAATTTTTAGCAATTGATTTAGATCTCATATCTGTTTCAATGTTTTGATATTTAGAATTTAACTTTTATATCTCTGTCTGGAAGATGTGTATAGATGTTTGACTCTGTAAAATTGGGAACAAATAAAAAAATAAAAAATAAAAAATAAATTTTTTTTAACAATTTTCAAAGGTCAAAAAAAAAAAAAAAAAAAAAAAAAAGATAATACTTAAACTTACTTTACAGGAAGAAGAGGATTAATCATGTCTGAGATCCTCTATTACCTCTATTGTTGATAGTCAAGAATGTATTTTTCATATTGTAAGTGTGAAAGACTGCATGAGCTTTCTCCATCTGGGGAGAAATTTCATCGCTGCATTGAAATATCAGTTTCTCCACTTTAAAATATCAATTGGATACTGTCTCAAGCAAAGTGCAAATATATCACTTTTATAATTATTTTGTTCCATTTCACTTGTGAAAATACTGACTTGACTCAGTTTCTTATAATGAACAATAATAAAT
Organism: Phorcus lineatus; assembly: GCA_921293015.1. NCBI lineage: Eukaryota > Metazoa > Mollusca > Gastropoda > Trochida > Trochidae > Phorcus > Phorcus lineatus. Next base: position 43,554,302 of record OV121085.1, read on the forward strand.
AATACATCCGGAAAAAATATATCTTTTTTTAGCAAACACTTGTATCAACACAAACCTTGTAGATCTTTATTGAGTTTAGTGACAGTAATCATATGATTATTTTTCCACGTTTTCTTATCTTATACATAGTTTATTTATTGAATATATCATTAATTATTTATATCTGAACAATTTAACTGTTCTCTGGACTGTCATGTGGCATAATAATTGCTCATGCTAATGTTATGCACAAATATATATTTTTAAATGTGCATCTCTGATCAACACTAATTTGATATAATTTTCTTTGTAAATTTTATCTAAGAATGATTTGGGTTAAAAACTATTTTTTTAATACATTTTGAGAAACATTATGACGTAGTATGAATCGTTTGTGACTAAGCCATGATATTAGCTTGTTATGACTCATAGTTTCATAAACTCTGTATTCTAGAAACATCTGAAAGTCTCCTGATGCTCGTGACCTTATGTGTTAATGCATAATTGACAATATCTTCTATATTCTTCAAAATTGTTCAAGTTGAAAGATAAGGGCTTAAGCAGAAAGCAATTATATTGATTATCATTATGAAAAAGTGAATTTCTTGTTAGTGTAAATACTAAATGTAGGTGGGTGTAACTTCCTATTATTAGGATGGATACTATTATTATGTATATTTTAGTTCTGAAAGAAGGAAATATAAATATTTTGCAGATGTCATATTTCTGTAGTAAAATGTCAAACCTGTGATGCAAGACAAGACAAGGCTTGTCAGATCATGATGAAAACAAAAAATAATGTTTAAGCTATTCACATTCTTTATAGTTACCTTCTGACTGAAATACATGTTATTGGTGTCAAAGATTTTCAGGATGTAATGGCTGATATGTGGTCAATCACAACCCTTCTTATATGGTCTTAGTTTCTTATCATTACTTTAGATATATTTACAACTGTCATACAGATTTGGAGGTGATATATCTCAAAACAAAAAAATATGACATCATATACAAGTCGGATATTGAAAAGTTTTACTTTGATAGATAAAAACTTGACAGGACTTGCAGATGTCTTGTAAAATTTCCTGGGACATGTAGTTTATTTTAAAGCTTGTTTAGTAAATTATATTCATTTCCTTAAACTATGGTTATCCCATAATTACCTGATTAAGTTTTTGAACAGTCTTGATAAGAATGTACACTTTATTTCATATCATTTCATAGACATAACCCTTTAAGCCTTGGTGTCTTTACATTCTCAGACAGACTATGTATAGCAATTTGCAATCATGGTCAATTCCATTTAATTAATGCATTGTGAAGCCTGTGGATAACCAATGATCTTGTTCTTCAAGAATACATCTTCAAACTTTTGGCTTACCCAGTTTGTTTCTTGTAAGGCTTAATGTTCATCTTTAGTTATTCAAAAAAATTTAACACCAAGATGACCAATGCTCTCGTTCTTCAAGAAGAAATCCTCACACTTTAGACAGGTCCTGACTAACCCCATCATTTCTGGCAAGGAGTATTTTCATATTGTCTATTCTACAAATTTCCACAAACAGCAAGACAACACATGGTTTTGTTCAGTAAAAACACCTCTTAAAACTCTATTCTCCCTATTCATCTCTGGTAGAGCTTAATGTTCATATTGTTTCTTCTACAAGTTTCAACAGCAAGTTATCAAAACACATTTTGTTGGACGCGCGGCATCAACATATTGCGAGTTGACGTTGCGCATGCAACATAAAGAAGAAGAAAGAATTGTTGTGGGTTAAGGTCATGGGCGTGGCGGTTCTTGGAGGCCCTAACCTATATAGAATGAGTTAAATGGGCGACTATGGAGTAGACACCAGCAGCAGCATATTAAAATGTAGCAAACGAAGTTGCAGCAGCAGCAGCAGCAGAGAAAATGAAAGGTAATATGTAATATTATTTATAGATAGATATGCTCCCGCTGATAAGCAGGAAATGTATTATATGCCAAAATAGTCCCAACCACTGAGAAGTGGGGGACAAAATAAGATCCAACTGAAAAGTAGGACCCCTAAATTTAGAATATTGTTAAAAGATGGTAAATCCTCCAAGAATCCCGCCACACCAATAACAGTTTATTGCGCTTTTATTTACAAACGATTGAGAACGTTGGAAGCTGAAAAAGAAATAACATAATGACAGATGTAAGGCAAGCCAGGGGAGGGAAGGGTGGGGATTGAAAAGATGTTTGCGCGGCGGCAGAAAGTGAGCGAATGAAGCGGGAAGCCGTTGGGTGAATGAAAGTGACGTCATTGGTAACTAAGTGACGTAGCAAGCGCGGAAGAAAAGCCCGGTTCCCCGGGTCGATTGCGCTGCGCTTAGATAGCGCAGCGCAACAAAGCAAGGGTACCAGAAATGGAAAATAAGAATGAGGTAAGTGAAAGGTGCAATGGCTTTGATAAATATATTTAGTGTAAAGCACTAAATGAAAATATCTTGTCCTCAAAAACACCTCTTAAAACTCAATGCAGGTCTTGGCTATAACCCTATTCAGATTTATGTTCATATTGCCTATTCTACAAATTTCAACAGCAATTTAAGACAACACATGCTCTTTTTCCAAAAGAACAACTCTTCAAACTCAAGATGAGTCTTGGCTATAACCCTATTCATCTCTGGTAAAGATTTTTGTTCATATTACCTTTTCTACAAATTTCGACAGCAATTTAAGACAACACATGGTCTTGTTCTGAAAGAACATCTCTTCTTGGCTATAACCCTATTCATCTCTGGCAAGGCTTTATATTGACATTGTCTATTCTCCTGGCACTTCAGTCATTATCCAGCAGTTATCTGAACATGACCATCCATACTGAACAGGACATTTTCATATTAATCATACAGGTTAGTGAATCTTAGAGGACCCCAATGACCATGAATGACCCTCTCTTTACAACCTTGTTTCCCACTACTTATGTATGTGTATTGCAGTGTGATGCTTTCTTTGATAACCCTGAGTAACTCATACAAACCAAAATGCATCTTGTTTACACTTTCTTATATGTCATGTAGTATGGTGTATTCCGGGATAACCCTGAGTAACTCATACAAACCAAAATGCATTTTGTTTACACTTTCTTATGTGTCAGGTAGTATGGTGTAGTATATTACTTGGTTAACCTGACCAGACCAAAATGCATCTTGCAATTGCTTACACTTTCTCATATATCATGTAGTATGGTGTGTTCTGGGGTAACCCTGAGATACTCTTACAACCCAAATGATATCTTGTTACATATTCCTTTATATTTCTTAGTATTTGTCATTCAGTAATGTGTATAGGACTTCCACTTGAAGTCAAGTACTCAGGCCAAGTCGGATCCAGCTTGACTCAAGTTAATTTGGGACTCGAGGACATGAAAAGTGGACATCACTGTTACTTATTTGATCTATTCTAGACTGCTAGTCTGTGATAACTGAAGATGATGAACATGGTCATGTCTAAACATTAATGCCAAAATATCAGGTATATGACCATTTGTAAATGATCATATATGTGTATAAAATGTAGGCAAAAAAACAATTATATGACCTCTTGTGTAAAGATTAGAATTTTGGTACCCAGGTCAAAGTCAAGTCTGACCCCGCGAGTACTTAAGTACAATTTTTCTCACTCATGAAAGCCCAAGTAATGTACATCCTAGATCCCCTGATTAACCCATACAACCCAAATAACATCGCCTTGATTGTCAGATGCATTGTTAGATGAATCAAGATGGTTCGAAGTGACCCTTGATGACCTTGTCTCATTTCCTATCTGACGTTCAGCCCGATAGTAAATTACTTTTTCGTCAGCTATACAGCTTCATCACTGTATAAAAATAAATCCAATATTCTATAGGAAATTGGAGCTGTTATTATGTCATAGTAGGATCATCCATCTTTTGATGTTTTATTGCTTGCCAACGATGGGGGATGAATGTTAGTTCATATATTTGCTTAGGTTCATTACAGTGCTTATCAACAAGTTTATCAGAGTTTGATTCCAAAGGTTAATGTTATTCAGTACTCTTGCTGATTTTGATTTTAAATAGCTAGGTGCTGCTTTAGAATATTTAAATTTTCTGCCTGTTTTTAATAAAATTGTTTCCATTGTTCCTATATTATAATCCTGCATCTTTTTTTGACCAAACTCATGATCATTTCAAAAAGAAGGGGGAGAGCAAAGATAATATTATCACCAACATAATCATGAAGCATCATGTGGTAAGAACTTATGTATCAATCATCATCATGCACAGATCGGGTTTTACCTTTTCATAGCAGTTTCATATGAGTAGATCTTCCATCATTTTGGTACTACTTCAGATAATCACCTTCTGTTTCTAAGTTCCAATCCTGTGATCCAATGAGCCCTTGTCTGTTCCACTATAATCCGTCTTAAAGTATTTGAAAATCTAATTATCAAAAAGGGAAATTATCATTTACTGCTTGAAGCATGTGACTAAATAATCCATTGAGTATATATACATAATACATATCACATGATAACAAGGATTATTTGGAATGATGATGAAGATAGGCCAATGATGATGAAGATTATGTAATCTTACTGTTTATGTCTCAAAGGGCAAATGGAAGAAAGTCTCAAACTGCTGATCATCTATTGGTATATTCTTGACAAGAATCCTGAAAATCAATTAGTCCAAGCATCAAAAGTTCATGATGCTGCATCTTGCCATCATCACTGGGACCTGTGGGAGGGATTCTCAAGACTACCATGCAACTAATATCATCAATACCGGTGTCTTTTTGCACAAAATCTATAATTGATGACATGATTTGAGTCAATTAAAGTCGGATCCATTTGACTCTGTCAATCAATTTTTAATGACCTGAATTAAAAAGGAGCCAGAGGGTATGTTCGTCAGAATTCAGTGTTGTGTCTATTTCTGAGTGCAATCAACTTGGCATACATGTCCCTTGTAACGGAATCTCACTTTGGCGTGCAGAAGGAAAAATCATTCTGAAATAACTGGCCCCGTGTCTAGGGACACAGAGCCTTCATTTTGGTTTAGAATGTTATCGATTATACTTAATTTCCTTCCCTGTTGCAGATTTCCTGGCAGTTGAAACTTACAGTTAGTGCCTCGTGAAATTGTGCTATGTATGATATACCCATATAAGTGCCTGGTGTGCACTACAATGTTGCAGATAGAGAGCCCAATCAATAAACAGCGAGCAACTATCTAACCAAATATGTCTGCAAATAACGGCCCTGGATTATTGCTGTTTAAGGCATGAAGAATAGGAAATCTCCTGGGATTTAGTGACACTTTGATTAATGTTTGACTGTGTTTATCCCATAAGCTTAATGGCATCAATAGATCCATTTTTTAGAATTAGCCCCTTGATTCATAGTTATATCTTTTGATAAAGAAATTTTGAAATGTAGTTATTTTAGCGGAAGAATATCAGCAATTAAGACATATCTTAAGTTAATTTATGACAGAGATTATTTCCTTATTTGTATATCGGCTTCAGGAATTTCATATGCTAAATTTTGAAGGATTGACTGAAGCGATGTCTCTATAGCTTTTCATTTCTTGTAAAATCATTTAAAGACAAATAGATTTGTCACTGTCATGTCAAATATTGGATATGGCCATGTGTGTTAATGGAGGTGAAAAGGTCGATGAAATTCAAATTTTAAAGAAAAGACATTTTGGATGAAATACGATCCTATGAAACACCATTCATCTTTAATGATTCTTTAATTTTATTTAGAAATCTATTCAGTCCAACTGTTTGACACATTTAATCAAACTGAAGGATTTTGGAAATCCAACCTCATTTGATATAATTCAAGGAAAAATTATATCTGTCAGCCAATATGCTTTGACTGCTTTATCCTTTAAAACCAAAATGGATGGATTCAACCATGTTCTCTGTCTCTGAACTAAATGGTGTTTGTTCTCTGTCTGAGAACTATGTTAAAAAAAACTGCACGGATGTGCGAATTCAAAACATGACGAGTTTAACATAATGAGTACAATTTCGGGAAAACGTCTGTCCCAGTACAGCCAATTACTGGTAAATTTTAGCCTTTCTGTTCATTACAGACTCAGCTAAGGTTATTTTAGACAGTATATTCGACCTCTTGAGGTTTTGACATTTCGTTTCAATTTAATAGACTTATTTCAGTGACTTATATGGCAAAACTAGGTGCAAAGGTATTAACCCTAAAAGCAATTATGCTCATCGGGGATGATGTTCTGACATTAGCTCTGTATAAAGCACAGCACCTTAGTTTGTGAATAAGATGCTACTGGCTATAGACAGGCCACTAGATTTGTATAGGGCTAATTCGATGATGGCCGAGACCAAACAAGGATGAAGGGCATGGTGTTAGCCTTAACAAGAGATCATATTTTTGGCTTCATGGCATAACCTTCTGACACCATTCTTATAAGGCTTTGGGAAGAAATTTTCAGGTTTTTCTTTAAAAGGTAAATACAAAGTGTTATTGTCTTTATAGTACAAAGTGTTAATATGCATATAAGGTGTTCTACACATCAATGTACTTTAGTTGATTACTTTTTGCAGTTGACATTTTATAAATATCATTGATGCATGTCTTTAGATCTTATACCTAATGCTTTTATTTCAACATTTGTTGAGACATCGTTTGAATTTTTAGTTAAGCATCAACTATTCTTTGAATAACCATGCAGTTCAAACAGAAATATTGCAAAGGTATTTGATCAGCTTAAGCATGTGTAAAGAGTAAAGCAATTCCCTTTAAAGGATCTCATTACAATAACAATTTCACTCTCTAATGTCCAAAAAAATCAGAATCATTAAAGATTTTTAGGAAAACAAGGTATGCTTTCAGGTTCACCCATAAGTGAGAATGTGTCTGTTGCCAGGCAACAGATCTGTCGTTACTTTCCAATTGTACCTCCACTTTAGGAGAGTTCTGGTGAGTCACTGTGTGTAATACATCATGGTTAGTGGTCTCTGTCATGATGAGTGACACTTTGTGCACAACAATGCCTCAATCACCATTAACTAATTCTTGCCTTTTGTCTGGGATTGTGGAATATTGGCGCATGAATGTACATATACAAAAGTCTTTTGCATTGAATGAGCAAAACATTTTCCTGCCACTTGTTTTGCAGATTTTATGAAACAAAGAATGATTTTTCTGACATTTTGAACTGTTTTTGAAAATATTTTTGGATTTAACATATTTGATTCTGTCCATGTTTGTGTAGGAGTGATGAAATGACTTTGAGGATTTGATATGACTTCCAGTGTCACAACATAGTTATGACACAAGCCTAAGTCATAAAATGTTTTTACACCAGTGCTTATAAATGTTGTATTCTTAAAACATTATAATGATTTATTGGTAATCTTAAATCTTTATGTACACTTTATATATATTGACATTAATGAGTCTATTAAATAATCAACAATTTCCCTTTAAAAGATATGATAAAAGCTAGTTGACAAAATTTGTCACTAAGCCCAACCAAAAATGATAAACTACTAAATGTACTAGCTGATGTGTGAGTATTTGTTATATATTTCATCAATTTCAAATTTTGAAATTGTAATAGAACTGTCAAGGTATTATGAAAAACTACTTGTCATACTCAAACACCCTGTTTTAATTGACAGAAGTCAATAATGCTTGAACCTTTTGCCCCCAATCTTGTTAAAAATGAAATAACCCCTTTTCCTGACACAATGTTTCACTTGCAAATTTAATAATATGTCTTGATCATTGATAGGTTTTCCTAAAGAATGATTAATGTGTTTCAAATCAGAACGTTGATGTAACTAAAATAGGGTATATTTTACTACCAAAATCTTGTTGTGCTGAAAACAGATCTGATAATAGATAATCTCCTTTTTAAGTTGTTAACATCATTTTTAGATCTTTGATCCATATCATAAACATCTCTCTTATTACATCACTGAATGATTTATGTTATATGAAAATCAAATTACCGATAAAGAGTGATGTGCTCTGCGTGAAAAGTAATCTTGTGTGTACGAGCTTGCGTGTCCCAGTTTTAAATAATTATGTTTGAATGATGAATGTGGTCTACAAGTCCAAATAACTTACGACTTAATATTTTCCAAGATTATTTCCAAATTTTAGGTAAAAGATGGCTGTACTTTTGAGATTTTTTTGGATCAAATATGAACTATCTAGTTAATTCTTCGTTTTTGATGAAATAATTAGTAATTTCACCAAAAATTTATAGCAGGATGCTCAGATTTGTCACAGATTTGAAATATGATTAGTCTTTCAATATATTTTCTTCAAGAAGTGTGATACATTATTAAAATATTGATGAGTTGGCGAGAAATCTTTTTGAAAAATTTCTTGAAATGATGGTAATCTTGAAAAGTTCAAAGCTTCACCCTCAGAATGTTCAAGGATATACAAAGAGCAAGACACCATTTTTGTTGACATTTTGGCGCTCTTGTCTCCAGAGGTCAGCATCATATATCTTGATAAATGCAGTTAGCCCTACTCACAGCATAGTCTTATCGTAATGGAGGGAAATGAGTGCATCAAGCCATGCTGTTAAAGAATGCCCCCCTTGAGAAAAATGGCCACTGTAGCAATTACCGCTCTTTCTGGTCAAACAAGATGACCAACAAGGGAGTCATTAATGCATTTGGTGACAGAGCTTGAAAGCTTCTTGCATATGCCTCTTTTGGTTATATTTAACACTTTAACCTTTAGTCTACCATACGTAAGTCTACCAGGGACCACATTTGGGTTGTGTTAAAGGTATGTTCTCTGAACATATCCTCATTTTGTTATCATTATTAAGGTTATATTGTCATTATTATTCTAAGGTTCATGTGGTATAAGTTAACTGTTATCATAGTCAATCAAGGCAAAAGAATATAACACGCTTTAATGAATATCTTATTAGATGTAAGTTTTTTTAAAATCCCCCTTATAATGAAAAAAACTATTTTTAACCGCAGTTGATGCTTATCCTTGCTAATCCAAGATGGTCTGATGCTATTTTGTAGACCACTAGAGGTTCATACATCAGTAAGAATTTAGCACTTATGTACTTATCACACATGTTGACATTTTATCTTTTTAAATGTATGACATTTATCTTTAAAATGGTTATCAGATATATAATCGTGCCTGAAAGGAGTTGGTATAATTTATGAGTATTCAATATCTTTTTGCCAAAATGCAGTTGGAAAATCTTGTGTAATGTTATCTGAGACTTCAAACCTTCTAATGAATCATTTTATGGAACTTTATGGAAATGAATCCAATTATTGTGACTTTATGTATGTTATGATAACATTTGAAAACTAGTTTCAAGATTCTTTGCAAGAGTTGAAAAAGGATGATCGTAAAGTACACAATTTTCAATGAAAAGTGAGAAACGTTTTTACTAGTTAATTTCTTCTTCTGTGGCATAACAACTTTATAATGTCAAGATATTCAAGTACAAAAATTCAAGAGATAAATATTCAATGAGATTTCAACCAAGTAAGCGATTATTGTTCTTGGCACTGAAAACATCATTGCATCCTTGAGAAAGTTTCAAAGTCAGAATCTCAGACATGCCAATATTCTGGAAGCATTAATGATGGATCACCGTCGGAATCATAACTTCCTTTAACCCGGTAGTAATTATGATCTATGATTTAACCATTTATTCTTTTTTGGACTGAAATAATTACCATTTCCATGGAAACTGGATAAAACTATTTTGGTCAAAGTGAGCATTTTGCATCTGACTGGCCCCTTTGTACTGATGGGGCTAAGATAATGTCCCCTCTTTGAGAGGTTTACCACATTGTTGGTTGTGATATTAGATTATGAATGGGGGAAGTCTACTAACTCTAATGGTAATAATCTTATCAGTGCAATCTTCACTAATATTGTCACTTTGAATGTAGTATTTTTAGTGGAAGATGTACTTTTCCTTCTGATGGAAGTGTGTAATATTGACAGATAGTAAAAAGTGTCAGAAGGGAAGCCTGAAAAGTGATTACATATCTTCAAGATTTCATTTGATGAATTCATTTCATGTTGCTTAATTTGCTTAAAAGAACTTTTGGATTCTAAGCCGCCCAAAACGTCTATGGTTATTCTTGTCATAAGTGGGGAAAAATTTGCTTGACTTAATACAATTTGCTGAAGTAAATAATTATTTGGTAAGTGATGAAATATCTGAGCATTCTTTAAAAATATTAAACATGTAATATTTATTGGATAAATATATATGAATAAGTTTGTTGTGCATTAGTGCCAATTTCTACTAGCTATAGAAAAACTATGTTTTAAGTGTTACTTAACCTGTCAATATTTGATTATCAAATAGCCAAGGAATATCTTGATTCAATGCATGTAGTATTACAATATTTATACATATAACATTGACAACATCCTTCACAACTTGATTGTTTTTATAGAAATTATACCCTATAGGAAGGGAAGTCTTAAAAATACAATAGATAACCACTGTTTGGTTTACTATAAATCATCTCAATATACAAATTGCCATCCGTGGCTCCAGGCATGTGTTTAGTTGACCGTCCTTTGTCTGTTCTCGTGGACCCTGGGCAGTTTCCATAATGAAATCAACAAAAGATACAATGAAGTGGACAGAGTATGACAAGAATTTCCAGAAAATGTATACTTACCCTGCCTCAAGCCTGCCTTAATTGAATATAGAAAGGTTATCCACAGATGATTTGCATTTGCTGAAGGAAACAAAGTAACTAAAACCTTTCAGAAAACTGGTAAAGGCTTGTGAAGTTTCCATGTATTCGAGGCAAAAAATAGGGTATAACAGACAGGAAATATAATCTTTTTTTGGGTCAATATTTATGGCTGAATATTTTGAGATACTTTTATACAGATGACAAATTTGATATAGTGTTTTGTCTAATGGATAGTTTTTAAGTTGCATGTTTGAAAGAATTGCTTTGAAAGATATATTTATGTTTAGATTGCAGATTTGCAGAGGACATTTATCATTAAGGAAAATTTAATATTTGAAATAACCAAAAATTTGTTTCAGCAAGTTATTTACTATAAACGACACATACATCTACAAATATCTATAAAGTATCTATCAGAGTTGTCTCAATGTCACCTAAATTTTGTCAGTATTCTATGAAATGTCCAAAAAAGACACTTTGCAGATTAGAAAAGAGATTTTAATGCTGAACATAGCTGTAAATTAGTTGACTTATTATTGAATTTAGTCACCCCTATCTAATATGATACTCAATCTTTCTTTTAATTCAAGAAATAAATTTTTCAAAAAATTATTCTGGATTCCCAATAAATGAACTGACACACATGCCCAAACCTGCAGTAATTGGATGAAAAAAGGTTATCCACAGGTGATATGCATGTTCTTGTGGAAGCAATTGAAGTGAAACCTTCCAGAATTGCTGTCAGCTTGAAGCAGTTGAAGCATCTCCTTAAACTTCAGGATTATATGACTTCAGTGTAAGAAGCATTATCAATCAAATTTAGTGACATTTCTGAGAAAGAGATTTCAGAAACAGGAAGTTGATGTTTGACAATACCTTGCTGTGCATCATGCATGATTTAGAACTAAAGATTTGAATTATTTTGTTTTCTACTTCCTATAACATGTATTTTTTCGACTTCATACCAAGAGGATGCATGTAAATGATGTTGTATTTTCCAATATCTTCGATTCATTTGAACAATTGCAATTATCTTCTTTGTGAAATCAAATTGGAGTCATTCAGGCATAAAGAGAACAGTTCAATGGTTTCAGCAAGTCATTAAAATTTAATGATAAAAATGCAAAATTATTCACTATTTGAAAAAAAGATCGCTCATCATCAGGAAAGCAACAATAGAATACCATGCATTCTACATTGACAAACGTATTCCACTATATCAGTTTGTTTAAACTAATTCTTTTGGAAGACTTCTGAAAATGTATTGTCTGTATTACTAATACCATTGATTCCGAACGCCATTGCAAACTTGTGATATATGGAAGGCTAAATCAAGTTGTCTGATAGACAGATTTCACATAAACATGGGGTATTTGTATGAATATGTCAAATTTGCAATTCCAGCAGTCTGTCTTCAATTCTCTGGAGGCTGCAAATGAATTGAGCCTTGCAAGGTCAACAAAAAATTCTATTCATTTCATGAACTGTCATACATATTTGATGGTTTCATTTTGTACTCTCCATCAAACTGTATTTTGAATAAAAGGCTATGCATCCCTTAAATGATCTGTCTTTGGCATATGGCAATCCCCAGAACATTAATGTTGTTAAAGACTTGAAACTCCTATGAATTTGCCACATACCATAGTGTCATTGAAATTGTAAGGTATATACTGAATTAATACTGATATGAAATTGAGGGGATGACAATTCTGAAGATCTTGGTTACCTTTCAAATGTTATCAAAGACTTCAATTAACAGATATCTCTAATTGCAAATTGATAATGCTATGGTAAATCAACACCTTTAGTTAGCTCAAGTAACAGCCAATTCTCAATTTCATAGATCAAATGTTGATAAACACTGTACAGGGCATATACCTTTCACCATAATTAATCACAAGCAAATCAAAACCACGGACCATATGATATATCATCTCCAACAAGCTACCCTAATCCCATTTGGTTAGATAAGCAAACAACCAGTTCCACAGACACAACTCTTTACAAATGCAAACACGTGTGCATATCATATATCCTATAGAAGCAGTTAACAGTAATCCCATTTGGTAAAGTAAGCATACAACTGGATACACACACAGAGAATAAGCCGTTAAGTGTTTCCTTCTATTGGTGTGTAGCGCCATTGGTCCAGAAACTGGTCAACAAACTCATTTATTTATCTTGTCATCAGCTTGTTGTTGTATCTGACCAGCACTGCTTGATTGTGAGGATAAGTCTGATGCCTTGCCGTGTCCGTCCTGTTATCACTACAAATAGGTGCCCTTTTCCAACTCAGATCTTTCAACAAGCACCATGGTCTTCCATTACTCAAGAATCTAAATCTCTTTGTCTTCAACATGCTATGGTAATATTCATTTAGTCCAATTTGATCATATGAAGATCGATTGTTGTAATTTATATCCATAAAGTTGAATATTATGAAAGGTTAAACTGATCAATGGGGAAATGTAATCTACTTAGAGTTTCAAGCTTGCTTAAGGAATCATACAGAATCAAGTGTAAATCAAGCTGTATGGTGTGGATACAGTCAACACAACCATCATGTGGTTACGATTTAATCTTTAGAAGTTTAGAGTTCAATATTCAATGTTACTTTCTTTTGGTCAGCAACAGAGTTCAAAACCAACTTTCAGAACAATGAAATAAATTTTAAGGTCAAGTGCATGGGGTCAGTAGTAGTTTTACAATGACAATCTAGTTGCATGGTTGCTTGGATATTATTATTTTATCTCACTAGAACATAATGGTCCTGATCCTGTGCTAAGTTGCCCGCTTTTAGTAAAGTTCAGCAACAATGGGCATGGCTCTACAGTTGGAGGGTCACTTTTGGCAAGATGAACTGATTCCCTGCCCAAAATTGGGAATACATGTTGAAATTTATAATGATATTACAAACATATGATTAACATTATATTTATATTGATATTTGTCTCCAACACTGTAGTAATTTGAAACGAGCCAAGTTATTAATACCACTTGCTGAATTCCAATGATTTTTCTGTTTTTTTTCTAGATAATGGACATTGAATAAATCGATCTTATGTGATTGTTCCCTAATATGCAAGTGGTGGCATCTCTTTATGAGGCATTAGTGTTGTATGCATCTGGCAACTTTAATCTTTATTCATATGTATAGAGCTATCTCCTGTATTTCTAAATATATCATGTTGTGTGTTAGGGGTTCAGATTAATTTAGTCTTGTATGTTTCTATCATACAATTATATTCCAATATTACTTCAATATATCATGCAGTTTGCAAGTTTGTTTCAAGATGATGTGACATTTTTGACAAATTACTCAGTTAAGTAAGCCTTCAGTTTAACTTTTGCAAAGTAATGTGTTAAACATGGGAGAACCATCGGTATTGATTTACCATTATGTCTGCAAGTCCCTGTAGATATCCTATATGATCAAGTTTCATCTTCCCAAATGTGAAATCATTTTGCAAGGAGGGGACGTGTATATGACCTAAAATATACTTAACACGATCATGACACTGACGGATGAATCATGCAAGGAGACCGGAGTGCATACTTGTACCATTTATTATAACGTAACTGTCTGTAAATACCCATGGTGTTTTGCTTAGCAAAGGACAATTTATAATCTTTTCTTTAACCCGAAACTTGGATATGCTAGACCTGTCTCGCCTAGCTCTAGTCGACCATCGACTGTTGAGTAGGCAATTTCCTGGTCACTTGCTGAGGACAAATTGATCTCACTTTGAAGAAGAGTACCGAAGGGGGGAGCACTGTTGTGATATTGCATATATAACTAGCATCTGTATAACTTGGTCAGTGTCTGAAGATAAATCGGAGCTATTTTGGATACATCAAAGTGACATCTTTTTGCCCTTGTATATTGATGAATGATAGTACTTCATCAGATGTTACATGATTTTATTACAAAGACATTTCTGAATTCTTTGATGGATCATAATCTTTGAAACAAGTATTAATATCTGATGAATGCATGCATTCCAAAACATAGTTCATTTTGTGGTGTTTTCATTACTGAACGTCATTTAAAATGCTGTTTGATCAGTTTACAACGGAAAATATGAAAGCTAACTTAAATCTTTGGATATAAAATTATCATCAGTTTCTTTGTTTATTTTGATGGCTTTCTTTTTTTCCATTTCAATTTCAATTGCTTTTTTAACCATAACCAATTTTATTTTCGTTGAATTACTACGTTATTATAAGGCCAAAAATAAATCTTTAAAAATAAAAAAAGGAATATATGTAATCATTTTTATTCTAATTTAATCATAAAGTTTTCCAAAAGTCTTGAAAAAAAATTCCTCCAAAGTAATTCAGAAGCAATTATGAAGATTTTCTTTGTAAATCTTCAAGAAGTTTATCCTATCAACTCGGATGGAGTTTTGAAGAAAGTGTAAAATGTTTTTTGATTTAATCTCTATTCACTTTTCTATCACCAAATTTCTCTTTTCTTTCGCAACTTAAATGGTTTTGAACATTATCGCAAGAATATTTTTTGTTTGACTTGCTCAGATGAAAATATTTGTCCAAAGTAATGCAGCTAATAAGAATGAAGGAACTGCAAACTTTGATCTTGAGTAGAATTCCAAATAATAGCTTAATCTGGACTCAATCTTTGATCCCTTTATCCATTCTTGTTGGAAAAGACTGGAAATGCTAAACTTTGATTAAATTTTGCCGATAAGTCTTTGTTGCCGCTATCCCCAAACAACAAGAGTCTATATATCCACAGCATCAATTTCACTCAATCAAATGTAAGATCAATAAACGTAGTGAAATGGAGACAGTTATATCCCAGTGGTGTTTGCATCATACAGTCATTAAAAATTTACTCCTCCAATTATTTGATCTTGTTCAGATGAATGGCGACTACCAAATTCATAATTTCCTCCTAGGTCTGGTGTTGATGGCATGTGATACACTAGAGTTGTAGAACCTACAACACAGTTAACCAATGCTAGTTTGTACAAATGGCTCGAGACTTGATCTTGTCTGAATACCATTGATTTTCAATATATTCCCATTTCGGGGCTCTTTTAAAAGATTTATATTTAGATGTATGTTTCGTCTCATGGGTGTCTTTGTACAGACAAAGTCGGGAATTGATGTGGAAATATCAACATTTGCTATTTGAAATTGAAGTTTTCTTTCAATTAAAACTTGGGAAAAGATCATGAATAACTGTAACATGTGATAGCATATTTAGTGTCCAAGTATAAGTCCATAAAAAATTCAGAGTTCAAGAGTTAACTCTTTGTGCCAACTGTTTTAACCATTAATTGCTGACTGAGATATCTTCAAAATTTTCAGGCAGATGCTTGAGAATTAAGAAAACGCACAAACTTGCATTCATTTCCAGTTATCAAAGACTTATTCAAATTTTGTCACAATGATTCATCTACTGCTGAAATATTTATGAGACAGAACTATTCTTCTATAAGTGTTGACCTTATCTTACTGTACTCAAGGGAGGTTAAATTTGGAGCGCTGGAAATAGCTTAGATTTAGTATTTTATAGAAATATGTGACCTGAATCTTATTGTGTCATAAATATTACAAGATATCAAATTTGTTTAACAATTAAAGTTAACTTTATATTAACATTTCCAAAAAATGTTTGCTTTCATCATTCAATCTTTGTTTTGAAAACTTTTCAGTATTGAATTTACATAAAGGAGAAACATTTATCCAGGCAGCAAATAGAGGATTTACAATAATTAAATTCCATTTCAATTAAGATGTGTCTGTTGAACACTGTTTATGAACAATGATAATTACATGATAAGGATATGCCCATCATCAGACAACAAATAAAGATACTAGGTGGGGGAGGCGCTGACCTACGCTATAGAATGGCGAAAATCATTAAGGGAACTAACTATGGATCAAATAAATGATTCATAACGGTACAAGAAAGTTAGATAAAGTATGGGGGGGAGTACTGTCAAAACATAGATAGAACTCTTGATAGACTTTCAAAACTTTAATTGTTACGTTTCGGGGGTCGATTGACCCCCTTCATCGATCAGACCAATGATGACCCCCGAAACATAACAATTAAAGTTTTGAAAGTCTATCAAGAGTTCTATCTATGTTTTGATGGTACTCCCCCCCCCATACTTTAACAAATAAAGATGCATATCAATACAGGTATATTAAATCTTGATCCTTAACAGAATTATGATCATCAGAATAAATCTTTAGAGATAAGTGTAGTATTGCCTTGTATATCTTTTAATACAGTATTGTGTTGCTTAGTTGAAAAGGAGAAAATGTGTCTAATGAAAGACAATCCTGTAGAAAAGATCATAAATAATGCTGCAATTGTCAGAACTTATTTATGAACATTGGATCTTTCATCACTTACATTGATGTACCACTTTGTTATTATGTCCTTCAATTAGCCCAGAAAGCCTAGGTTCTGATTACATGTTATGAATATTTCTTGAAACAAATATTATCAAATAAATAAGTTATCCAAGATTGTTTGATTAAACCAATACCAATGTTTCATAAGCAAAAACCTAGCTATGGCTCCAATCCAAGGAAGAATATAAATTTAATATTCAGGAAGATCTTGTCCACATGTGGATACCAAATGAGGTTGGAAGATTGCTTGTACAGTTTAAGTACTCTGCTTGATATCACAGGAGATTCCCTCTAGAGATTTTAACTGTCACTGTACACACAATCAAGCGCCTGTGTCTAGACGTTCGATCTTGTCCGCAACCTGATGACTACCCCAACACCAGCCTAATATCAAGAATACATTATTCATAATGAATATCAGCTAATGTCACAGGTGATCCAGCAATTTGAAAGTGTTAAGAAGGTATTGTTTCAAACAACTCAAATGTCAACCATTTGTAAGACTAGAATCTATTATTGTTTCAAACAGCTCAAATGTCAACCATTTGTAAGACTAGAATCGATCATTGTTCCAAATGATGCAAATGTCAACCATTTGTAAGAATAGAATCTTTTTTTTTACAAACAATGGTAATGTCAACCATTTGATAAGGCTTGAATTGGTTATTGTACAACAGAGGTTTTGAGTTGTTTGTATGCCTTATGTTGAAAGACATGACAGTCATCAAAGTGTGTTTGAGTTAAATGTGAGATGGTGTGAAGCAATGACTTCCAAATGATAGTATCACACAATGTTGTGCATGAAATTTAGATTTAGTTCATAGGTTGAGAATTACAAAAAACTACCTGTACACTTTTGAGAAGCGAGTGAGTGGGTGTATCAAAATGCCTTTATGTTTTTTAAGATAAATTTAACTTAAGACTTCAAACTTCAAAAGGGACGACATAATGGATCAGATTTTTAGCTCATCAGGTCTGAAAGACCCGATGGGCTTATGGCATGGCAAGGCGTCCGGCGTCCGTCCATCCATCCGTCCGTCCATCCGTCCGTCCATCTGTCCGTAAACTTTTCACTTTTTCGACTTCTTCTCCAGAACCAATGACTCTAGAGAGCTGAAATTTTATGTGCATACTCCTTGGCAAATGGGGATTTTAAATTGTAGATTTCGTGACCCCATGACCCCAAATGGGGTCACAAGGGTCAAAACCTTAAAAATCTATTTTAATCTTCTTCTCCAGTTCCAAAAGGTCCAGAGAGCTGAAAAGTTGTGTGTAGACTCCTTGGGCACTGGAGATTCTAAATTGTAGGTTTGGTGACCCCATGACCCCAAATGGGGTCACAGGGGTGAAAACCTAAAAAACCTAATTTAATCTTTTTCCCTAGTTCCAAAAGGTCTAGAGAGCTGAAAAGGTGTGTGTAGACTCCTTGGCCAACGGGGATTCTAAATTGTAGGTTTGGTGACCCCATGACCCCAAATGGGGTCACAGGGGTCAAAACCTAAAAAACCTTATTTCATCTTTTTCCTTAGTTCCAAAAGGTCTAGAGAGCTGAAAAGGTGTGTGTAGACTCCTTGGCCAACGGGGATTCTAAATTGTAGGTTTGGTGACCCCATGACCCCAAATGGGGTCACAGGGGTCAAAACCTAAAAAACCTAATTTAATTTTTTCCCTAGTTCCAAAAGGTCTAGAGAGCTGAAAAGGTGTGTGTAGACTCCTTGGCCAACGGGGATTCTAAATTGTAGGTTTGGTGACCCCATGACCCCAAATGGGGTCACAGGGGTCAAAACATGAAAAACCTATTTTCATCTTCTTCTCCAGTTCCAAAAGGTCCAGAGAGCTGAAAAATTGTGTGTAGACTCCTTGGCCAACGGGGATTCTAAATTGTAGGTTTGGTGACCCTGTGACGCCAAATGGGGTCACAGGGGTGAAAACCTAAAAAACCTAATTTCATCTTTTTCCCTAGTTCCAAAAGGTCTAGAGAGCTGAAAAATTGTGTGAAGACTCCTTGGAGACTGGGGATTCTAAATTGTAGGTTTGGTGACCACTTGACCTCAAATGGGGTAACAGGGGTCAAAACCTTAAAATCCTACTTTCATCTTCTTCTCCAGTTCCAAAAGGTCATGATAGCTTAATAGTTGTGTGTAGACTCCTTGGACAATGGGGATTCTGAATTGTTGGTTCGGTGACCCCTTGACCCCAAATGGGCAATGGGCCTTTTTTATTTGATTGTGAATAACTCGGACGTTGGGACAGGCTATCTTTCCTACACTGCCCATGACCCCATGGTCTAAACCACAACACCTATTTCTATCAAAAGTCTGATGAGCTACAGAGCCAATGGCTCTATTTTTTTATTAGCTAACTTTTGCATATACGGATGTCAAATGCAAAACAACCTTTCATGCATTAAACACTTTCAAAATTATGTCAAGTTTTACTATCAGATCCAAAAGATTAGACACTTCAAGAAATCGAAACATATGGAATTCTACCAGAAATGGGCTTCCTATGAAAACCTTCTGTCATTATATTTTGCTACAATCTTTAATTTGTAAAAGCATCTAGTTTGTGTGTTTGGTGTATGAAATGGTGTGAATGATGTACATGTTTGAAAGTTTTTTGGTTCTTTTTAGGGTTTTTTGTTTTTCTTGCCAGTTGGGGATCGAGTTTCCATCTATTTTTGTCTCTTGACTCATGATTGAATCGTTCTACTCGTATTGTATATTTTTCCAAGAATAAAAAGCAACCAAAAACACCTTCATTCTGTTAATCTTAACTAATAGATTATTAAAATTCTTTGAATCTTAGTGAAGATATCATTTTAAATTGATAAGGATTGATAATTGATAATGTTTTACTTTTGAAACTGTTGCAGAACAAGCTTGTAAAAAATTACTCTTCTTGATATTTGTCTTGATCCAAAATTAACTTGTTAACATAACACAGAGATAATTAAGATCTTATTTGCAGGGAACCATTTGTTATTTGAATGGAGTAAAACATCTTTGTGGTTTAAGAAAATTTGTTATGCAACCAGGGTCTTATAAAATATTTACTTGACGTTTTTCTTTTGCAATGCCTTGGTCTTGGAAGTTTGGAGAGAGAAATTCGATAGCCACAATATGTTTTTTGTTTTAACTTCAGTGTGCTTGGCATATAATTGAAAAGAGTTGACCTTTTGTGCCATATTTGTCCTTACAAAATTGACTTAAAGCTTTGTTGCCAAAAGCAATTAAAAAAGTTGGCGTAACCATCTTAAGCAACTAGAAGAGGTTTTTGGAGTCTATATCACCATCTGCCTTTGCAACATGCAGATATGTACATATGCTATAAGACTGGAGTTTTTTAGATTATAATAAATCTGAGATGTCAAGTTGCAGTTGAAAAAATTCAATTCCATTGAAGATTTATTAATGAAGAAGAGAGAAACAGACCAAGAACTACCACGCCCAAATTATTCATATCAATCAAATTGTGTTTGATTAATGCTCATTA
Organism: Phorcus lineatus; assembly: GCA_921293015.1. Classification (NCBI taxonomy): domain Eukaryota; kingdom Metazoa; phylum Mollusca; class Gastropoda; order Trochida; family Trochidae; genus Phorcus; species Phorcus lineatus. The sequence continues at coordinate 43,574,876 of OV121085.1, forward strand.
TGTTGTTATGCAGCCTACAATCAATTTTTTTCCAATCATAAGTCAATCTTGATTGATCTCCAGTTTTTTTGAGAATGAAGAGACATTACGGTATGAGAAACAATTTAAGTGTTTGATTAAAACCTAAAGATTTCTCAGAAGCCTTTTACACTCATTCTCAGCAAAAGGGCAAATTTACAAATGTAATTGTCAAAAAATAAACTTTGCAGATATGTCAGGAACTGTTAAATTTCAAAAACTACATCATCTGTAGTTACCAAATCTATCCTTGGGGGACCCAAATCGTACTTGATAATTGATCACTTGTGTCATCAATACAAAGGGTATAAATCAACCAAGTCAGATACGTTACGCGCCACGGACCTGTTTCATTGCAAAATAAACATATAGTTTTAGTTACTATTAATTTTGAATTGGTCTGTTGTCAGAAGAAGAGTTTGATCTATTGATAGGATGTAAATTTTGTATGAAAATATCTAATCATTGAGACCTGTGCGGCATTACAAAGCTATATTTCAAAACACATTTGTAAAACGTTTTAAAACAGTAACTACAAAAACCATATTATTGCTGCAAATCCTTTTATTGAAAAACCAACAATATTATCTTGATGCCAAAGACATTATCTATGAACACCCAATATATTTCTGGGTTTCTAAGAAACACAAACCTAAATCAATGAAACTCTTTATTGGTCAAAACGTAACGTAATTGATGTGAATTATTGATAACCAAAGTTGTTAGTTGGTTAGTCTCCTATGTCAACCTCAAGAACTCTTCCAACATACAATGTCCCATCATACATGGAAGCCAGATAACTTCAACAACTGGTATGCGCGTCACAGGAAATGGCAAAAGAGCAGGTCCAGGAGCTTGTCCAGCATCAGTTTCAGGAACTTGTTCGGCGGCAGGTTTAGGAACTTGTCCATTTTCTGGAAGGAAGTCAGGCAATTTGATTTAATTTCAGCTGAAAGTACTTGTAGTTGAAGTTAAAAAATTCAAAGAATACACTAAAACAATTAAATACGCCATACAAAAGTTTCATCAACTACGTGACGTAATTCATCAAATACGTGACGTAATCATCAAATACGTTATGTGATCATTCAAGTTTAACAATGTTTCTGTCAAAATAATTTACGTCTTAGCATGTAATCTGAAGCAACTCAAAATAAAATAAATATTTGAAAATAAGATAACTGCTTTAGAATTCCTTTCAGCTAACTTCATAGCTTTCTCAATTACGTTACGTATTCATCAAATACGTTATGCTTATAAATCGTCTAGTGTGGTCAAAATTGGTGACCCAATATACTCCATTTTGTCATTTAGAAATCAATGAATATCATACATATAATTTGACATAATACAGATAGAAATTAAGATGAGAAAGAATCTGTCAGATGACACTTCCTACTTACCAATTTTGAGTGTTTTTTTCCGAACATCAAAGTCAGTGCAATGGTCCCCTTGGATGAATTTCGGAAGTAGATGATCAAATTGATAGGTAGAGTCTAATTTCTAACCCGCCGCAATCGGATTATGCAAGATGTTGTTAATCGCCAATGCATTACTGAATGTTATTAAAATAGTGTAACGTATTTGACGATAACGTATCTGACAATGTTTTCACAATTTTCATTCTGATGTCAAGCATTATTCATTTCTAAGTTTAGACTGGTCTTCCTAGATGAGTAACATGTTTTTCTATGCTAGAAGAGGCCAGAATGGAATGAACTTTGCACTACCTGTGGTCCTAAACCATTAATGTGCGTAACGTATCTGACGGAAATCAGCGTGCCCACTGGCATTTCTCGGGGAACTTATCGTATAACATTTTTTCTGGTCTCCAGTTAACAATGTTTGGACAAGTTATTGATTCCTCATATGTAACACAATTGTTAAGAATATTTCCTTTGCACCATTGGTTTGATTCTGTAAATTCTTAAATATAAGAAAATCCATAACGTATCTGATGTGAAATTTCGGGACAAGTGAACTTTGAATATCAAATATTTTTTCCTGGGCTATTGTCTTACGAACTGCCGAATTTTATTACACATGGTTGTTATGTACCATAAAACTCTGAAATACTTCGACTATCATTCCAAATCAGAGTACCATCCTTGTATCAGACAACACACCATGCAGAGGGACATGTCTTTTCGTGATTTTTCGTGACTCACTAATCGTTTTTTAGTGAAACAAACTATATAAACTTACCTATAAGTGATATTTATTTCCTTTACCCCATCAAGGGGCATAAGATAAGCAAGGATTAACATATTAAAATAGAATATTATCGATGTTATGATAATGGGACAATGATTCAGGTGGATTTGCCTTTTATCTGAGAATGAGTGTTTAGCACCTTTGTCTAGAACATGAAAATTACTACTATATCCAAAATAATCCAATAATCTGTTTTTGATCAACGTGCCCTTTCTGTACATTCTGTTGATCACAGGATAGTGCACTATTAGACAATTATTATGTCTCCCCCCGAAGGGGTCGGGAGACATATTGGTTTTGGCTGAGTTCCCGTCCGCGTCCGCGTCCGTGTTCCCGAGCGTTTCTGGAGCATAACTCTGAAAGTACTTGACCAATCTTCACCAAATTTGGTATACTTCCTCTTCATATCATGAAGATGTGCCTTTTGGGGGTTTTAACTTCTTTTTCAATTCTTTTTTTTTTGTTTCCTTGGCAACAGTTTGGAGTTGTCATTTTAAAGGGTAGGGTTAGTTTCCAGAGCTTAGCTTTGAAACTACATGACCAATCCTCAACAAATTTGGTACACATCCCCTTCATATCATGTAGATGTGCCTTTTGGGGGATTCAACTTCTTTTTCAAATTTATATTTTCTTAATCTTAAATTGAATCATATGTAGTTAATACTTAGTCAAAACTGTGGAGATGTTCATTAACCGAAACCTAAAGTTTATGTTGTTTTATAGAAAAATTCTTACATTTTATTTGAGTTTAAAAAAACGGTTAAGAATTTTCAAAAAAACCAAATATGCTGAAAAGGAGTAAAAACACTTTCTAGTTTTTAGTAGAATTTTAGAAAAATCAAATTTGATTGGTCCATTTTCATTAAGTATGATTGTAGGGGCCCGGTTCAAGAATATTTAGTATACTCCCCAAGAAATTTGCTCCAATTTGAAAGCATGGAAGCTTGAAGGAGAATGTGCTTCATTTTCATCAATATTCTCATTGAATACAGGACTCTTGTTAGTAGTCTTTAACTGCTAGAATATCCTTGGAGAGCTTAGGGCATTAGGACAATCAACAGCTATACTTGTTATAAGAATGTCAAGGATCTCCTTGACCTGTTCAGAGAACTAGTATGGGTATTTATTCTTCCAAGCTAAATACAATAAGGAAGAGATTCATTGAATTCTGTGGGCCTGGCTATGGAAATCTTTCAGGATTATTTTGCTTTAAGTATAAATGAAATGATTTTTAGTGATTTTATCTTATTTCTGTTTAGATGTTATTGAAATCAGATGAATTTGATGTTATTTCAAGTACTTCATAAATAATAGAGATAACTTTTGTGATTTAATCGGATTTCAAATGAAACTTTTACATTTTTGGTCATGCAAAGTGCCCTCAGAAAAGATCTTGGTGTTTTTTGTATTAAATTTGTAGAGAGCATAGGCAGTTGGTGAAAGTTATTTAGTTTATTCAGCTGCTTGCTGAATGAATGATTAAAATCATTCAAATCAAGGCCGCATATAGTGATCAATGGCAAATGTGCAGGGTTATTCAATGTGGTGCTTAAGAGAATGTAATATAATTTTTTTCCTAATAAAACGTTATTTTTAATCTTAATTAGAAGTATTAATAGGTATTAGTTTTTAATTTTCAAACATTTACCATTATTTTTTATACTTGATCATTTACTTGCTTTGTTTAAATATCACTTATATATATTCTTTTGAGTAAGATTTCATTTTGATACAAAAGTTGTTCAAAACTTGCATTAAAATCATATAGTTTAACCAGCATCTCTGTTAATAGTAAGGAAAGAGAATACTTATAAAACTCTTGGGGACTGGGGTTATATATAGATTCAATGTATACTGCTTTTAAACACATTTTATCCACTGAAAGTTTGCCAGAGATCAAAGACGCAACATTATACCCTAGCATTTAATGTAAGAGTTTAAATGTTTACCTTTGGGATGTGTTGCTATAGAATCACAATAAAGTAGTTGTCTCCAAAGGAATATGAAAATTCTATAACAAATGAATTTCACATTGATGAATGACTTATTTAAGTTTATGATAAAGTTGTTCCATAAATATATTTGAAAATACATTGGATACAATCATTGAATGAATTTATTCATGATAAAGTGTCTGTATATTTGCATATTTAATTCTAGATCACCTATCGAGGTATCATTAGAATAATCTTCTTTGTGTTTGTCTAGACAACAGTGTAATCATGTTTGTTTCCAATTTTGAATCATATAATATATATGCTGATCAAGGGAAAAATTGGGAGCTGGTTTCCAATGACAATAAACAGAGGCGTAACTACCTTGTAGCACAAAAATGCGCTTGCAATTCTTCATATCAACAGAGATTTTGATGTCAATTTTCATAAATTAGTGGATGATTCGCAGAGGGAAAAACACGCAAAATGGCACTTCCCTTCAAGTGAGGCTGATGTTTCAAAGAAGTTCACAGTTTAGTTGTCTTGTTCTGTTCTGTTCTGGTGTATTGTTTCATAGGATCATTGGACGTTTCAATAATTAATTGTAGTTACAAATTGTTCATTGCGTTATTCTTCCCATAGATAATTTTTATGGTACATTTACATTTGATTGGTATGATGTTTTAGTCAGTTTGGCTAATCACATCCTTAAGTTGTGCTTACAACTGAAAATTTCCTAGTTATACGCCCCTGATAAATGAATTTTTTGTAGATCAATCTCTATTACTTAAAATTAAAGATGGAACAACCATTTGTAATATTTCTTATTGAGAATAAACATATATATTCTGAATGTTTTTTATTTCAAAATTTAACCCAAGAAACTGTAATGAAACTGTTATCAAGATTGTATTATTACCATTTAAAATCAGATAAAGATGTCAGGAAGAAAATGGACTTATCCTGGTTTTGAATATAATAAATAGTGTATAAGTTTTTTAAAAAATAGCCAAATTTTACCAGTACGAAGATAAGTTGTATATGATGAAATGATGTTTTTTTGCTTGACATTGTACAAAAAAACTAAATATGTCTGTAGTGTCTAAAGTTAATGTTTTCACCAAATGTACCAAATGTCATACAATGAAAATTGTATTGTAAACATGTCAGAAGAGATTAATCTATCAAGGACTCATTTCAGGTGTGACAGCTAGAGACCTGTATAGAAAGTTGATGGTGTAAAACCTTTGAGAAATTTCTTCTTTCAGTGTACAGGGATCAGATATTTTGTCCAATAAGTAAGCTTACCAGTTATACTTACTTCTTTTTTAGAAAAAGATTTACATGAGATCATTATTAATCTCTCTGAAATAGATATACAGCTGCATGCCAAAAGTTTGTTCACATACCTAAGTATACTAGTGCAAATATCATGTAATTTGAGATGCCTTTGAGGTATCGTAGCGTTTCGAAAAAGAAACGTAGAATATTGAATTTTCAACACACATATGCAGATCCATTCTTCTTTAAGGTAAATGTTTATGGTACCCCACAATTACCCATAACAGTTTTGGCAGGTCATTGAAGTGACCAGGGGTCAAAATTCCCAAAAACACTGATTTTTATTTTTCTCAATAAAATCCTTAATATGTTATAATCATTTTAAAAAATAAGTCACCTTCGTTCCTTAGCACAAAGTTGATGTGATTATGTTGGTTTAAATCTCAGAGAGTCGATATGGAACATTTTAAAAGACATTTAATGAAATTGAAATTTCTAAAATGTGACCGCATCTGTCTATATCAATATGTTAAAATTCAAATTTTTGCACGAGATACCATATGATCAAAAAATGAGTTCATAAATGGCTATTTCACACATGGACAGTGCTGATCCATTGTCAGTTGTGCTGAAGTTATTCTATTGACGTTGAAACGAAACCCAATTTACATGATATTTGCACTATGATTCAGTAGTAAGTGAACAAACTTTCGGTAGGCAGCTGTACTTCTTTGACAAAAAGGGAAGAATTTATCAAAATGGCATGATATTTTTGCACTCAATGAAATATGAAAATATAGTATTTACAAAAGTGCTAATGATTTGATATATATTCTTGTATGACTAACCGGGAACAAAGACAATGGTTGACATTATTTGATTGCACCATACCCTTTCATTACTGACATTATTTGTCCTTTACTTATCTTTAAAAGGTTAATCATTTCATCACCATGAAATATTAATGACGGACTTGACACTCTACAATTGCCGATGATTTGTATGTTTTGTAGATAAGATTGGGGACTGGTGAAAGGTGGGAATAGGTTTGTTATTGGTCTGTTATCTTTTCCTTGTCTTTGATGTTGATGGTCTTAATAAAAAAACAAACTTTTTCTTCTGATGATTGGCACAATATGCTGATGCCAAGATATGTTATCGGATAAATGTGTTCGTATTTATTCATGAGAAGCAAAGTGAGCTAGAGAGCTCTTCATTTTGTGTTACTTTCTTTGACTCTCACCTGGTCTTGAAACTTTCAGTTCAAAGTCACCATTGAATTGTTGAACATTTTCAAACATCTTAAAAATCTTAGTTTCTTCTTTGGTGGTGCCTTGAGTGGAATCAGTCGAATCAAGCCATTTCCTAAAGCTTCATTTCTTTATGTATATTTCAAATACTGAATAAAAAATAAAAAAAAGTATTAGCTTATGCTCTACTGATCTGTTTGCATAGTCTATCTCATTATTATATCAACAATACAGTGAAATGCTTTCAATGTACACATGTGCTAAGAATATCATGATACATGGTCCATAATGTAACTATGCATATTTCAAACCAGTACCTTTGGTTAATGGATTAAATGTATAATAATAAAAATAATTAATGGCCTTATTCATCAGATGATGAGATAATATTTAGATTGAAAGTAGTGATAGTATGACATTGTGATTTTATATTAGTACATTGTAACAATTTTTGATATAACTTTTTCCCTGCGATTCTTTTATCCATACCATTATTGATTTAGAAGATCATGAACCAATTTGTAAAAACAACTTGTAATTTCGTTGCTTATAATGAAAAATGGAAAAATTTAATGTTGTTTAGATAATTTGGAGATAAGGTTTTCACATAAACAGCAATAAGTTCTTCGAATGGCCACTTTAAAAAGGCATTGCACAATGTCATTGAAGTTTTTACTAGGAACCTAATTAAAATGATATCCTATATCATCTTGACATAGGAAAAATAGTTATAGACATTAATGATATCCAGTTTTAGCATTGTTGTTCTTGAAATAACCTTGTAGAAGAGATTCAGTATCATAGGTTGCTGTTGATCATACAAGGGCTTGGAGAAGAAGGAAATTGTAAGGGTTGTGTGAAGTCATACAAATACCCATGAACTCACATGTTGATTATCTTTTGGGCATGACCATATACTTGTATAGAATTATGTATGGTCTGACAATAAACTTGATGGGGGATATGAGAAAATAAAATGAAAGGAAGGTGTTTAGCAAGTCAAATGGTATAGTTATTAAAAGAACATTTATGTTGGCACAAACAAAATTATAGAAATTATCATTAAGAGATTCAGTATCCTATATTGTCTCACAAGATATAATCTTGCAAGAGTCAATAAAGTTCATTTACATTTCCTGACCAAATAAATCTGATCTGGACTACAATACAACATTCAAGAACATTGTCAGACAATGTCCAAACAGTGTATCATACGGTCATGTAAGAGAAGCAAAACCAAGACCAGATAATGAACCTACCCAAGAGAATGTAGACACAACTACAATGAAACACTCTGCACTGTCCAGACTGACTCCAAATACTCTTCCTGCTTCTGGAGAATGGTTCCCATGGTTTATTGGAGTTCTTGCATAGACTTTGTGTGGTTCCAAGACATAAATATGACAATGGTTCCAATGGTCTCATGGAGTTCTGGAATTGGATCGAGTTTTTGTATTGACTTTGTTGGTTCTTAGATAGACAGGTGAATGGTTCCAGTGTTTCATTGATTTACTTTTTTAGACTTTTTTTGGTTCCAAGACTTAAATATGAGTTTTTTGGAGTTCTTGTATAGACTTTGTGTGGTTCCAAGACTTAAATAAGAGAATGATTCCAATGGTCTCTTGGAGTTCTTGTTTTAACTATGTTTGGCACCAAGATTAAGACAACTAATGGTAAAATGCTGCTTCCATCTCACAACTCAATTCCTCTGCAAGGGATAACTCATGCTTATCTTCCTCACTGGCTAAGTTAAGCATTAATGCTGATCACCAACTTTTGAGATTGAGTACAGCACCCTCTATGGCTGTATGTTGCAACCTTCAAAAGACTTCTGAAAATAGGATAGCGATCTTGCACAGAAAAGTATGGGAAATACTTCAAGATGATCTAGCCATTAATTGGGCCTGGCACAATTTATTAATTTTGAATTTATTCAAATCAGGCAGATTTTATATGATGTGATATTATGTCTTATTACAATTGAACAGTGTTGCTGTTTGACATATATCACTTTATATAATGAATAATTTTCTAATACTTCAGTGACACAATGATGATATAAATCAAGAGAGAAAAGTTAACGTCATCATTACAGCATATTGCATATTGCTGTTTATTTCAATTGATCTTAAACTTTTGCTTGAAGGAACTGAAGACCTGCCACTATGTCAAAATGAAAAACTTTTTTTGTCAGTGCAATCTTTTAACAGTGAAACTAAGCGATTTAATAAGCATATTAATGTTTTCTCCTTTTCTTATCTCTTATTTCTTATCATACTTTGTACTTGTTCCCCATCTGTCATTTTGCTGTATTAATAATTGTAAATTATTCATGAACATTCTAAGGAGAGGGTATTTTAAGTTGGACAACTTGTTCCCAATCCTTTTCCAAGTGAATAAAATATCTTTAAAACAAACCATGAATTAATCATAAATATTCAAATATCCCAAACTTCTTTTGTCCAGCTGGTATTGGCGGACTCATTGATCATGATTATTTGGTTGGTGTCATGGATTTAGAATGTAATCAGGATATATTGCGATCTTTCTGACAATACAAAGCAATAATGAGTAGTCCTTCATCCTTTGTTTTCAATATAAGAACAGATACATTTATTCTCACTTACAGTTTTGTAAAATAAAGTAGAACATGATTCTGCCTAGTGACTGACTTCCCTATTAAAATATGATTGATTGCCTTATAGCGGCTATTTATTGTCAGTGTCCAAATCATTGATGAAAAAGATACGAAAAGGTATTCCTATGCTTGTGAGTAGAAGCTTTCAGTTTTGATTAGTTATCTCTGTCAATGTACAAAAATGATATACAATTCTTCCTGCTGCTTGACTGTAGAGAAACTGAGGACTTCATAGAGGAATTTCAGATGCATTTTGGGTATGAAATATGATTAATATTTTTAATGATGGTATATATAAAGATTCTTTTGATTCATATCAGTTTTATGCTATGTATTTACATTTTCACGTTAACGATTGACATTTTTAATTTGAAACGTTAAAAAATAATCACTATTTGTAGGATAAACATTTTATTCTCAAACAGTAACTAAAAATGTACAGGAACACATTTCAAAACTTTGCCTGATTTTATTCATTAAAAGTTGTCTTCAAAGAATCCCATCTTGAAGTATCATACTGGTATATTGAAAAGTTTTATCTTGCCATTTGGTTCCCAGATTTGCCACTTCAAGTGAAGTGAAGACCAAAATGACAGCCAACTCAAGCTGGTACTGAGAACTAATCAGAATAGCCTCAACTATTTCCTATCCTCTGGATGGACAATTAGCTTTATCTGCTACCTGAAGCTGTGTGGTCATTGTCCAGCTTATGGTCAGTGAACCATTCTGACCACTAGTGCAGTCCTTCTTCAGTGATTTAGTCTGCAACTTCAGCGATTTAGTCTGAGTCTCCGGGCAGGGATTTGGAGAAACTTCATTCTAATCATGTACTGATTTGTAAAGCTAGGTAATACACCCCTTTGGTCAGATTTAGTTTGCTGATTAGCCTAGCTACCTATATATTCGTAATATGAGAATATCTTTGTACTAAACACACTTTGGTATTGCATTTACAGACCCTTTATTGTTGACTTCGTTTTTTTATTTGTTTTATGTATGGCCTAAAGTAATGTGAAGGATATATTTGATGAACAAACTTCTATATTTATAAAAAAATGACTTTGGAAGCTTTCAAGGGTCCATCAGTATGTATATGTGTATATATATATATATGCTGATGGATCCTTGAAAGTTTTTTACAAAGTCATATTTCAAATAACTTTGCTAGTTCTAGATACAAATATTCAAAACGCTTTGTGATTTACCACTCTGGTGCTTTATGTGAAAAACATGTACAGCTCATCTATAATATGCCAAGATATATCTGTAGTGACATGGACGAACCCTCAATTCAGATTCACTTAGGTAGTTGTCAACGTTGTGGTTAACGCAAGCTGAAGAAAATAATGGAACAGGTTAATTATTAATGCAACAGAAATGGTTTCTGGCATGAACTGTACATGGGACCTCTAATGAGTGCGCTAATCTACCTCCCACTTTAGTACTGGATCCAGTCTGAGGACAATTCTTCCTTGATTGTCTGGGAATCTTCAGGGATTCCTTGGATTACAAGATTCTCAGAGTTGCAGACAGAATCAAGTTGATGAATTGTTATAGAACACATGAGGGACAGAGTTGGAGCCAAGTGTCAAGGACGTGTTTTTAACGTTAGGTGTTACTTGAAGAATTAGAATTCCAAATTTAGCTCATAAGAGGTTGTTTTTTTAAGGTGCAGCCTCATGGATTAACATCATCTCTCAAGGATGATTTAATCAACGAGGGACCAATTTGGATCTTAAGTGTCAAGAACTTGTTTATCCAAGAGTTAGATTCTTAGGTTAGCTCATGTTTTATGGGATTGTTTGTGTTGAAATTTCTCCGACATCATTGAAAAAAGATAAGAAGTATATGTTACTACTATTTTGCTATTTGAATTACTATATAGGTGACTGGTATTATACAATTTGCTATTATGACCAAAGAAAACGTACGAGTACACTTTCATGTGTGTACTTTTAGTCACGAAAGAGCATTTTGGAGTAGGTTTCCTTTGGAAGCTATTGGACCTAAGGCCATAGAAGATTTACTTTCAGATTTTGGTTTAAACAGTAATTGAATATTTATTACCCAGAGAAGTAAACTGTTTGTGAGGAAGTCATGTCCTAAGGATAGATTTAGGCATTAAGAGCGTATATATGGTTTCATATACATAAATGACTTGAAATGATGATTTTAGAAAATCTCCTTCAAACAGCTCATCAGTTAAAATTTTGGAAGAGTCTTTTTGAGTTAAGAAAAGAGCAAAAGATGATTTTCCTTAATTTTGACACAATTAAAGATTCTAGTCTTCTTCCAAAAATTATCTGAGTTTGATCATTAATCAATCTAAATCTAGAGTATTTTTGCTGTTTCATTTAGAAGTTATATCATTGGATAATTTTTTATGAAATTTCCGTTTCATGTTATCTTCTTTATAATATTATAGAGCATTTAAATATATTTTATAAGAGCTGTAGCTTGGAAAATAAATATCTTGGACTCAACTTAAATGTCAAGAACAAAATAACACAGAAATATTTCTTCATCTATCTAGTTCTCTCCTGAAAATATCCTAGCAAATCAAAGACTTATATCTGATTTGCACCAGTTTCTAGGTATAGAAATCAGTTCAGCTTTTTCCTTTTAACTTTCTTTGAAGATAACCTCCAACTGTGGAAGTCAAAGAAAGAAAAATGTCTGACGGCATACTTAACAAGCGATCGTCTTTGATATTTAGCTACATTATCCATTCCTATTTGAAGTATCCGCTCTCATTTTTTTCGAGTGAGAAAACTAGCACTTATGGTGAAAGGATCATTAAATAGGCCAATTAAGATATGATTAAATTTTCATGTTTAATGATTTTTTTCCCAAGCACATGCACTGTAATCGACTGCTAAAATAGTTTTTGATCATTTTGAATTTAAAACTTTGATCTTATAGATTGGCACCATAGAAAAATATATCAATTTTAAGAATTCTACTCAATGTGTTGTTATATCTGTACTTATATATAGTTTAAGACAATATACAGCAATAACTGGTTACCTCGTTGAAACAAACAGAAGTGGAACATGTTAAAGATAATTTATCCACATAGGGGGTACGATTAGCGGAAATACTTCATAACATAGTTAAGAATAAATATCAAGAACTATTAAGGTTCACATCCACCTGAAAATAGCAGAAAAAACGTGTTTTATAAACACTCCCGGAAAACAGACGCCAAACGTTTTATTAGCCAATCAGGTGCTAGGGGGGTTGTGACGACATAGACAGGACTCGTTAACGACTGGCTGATCTGTGTCATTGTTTACAATATAGATTCCAGCGGTCGTGAACGTATATATTTTCACTGTTTGTACTTATAAAAAGCCCCTAAGTCACCAAAGCTATTAATATCAATACATCGACATATTCTGTTTGACATTAATTAACTTGTTATTTGTTTGGGTTGTTAATCTCTGATTATGCCGATCGAGTGAACCCAAACTGATATCTGCCGCCATTGTGACTGTTTTTTGTTTGAACATCTAGACAAATCGACTATCCCCCTGTGTAGTAGATTGACCATTGTATATGTAGAATATTTGTTACTACGTTGTGCAATTTTATAGTGTCAACATCGTAACTCTGTGTTTCTGCTTTGCATGACTGTAACAATGAGATCTCGCTTTTGATGGACTGCCTCTCGGCAACTTCCGGATCTTGGAATAGGATACGACGGTTCCGAACAGCTGTTTTTGGGCTTATTAACCAGTTGATAATGAAGATCAAATTTTTGATGTGTTTAGTAAATGTACCTCTTGATTCGCGATTTTGCCACCTTCATAAAAACTAAACTAAAATACTAATGTATTTTGCATAGTAAGGATACAGATTATTGTTGTTTTGTGTGAGGTAATGGTCAGTGTTTGCGATAAAGAGTGTGGTACTAATCTAGAGTGACGTAGGCCAATATTGTCAATAATAACACAACGTTTATTGTTGATTGTGATGTAAGTTAAAGCCTGCTTGGAAATGTAATGTAAATATGAAATTCTTTTTCAGTTTTAAGTATTTCAACCAAATGAAAATATTAACGCTGAAAAGCATATTATTTCAATTTCCTTCGGTACTTTAGTACCGGTATTTTACCAGAGAGAGGTTTTTAGTTACCTAACACTACTTTTTCACTAGTCATAAAGTTATTACCTAACAGTCTACATGAAATGCCGCACACCTGTGCATTATGGCAATTAAGCAATAAACTTAATGACCTCAGCACCTGGCACATTTCCAATAGGTAATACACAAGACACTGATTAGTTATCTAACTTTATCCTCACACATGATAAACAGCCTTTATTGTAACTTGATGAAGGTAATTAGGTTTGTCAATACACGTGACACATGAAAATATATTAACAAATCTGTATTACTAAATATATTATTTCATACTGCAATGTTTATCAATATCAAATAGGTCATAAATTATTAAATTTTTTAAATAATTATTTAGTTCAACTCGATTAATTTTTCAACCCTATATGTAATCAAATACTAAAAATGTAAACAATTGTTGGGGTTTGAATTAATAATTTCTGCGACTAATCCTACATACATTTATACTGCAGATAAAAACTCAACATTCGCCTGCAAAATCATCAACTAAAGTCAACTCCCCAAAAGTTTCATGATTATTTATCCCACCTCCCCCTGGATAGAATTTTGAATTAGCCTCTTTCGTTCCCTCTTCTCAAAGTATTCTGTCCGTTTTCTCTTCCGATATGGTTGATTGTCATATCTCGCTGGACAGACGGGTAGCGGGCCTATTTTCATCTTTATCTGTTTATTAACTGTTGGTACGGCATTTTTGACGAGTCTTTTCCTTTGTGGGAGGTCCAAAGTCCGTTTTGAAATCGTAGGAAAGATCATAACAGTCCTCTATGAAATGATCGGAGCAGATGACAGACCTGTCATTGGGACTCCACTTCGCTCTTTTCTGACTAACAAAATTCGCGAATTGGACAGGATCCTTCGGAAACTGATGCAGTTGAATGTCTCCTGATTTCTTATTAGTACAGTTGGCAGCAACGCATGAAGAAGGCATGTCTCATTCTCAATGAAAACGTAGACGAATGCGACCCATATCTGCATTGATATATACTTGTTTACAAACAAACGCGGAGCGAGTCCTGTCTATTACATCACATCAGCCGAAGGACAGCTCAGGCCACTCTAGGGACTTTTTTAATTGGGCTTTCGAGGTGGCCAATTTCTATGCACTTTGAACCGTTATATCTTTTTAATTAAAGGACGCATCGAAAAATTTCATTGTGAACCATTTTCAATGATTAATCAGAAATCCTGAAATATGTTTTTCTTTTAAGATAACTTCAACCATGTGTATATTCACAATAAAAAAAGGTTTCACAATGTTTTTTTTCTTTTCCTGTACGATTCAATTCAATAAAGGTTATCATCTGCTTCATTCATCAACTACCACTTCATTGCTGTAAGAAAAAGAGTTTCTATTTCATTGTGTAATATCTAAGATAAAACACAAAATGTTACGACAGCCTCTTCTTCCTATTGTGCCTGCCTGAGTTTAAAGATTTTCAATAAGATTATTTACCAATCCACTATCAGTTCATTTTTCTCAATGTTATTCAAAGCATATTATTTTGTCTGAAAGAAATTATGACAATCCAAGTTTGTTGATTCTTGCAGCTTCAAAAGGGTTGCATGATATCATAGGTAATATTTATGTTTATTTTTAGTATTAGTAACCAATTTTCATTACACAGTGAAATAAAAAGAGATCGAGAATTGCATTTTAATCTAGTTTGGTTTAGTAAAGAAGTATATAACTTTCTGATTTGATGTTTGATATATTCAGATTTCATATTTTGAAAAATATAAACATACTGCCTGTTAGTTTTTCTCATTGGACATTCTAGTATATCATACATATTGAAGTACATCAAATCCTGAAAATTTAATGAGATCAGTTGTTTATTTACAATCTAATGTTCTTTGATTACTCATGGTATAATAATTAATTCTGTCTGTATATGAGAGATGATTGTCTCCATTTATATCCAGAGTAAAGTATTGTAGGTGTCTATCTATCCAAAAACCAAAAGTATTTGCTTCTTAGATCCAAACATAACCTTATCCTATCGTGTTAAAACTAGATAGTTCAAAGTTTATTTGAATAATGTTAAACGAAAGATGGTAGAAGAAAATACATATCTTAAAAATTGTGTTCCAATACAAAACATGACTTCTCTTATCTTGAAGCAATTTGTTTCTAAACTTGATAGATGTCATTTCAGCGTAGACTCTGACACTATCTTTGGAGAAAGAGGTAAACATTTTACAAAAGCTCTATCTTGTAAGAACCAAATCTATTCCTTCAATTTTCTTTGAAGGTAATTGGGTAGTTTACATGTATATAGAGGCGACGTTATCCATGAGAATTCCCCTCATGGAAGCAAATGGCTCACTAAATTATTGCTGATATTTCAAATCTTTCATTTCCATTTATAGGGTCATCATGACCCTACTCCCTTTCCAGAATGTGCTGGCTCTCTGATGTGAGTTGCATTCATAAGAATTGTATGAACCCAATTTTCCAGTGAGTAGAAAACTCTGAAGAGAGAAATCAGCTATCTATGAGCAAGCCATTGACCTTTGGTTTCCAAACTCCAGCATGCTTGAAGTTCTAGCCTCTTTGCAATTTTTCCAGTATCTAGCTACTTTTCATTTTGAAATTTTGAAAAAAAATAGAAACTCAGGTTTTTTTGAAATTATATGTTGGTGTCATCACTCTTTTTCTGAGTTGTTTGTGATTAAGTTGGATACGCCTAATATGTTAAACAATCTAATCACATGATAACTAATGGATATATTTGGTTAGATAAGGAAGAAATACTATTTCAGAATTGATTTTTTAGCTCATCAGGTCTGAAAGACCCGATGGGCTTATGGCATGGCATGGCGTCCGGCGTCCGTCCATCCGTCCGTCCGTCCGTCCATCTGTCCGTAAACTTTTCACTTTTTCGATTTCTTCTCCAGAACCAATGACTCTAGAGAGCTGAAATTTTATGTGCATACTCCTTGGCAAATGGGGATTCTAAATTGTAGATTTCGTGACCCCATGACCCCAAATGGGGTCACAAGGGTCAAAACCTTAAAAATCTATTTTAATCTTCTTCTCCAGTTCCAAAAGGTCCAGAGAGCTGAAAAGTTGTGTGTAGACTTCTTGGCCAATGGGGATTCTAAATTGTAGATTTTGTGACCCCATGACCCCAAATGAGGTCAGAGGGGTCAAAACATGAAAAACCTATTTTCATCTTCTTCTCCAGTTCCAAAAGGTCCAGAGAGCTGAATAGTTGTGTGTAGACTCCTTGGGCACTGGAGATTCTAAATTGTAGGTTTGGTGACCCCATGACCCCAAATGGGGTCACAGGGGTCAAAACCTAAAAAACCTATTTTCATTTTCTTCTCCAGTTCCAAAAGGTCTAGAGAGCTGAAAAATTGTGTGAAGAATCCTTGGACACTGGGGATTCTAAATTGTAGGTTTGGTGACCACTTGACCCCAAATGGGGTCACAGGGGTCAAAACCTTAAAATCCTACTTTCATCTTCTTCTCCAGTTCCAAAAGGTCTTGATAGCTTAATAGTTGTGTGTAGACTCCTTGGACAATGGGGATTCTGAATTGTAGATTTTGTGACCCCATGACCCCAAATGAGGTCAGAGGGGTCAAAACATGAAAAACCTATTTTCATCTTCTTCTCCAGTTCCAAAAGGTCCAGAGAGCTGAATAGTTGTGTGTAGACTCCTTGGGCACTGGAGATTCTAAATTGTAGGTTTGGTGACCCCATGACCCCAAATGGGGTCACAGGGGTCAAAACCTGAGAAACCTAATTTCATCTTTTTCCCTAGTTCCAAAAGGTCTAGAGAGCTGAAAAGGTGTGGGTTAGACTCCTTGGCCAACGGGGATTCTAAATTGTAGGTTTGGTAAAAAACCTAATTTCATCTTTTTCCCTAGTTCCAAACGGTCTTGATAGCTTAATAGTTGTGTGTAGACTCCTTGGACAATGGGGATTCTGAATTGTAGGTTCGGTGACCCCTTGACCCAAAATGGGCAATGGGCCGTTTTTATTTGATTGTGAATAACTTGGACGTTGGGACAGGCTATCTTTCCTACACTGCCCATGACCCCATGATCTAAACCCTAACACCTATTTCTATCAAAAATCTGATGAGCTACAGAGCCTATGGCTCTATTTTTTTCTTTGAAATGTGCAACAGCTTAAAATAGATATGGTTTGAGTGGCATTCTACAAGCTGTCTAGGTTTATACTTAATGGGTATTCAACTTCTTAGTTCACCATCAAAACCTTGTACCTTTAGATATATTTATAAGATGTCATAGAACTGAATGGAATGGTGATATTCATGATAACATGATGCAGTAAAAAGAAATGGGCATTTATCATACTTAAAAAATGAATTAAACACTGTAGCCAGATTGAGAATATTGATATACCCTCGTATATCATCATTTTATCATAGGTCATTTAATGATCCATTTGATCTGAATTGTTGAATAATAGGGTGGCCCTTTTTTAATGATGGACATGCCCTAAAAAATTCTAAAACCATGTAGTCTTAGATGTTTTTCTAGTCCAGAGGACCTGATGAATGGCATTTGAATAGATATCTGTGATATTTGTGGTTTGGAACCTGACACTTATTCTGGGGCACTCTAAATGAGTCTTCTGGTTCCTCAAACATCCTTTGAAAGGGTTTTTACATCCTTTTTCCCAATGGGAGAATTGTCTTTCCAGTTGAACCCTCTAAGCCATTATATATTGATGTTTCAGCTCAAGGCAAAGACTATAAGACTACTTTTTTACTTACATTAACTTTTTTCCTGTATCCTTATCTCTCCCAAGTTTGACATTACTTAGCAGTTTTATGAATAATACCCTCGTTATGCATCATCATATTTCTTGCATCATTTGTTTCTATTCTCTTGAAATATTTGACAAAGCGTCCTGTAGAGTTATATTTAGTTTTATGGTGAAATAAGTTCCTGTAGATTTGATAACTGGTTTACTGAAATCTAACTAAAATCTTTAATACTTTTCTTGCAGATGCATTACAAGGGCAAATGGTTATAAGCATGTTTTAGCAATTTGTGTTTCTGGTTGTAAGGTTTATCACACATTATTGGTGCCTTCATCTTTATTGACAATGATATGTCTTCTAAGATGAAATAATAAAGAGTAAAAATATCAATATCTTGAATTTTATTTAAACGTATATGTGTATTTTCCTACTACATTGTTGTATTGTCATCAGTTAATACAAAATTTTATCATCTGAAGGTCAGAGTGGATTTCTTTATCTATTTAGTCTTTTCGTCTTTATGTAACTCTCTATATCAAATCAACAACAGGTTTTTGGTAAAACAATGCATTTTTTAATTTATTAATATACATGATTTAATTTTCATGGGGAATAATTTTGAGAGAGATATTTGTAAATGAAATAATAATATAAATGATAATTCCTGTTAGGATGTGATATTTTAAAAGAAGCTGATGTTTAATGTTAAAAGATATTTCTAACTATATATAATATCAGAACAAGATTTTCAGTTAATGTTAAACGTTTGCCTAGGGTACAAAAGTTAAAAATTTGTAAACTAACAATTTCTGTATGATATATCCTGAGCATGGAAAGTTGCTCTTATGCATATTTTGCAGCATAAGTAAACATAAAGAGATGCATCACTCCATTAAAATTTTACATGATCAGCAAATCCATATAAAAATACATCTTGCTAAATTGAAATTGAAAGAAATGTATTCTAAAATTGTGTTCAACTTCATGTTAAAATTTAAGTCAAATGATAAAATGTATTATTTTGCTAAACTATTAGATTATGCTTTTGCAAGATATTACTTCAATTTTTTCATTTATGTATCTTCAACCAAATAAGAAAACATAAAAGACACAAATCAATTTGAGTTTATCCTTGTTGCATTACACTTAATATGTTGCAGCTGCCAAAGTACAATTTACATGGCTCTTCTGAAACTAAGTATTGATTTTAGATCTTCCCTGACCTGACTTTTAAAACTCATCTGTGGTTTAGAGATATTTCTTGTACAAAAAACTGTGAGGCAGGCATTAGAACATGTTTTTGAAAATCCATGATTATTATAAACATGCCTGCATAGGGGAAACTTCCCAACTCTGTCCATATTTGTTAGCCAATATGGAAGTCCTTTCTTGTCTTTACTAAAATGTAAATATAAAAATGAATCCGTCCCAACCTTTATGAATTATGATTTTGATATTTTTGTGGAAAATGAAATTTAAGTGGATATATCCAGTCATGTCTATATATGTGATGTTATAATGCTAATTTTCCCATTATACAGTGTCAATTAATTGCATTTTCACAATCATTCAGATGAAAAAGAATTTTCCAACAAATTGCTCTTCTCCAAATGCTGTGAAAAATATTGCTTTAATACATAGATCAGTAGAGACATTTTCTCATCAAATAAAAAATCTCAAACTCAATTTGTTTTGTAAAGGATTTTAAAACATGATAATATTTGATAGGCTTTTGTGAATGAACAATTGAGCTTGAAAAAATATTAATAAAAATGAAGATTTGCTTAATGCAATGTCTCTCCAGAGAGGTCGTAAATCTCATTCATGTTTGACATGCTTTTAAAACATGTAAAACATTGGTTAATGCCTGAAAGGTTTTAACTACCAAAATGTCATCTGATAATGAGATTTCCATTTTTTAAAACAATCCATGTGCATTTTTATAATGCAATGAAATGTGTTTGTTAATGCATTGCATAAATCTTTTGAACACAGCTTCATTAGAAGTTAAGAATTTCGATATTCTTCATAAAACCTGTCGAATTTGAATTATTTTTTTGATCTGTAACTTCAGGTAAATCTTCACATCAACAACTTTTCCAATTGCAAAATTATGTCTTTTATTCAAACGAAGCAGTTCCAAAACAAAAGTATCATGTTCAGTTAAGCTATGCGATTCCATTTCCCTACCTCAAATAATTAAGATGTGTTCTAACAAAAGTGATCATCAGTACGTAGATAGTGTAATAAAAATAAAAATTGCAAAATAATGTCTTTTATTCAAAAGAAGCAGTTCCAAAACAAAAGTATAATGTTCAGTTAAGCTATGGGATTCCATTTCCCTACCTCAAATAATTAAGATGTGTTCTAACAAAAGTGATCATCAGTTCGTAGATAGTGTAATAAAAAAATTATGTTAAACATTTGCATTGTTTAGATGAGAAGGTTACCTTTGCCTTGACGATCTGTCATTATTCTTAACCTTGTGAAACATAATTCTGCGTTAAGAGAAAAAATATAATGGTGGATTCGTGGAACAACTTTCACCCTCAAGACACTAGAAAGATTTGAATGGGAATTAAGGACAAGGAGATGTCAGCCTTTTTATGTGGGATTGAAAATATCTCTTCAAAGAACTCTTCATTCCAGTCTGACTTTAAGAAAATTGGGACTCTTTTGGCATAATTTGTCTCTGTGTTTGCCCAACACCAAGAGCATTACCAAGAACAATAACTCTGACTTCTTGAAATGAAACGAAGATGAGGCTTTTCAACCTCCAACACAGAAGAATCCTCAAATGATGTGCTGCCTTGACATTGAGTTGTTTTCATTACCTCACGGAAGGATCGGTTCAAAGTTCCGAGCTTGTATAAATCGTCTTAACCATGATGCTCCACTGGACCAGTCAAAAAGCTCTTTGTTGGCTACACTGGCAATTAGCCTACATGGCATATTGATCCGGTGTTACAAATGGTCCTCCAGCCTAATTGTAACTGCCAACCTGATTCTTGCCACGATGATGAGATACCTCATCGGAATTTGGCAGGTAGATTGTGATGACGTACATGGAGTAAGTCAAATCATTTCAGACTGAGAAGAATTGATTCCGACTTTCTCTTATTTCATCAACACTTAACACAAGCAGTGATACAATTTATTTTTGAAAGTTTATGAAATTGTCTCAAGTTAAATTTTAAGATAGTGTAACTTTGTTTATCAAAAAATTTGAATTCAAGTTAAATTCCTTCTGTCAAATACATTTCAGATATTTTATTCTTCATCTAATAACATAATGTCCTATTTTATTCCTTCCAGTGGAACATGTTCCCTTTTAGAATTTAATATTCAAACTTCAATAGCATACATTATATAGGTTTAATATTTAAAATCATCAACATTTTATCATAATTACACTTTTTATATTCTTTATGAAATGTTACACATATTGGATTCAGAATATAAAGGAATGCCCACTTTTCCCCAGTTGCCTCCAGCAAACCTAAACAGTCATATATTGGTGAGTAACGAGGCTAAAAGTCGCCCAGCTAGGTGACACTACAAACAACACAAGCATAACATCTTGCTAAGCTCTCTAATATGGGAGATGCATTAGAGAGCAATGTCTGATTTCCTACACACTATTTGAACAACTCATCCTCGGCCTGTTCCACTAGAACACCCAGCAAAGTACTTACATATATTGATTTCTCTGCCTCAAGTGAAGCAGAGTTCAGAAGAGAAATCCTGTGAGAACCTTAAATGGCAGTCTATTTCAAATTAGTAATGGAGTTTGCAGTCCCGTGTGTATCTGCTTGGGATCCGTGTGCATAATTCATGCATTCTGCGCAAAGGATTTACATAAGGGGCTGGAGGTGACAGACACTTTTGGCAGTTGACACTTTTCCTGTCTCTTTGGGATAATTCTTCTCACTCTGTTTCCTCAAGTGTGGAACACCATGTTCTTGCCAATTTCGGCATCATGTCTAACAGGTCTTAAGGTGGTTTTTGACATATCGTTCATCGATTTCTGAGAAGTATTATAAACTTTACCATATCGAAGGGTGATTTTTAGACATGTCATTCTTAGTAACATTTTGTTTTTGATATCAGGTCTACAATGTTAAGAGTGATTTTAGTCAGATTATTGAATTATTTCTGAATAGCATTTGATACTTCTTACGCAGTTGTTAGCTTAAATTTATAGTGAATACCTTCATGTTGGAGATGGTATGTTGATCATGGCATTGGTTATTCAACAGAACATTGTAGATTTAGATTAGTGTAGGATAATGCTTAAGAAACGAGCTTATGTTGTCATATTGCTCATTCAGTGTTTCAGTTTGTATGTGATCTGAAACTATGATGCCTTAAAGATCAATAATTTCATCAAGGTTTGTCACGGTATTCCTTGTAAGTTTCCTCTTTCAACTATGTGCACTCCTGGAGAGAGACCAATGAACTATTTGCAAAATATATTAAAGAAGAATACTCTGGCTACGTTCCTTTGTTTCTTTACTTAATCTAATTTTTGTCAAGCAAAGTTAATCAATAGAAATGTTTTTTAAAGAGATTGCAGAAACAAATATTGAACAGGTTTTCTTGTTTTCAATTCCCAAGCCTTTCTAGAAGAATTTGTCTCAGTGTCCCTGGATTTACTGAATCTGAGTTTGAGAATAAAAATATTCTGCGTTTGATAATAAAGTTCTTCTGTATTTGATTATGTGTTTGAAACCCCTTGAAGTGAAGAATGTGTTATGTGTGTTTGTTTCTGTGTCCCTGGATTTACTGAATCTGTGTTTGAGAATAAAAATAATCTGCGTTTGATAATAAAGATCTTCTGTATTTGATTATGTGTTTGAAACCCCTTGCAGTGAAGAATGTGTTATGTGTGTTATTTGGACTAACGTTATGCTGAATTTAATGTAATTGTAATAATATCTATGCATGTTTGAATGGCATTTAGAATTTGGTAAATGAAGAATGAAAACTATTTTTTATGAATATACAAGTTCGTTATTCTGTGTAGGCCATGTTTGGACATAAATTCAAATTTCACTTGGTTGGCAATGACATTAAAATCTATGTAAAAACAATGTCTCTACATAGTATATAGAAGTTGTATATCCATGAAAATAGTCTCCATTCATTATAGCAACATTAGTTAATTATTTCTAACCAGTGCATGCTTAGAGGTCATTTATGCCTATGTGATGATAATGTCATACCCTTGCTTACATGACATGACATGACAATAAAAGTTACCACAACAAAATGATCATCACTACTGCACAATTATTTTTCATCAAACCTGGCTTGGTAAAAGTAGTTTTATCTTATACAAATCACAATCTCATTTAATAAGAGTCAAGGCAGATCAGTTAGTATCTGCTGCATGTAACATTACAGAAGACTGAATTTCTTAAATCAGTTTATGAACAACCAAAAACTATTAATGAATTAAAATTGTTCGAATATGAAAGGTACAAACACACAGTTTACCAATAGGTTATAGTTTATAGTGTGAACTGCAATGTTAATTGCATTAATTACAAACTATACTAAACTATAACTATAAACTATAAACTCTTTTCAATGTAAAAACAAATTAAATTTTTTTGCAGTAACCTTTCTAAATTCATTGCTGTTTTTTTACTGAACAATTGTGTCTTTTTTTTATTCATTTTGACAGTTCTTTTAAATGATAAACATTCTTTATCACCTACAATGATCATCCTAAAAGTCATTGTGAGCCACAAAAGGTCTTCAGAAGAAATCCAATTGCATGTATACATATATTGTTCACATTTTGCAGTCGTTGTAGCTTAAATGCATTTGTTACTATTAGGAATTCCGTCTGTTTATATTATTCATATCATATTGACACTGCAATTCTCAAATAACCATTTCCATATCATGAGCTTGTAGAATTATTACATGTAACCAAGGGCCGAAATGGTAATCATCATCTATAGGAGATATTTTGATCATAGATCCTAATACTGTTTTCATGTACATAGAATATGACCTCAGTTCTTCAATATTGATATTGTATATTTTGAGCAGTCAGCAAAAAGCTCTGAAATAATGTAACTAAAGGTTACTTTTTTTAACTTAATTCTTGAATCAAATTTGTGTATTATGTTTAATGTTAACATATTTCCATTATCCTCATTAGACTCTGCAAATTGTATATCATTTCATGTGCCTGTACAGTATAGTAACTTATAACCCAGGACCAGAATATGGTTATCATCATTTATACAAGATATATAAATTCATCGCTTATGGATCCTTATACAGTTTTGTATATGTAGGATATGTGGGCATAGAGCAGTTCTGCAATCTTGATATGGTATCTGATGAGCATTTAGGAAAAAGGTTTGTTATAATCTAATGTAACATTTCTCTACTTAATTCATTAAAAAAAAGTCTTCATATTACATTATTCATTATGTTTACTCTTACCATATTACAAAATAGTTGTCAGAACATTCTGGAACTTTCATACCATATCATGAGCCTTTCTAAATAAACTAGTTGACTAGAATGTCAACTTATCCTTCCTGCATATTTCATGTTTTGCATTAGACAGAGATATGGTTTTGTGATATTTATGCAACTCTTAAAGCATGTTATACGTGAGTCTGTAAGTATAGGCTAGATGGCTACAACGCAAATTCATTTTGCCTGTAGATCTCATTCAGCTGAAGTCCAAAGTACATTAAGAAGAGGGGGATAAATCCATTATCAACACAGGGAGTTAGCCGCCGGAGGTGCAGAATTTTGTAGTTACGTGTTTTGGGGGTTAGACCATAGCATATTCCAAGAATCCTTTAATCTAATGGAATTCCTACAGGCTTGATGGCATGAGAGACTGTGAAATTCCTTATCTACTAAGTAAATGCTTATATGTACACCGACAGTAATTGTCTGAGGGCTGAATCAAGTATTCTAGTGGGAATCTTCAATGGCAAGGAAGGGTATCACTCAATTCTTTCTTTAAAACCATCAATTTGAAGCCAGGACAGCAAGGGAGCATTTGTGCAGAGGGCAAAGGGTGTTGTATTGATTGAGGCTGGTAGAGTGTAGTTTATGTGGTTAGTTCTTCTCAAGGATCAGTAGGAATTAGTGTAGGTTAACCACGCTCACTGTCAAACACACTGACATGGGAAGCCTTCCGTCGCCTTGTCCTTTACCTCTATCTTGCATTCTCGTTTGAATTAAAGGTCATTGCTGCCATTGGCATTCTTGAATATATAGAATGTTGGTAATGAATTGAGTTTTTTAGCACTTTCGTCTTTGGTGATAACAAACTCATCAGTCATTCCTAAAATTGATAAAAAGGTAACTGGAAGCCATTGACTTTTGGGAATATGTAGAATTTTTGTAGCGCTTTAAGATTTTTTTCAAGACATTTAACTATTTGTCCTCAAATTTCTAATGCTGAGTTAAGATTTTGGTCTACTTGGTACCAAAGACATGCTGTAGACCATGAAAAAATGTTCATTCAGCTTGTTTGAATTATGTTCATTCTCCATCAGTGTGCAAGCTTGTAATATGACTTCACATAGATACCTTTATGTGAAGTTTTTGTTTGAATATATGGTGATTGAAAGTAAAGCATTTTCGAAGTAAGTTTTAGTAGGTTAACTTTTATGTATAGTTTCTCATGTAAATTTTTTATTGAATATCATGTCAACTTTTTAACTTTATAGTGAATGAACTATACCTTTTCCTGTATTAATTGTCATAATATTGTCATAATATATGACTGTGATGTCAATTGCTTCCTTTGACTTCCTTTGATATGACAGGAGTAATCTTTGAAAATTAGTTATAATTTCCTTCAAACTTTGCCATTTGAATATTTTCATATGTAGAAGGTCACTGTGTTGAATCATCATAAATGGTTTTTGATAAAATTATGTATTCAGATAAAGTTTTAAAATCTGTAAACACGTACTTCCAATATTTTTCTGTCAAATTCTTAAATAAAACTTCATGAACATGCAAAGATGGATTCTGTAAAATTTGTCGAATCTCGATCTTATCATTTATGACAAATAAAGAGTCTTACCAAAGTTTCTGCATATATCAAAAATATCATCACTACTTAAGAACAAAAAGAATATTTCAGATTTGTCGAAGATATTTGTTCTTTTATCAACAAGCTTTCAATGTTTATATCAGAACACACAAGAATGTGATTCTATATGTCATCCAAAATTATCCTATATGATTTTTCAGCCCTTTCTAATATAATATGTCTTTCAGTGCAGTGATGTCATACCATTTTGACGTCATCACAATTGTATGATGGCACATTGTTATATGACATCAGCGATTTGGTGTATTGACATTCTGAGACATTACTTAATAATGAAATGTTTGAAGGGAATTAATAAGTGACATACATAAGAAAAGCAAGATTTTCTGGATAATAACTTTTTTATTGTGAAAATCTCTTTCCAGAGAATATATATGCTCAACTCCTTCTTTTAGTGTGATGTGCTTACTCTTTCATCAGGATTCTTGATGATGCTAAAGGATTGTGATAACATTAAGATGTCAATGGCATGGCATTGTGTAGAATTAACCCTCAAAACAATATCTCCTAGGAAATTTCAGTTTATCTCAACCAAACGTTATGTCCTGTGGAGTATTTTTCAACGATAAATCATTCTAATGAAACTTTACACAGGCATATCAAATATAGATAACCTAGGTATACAAGTGAATCATTTATTACCATTTCAATCTTTGTCAAATATTGATTTCAGTTTGAAAGGAATCATCTTTCAGATAGAAAAAGCCAGTAAAATGTATGAAATGTTAATAATATTGGCTCTCCTGTAATTGAGACAATAGAAGATACTCTCATGCAATACATCTTGATACAGAATGGTTGTCAGTCTGTCAACAACTGAAAGCTTTCCATAGAATTGATACACCAGAGGGTTTTGACATCTGTTTTTTACATTACAGCTACATTGATTTATATCTGGATTCTCAATACTTTCATATTAGTTACTATGTTTGATGTGTTACTTTCAATAATTCATACTGTGATATTAAAAAACATTTGATAGTCCCAACTTCAATTGATCTGTTCTTCAGTGTTAATTTGATTTCATAATTGTTACTATATTTGAATTTTAAAAATTGAATTTGAAATGTTCTTTGAAATCATTTAATACCATGATATATGTATGAAAGGAGGTTTGTATTGTGTGTCAAAAATAGTCCTGAAAAGATAACCATTTTCCAAAGCGTATGATGTCATAGCCTTGATATCTTAGATGTTAAGATGTTTAGAAATATCTGTGAAATTATTAAAAAAATCTTGTTTCAACTATCTATTTACTATTCTCCTATTTAATATGCTTATCTTAACAATCATTGTTGTCTGAATATTAAAAAGATATGTAATTAGTACATGATCATATTATGTTCCATTTTATTCTCTTTATTCTGTACGAAAAGCATATGCGCTGCCACCCAATTAGTTTTGTCCACATTAATATCACTGCCAAATAATTCATTCAGTGTATAGATGATGTCCATTAGAAGTAGATTTATCAGTTTTCCATCTGTAATTAGAGTCTATTGTGATCTTCATTACAGATATTTACACATCTTGTCAACTTCGGCTTTGATGTTCTTGCTCATCAAACATAATTGTGATGCAGCGACAATGACGCCAAATTTAGATGACGTTTTAATCAGACTTGTCGTCTGACCATTGATACTAACTGTCTATGACAGAGAACATCTGACGACCTGTTTGTTTTATATGATTGATATTTATATAAGACTGATCAACTTCTCGGATGATGGTAACAAATATTCTCATGTAGTCAGATGGTTTTCATTCAGATGTGATATTCTTGAAGGATCACCGTAAAGGAGCTAATGAGCTGAGCAGGCTGTTTTTAAATGTTCTGGTCAATGGATGGTCGTCAGTATTGACTTTTTAGTGGTTTAATTCATCTAGTGAGATGTACATGTGTTCCAAAGTATGAATATATGTTAGATACCAAGTTCTGCAACAAACGAAATTAAACCAAATTGGTTAATCAATTGAAATTAGGAAGTTAACTGTCCATAAGCATAGCAATTGTTCATCACTTTAACTTATAAGATGACTCTTGAAGGAACACATATTTATACATATGTAAATCTGTTTTACACATCTGTAGTTTCATAATTATCCAATTAAAAATTATTTTTGCTTTGAGTTTAAGGGATTATTCCCTGTTACAGTGAAATTGGGCTGTTTCATATATTTTAAAGCATTCAATAACATCCACATAACATGCAGAAGAATATTAAGTACTTTGCATGTAGTTTTCATGGAGTAAACCATAAATAGGGCTCAAAATGTTTATTAAGATTAGACAGAGGTTCCACAAAGCCCAGCAGCTTCCAGCAAGTACTGGTATTAGCATGGAATCAGAGACTGGTGCAATATGTTTCACTCGAGCTTAAACTCAGAGACCACACACCGTTATGTATTTCCCTGTGGCCTCTTTACCCTACCAATTCTCTTGCCATGTCCTGAGCAGTGATGGAAGTCTTCTACTGGTTTAACAGAACACAAAGCATTCCCGTCTTCATTTCCTGTATTGGGAGTGATGGAGACTAGGTTACCTTCTCAGTATCACAAAGCAAGTCCTCAGTTCAACTGGAAGACAATTTGGCTATTATGAGGATGAGAAGCTTCTGTAGGTTGATGCCAGAGTAATCCTGATAAATGGAGCTTCCTTGCTTAGTCTCAACCTCTGTCATTAGAGTCTTGTTCATCGTGATGTTAGCATTAGTATCTTGTCGCCTGACCAGGAGATAAGTGATCTCAATAATCCTCTATCTCTTACCGGTCTTATGATACAATCAGATTTATGACAGCTTTGCAGAAATAAGATACCGCAAGCAGATCATGGTTGAAGGGTTCAAGGTTAACTATGGTACTGGTTGATATATTGTGGTTTGTTAGTTTACATTGTTAAAGAGCAATGGCAAGATTGTAATTGTGTGCATTGTGCAAGATTATAATTTCAACATATTTGACACTTAATTACGCTTAAGAATAAGAATAGATAAATATAAAACAATATTATTTTTAATATTTTGATATGAATAGGCTTGCTATTCAATGGCCAAGATAATTTTTCTATTCTTAAACCAGCTATACCTAAAAAAGCTTTGAAAGATACTTCAAAGTTGCTTTTTTTTTAGCTGCATGAAGCCAATTAAATACAAATGCAAAATTAAGAACATTCTCTCAATTTGTTATGTGTTACGTTAGAAATTATCACTCGCCCGTGTAAGATACTGCAGTGTAATATTTATACGGCAATATTAACTAGTGTAATAGTTAGCACCGCCATCACAATGGCCGCCAAGTTGCAGAAATGTTTCATTTAGTACACTTTCGGCAATCATGCTTGATTACTGCGGTCAAATAATAAACAGAAAACTAAACTTCCTTCAATTTAATACTATTTTTATTAAACTCGTTGATGATTCGGTTTCACTCGTTTAATACCTAATCATTAGCTCATTTAATGAAAATAGTATCAAATGGCAATCGTTTAATATACTCTATGTATTAGACATAACAAACTCTGTTGATTTAAAATTTATTACCTTTACAAAACATCCAAATCTGAAAATCAAGTAGTTTTAAATATATGTTTCATTATGAATTTTAATATTCAGTTTGATTCATCAGAATTTGAATATTTCATTTCAATGACATTTCTAAAAGAAATATTATCATTATTGACTCCTTTTTCAAGGAGAAAAATACAATGAATTTCACTTGTCTTTAGAGTTCCTTAGTGTATAATCATGTCATTGAGAACATTCAATGAGTTACAGGGAAAGAAATAATAATCATTAATATGTCAAATCTTGCTACAAAAGTGCATATTTTCCCTATTAACTGAAGGTATCCTCACATTTCTTGAGGTAATTGATTATCCTCTTCAAAGACTTAAAAATATGAGTTTCTAGCAAATTTTCAGTGCATCAACACTTTGTACGAGAATATTTTATGTCACATTTTTAGAAAGATGAAAACTGAAATGGTTATGTTTTCCCAGAAATGCGCATCATGAATCAATGGTTTTATGACCAAAGTGATTATTCTTTGGTTTGGAAGGAGAAAGAAAACCAATAAACTTGTGTGCATTTTTGCCATGAACCAATCACGATTCATTTCAATTCTCATATCTTAGAAGAAGCAATGCAACGGAATCAGTTCAGCAGATAATTGTCCATTGCCTTACAATGTCCCTACAGAATGGGAAATCGTGTACGTCCCATGCAAATATTAATTTAGAAGATTTATCGTTTATTGATCTGTGAAGCAGTGTTGGATGATCTGAGTACAAGACGTAGTCTGTGAGACGGAATCTGTGATCTACTCGCAGTTTACCACCAGTGATGACTCCTTCACAGATCTCACATGAAATTTTCTTGACTGGCTCATTTGGAATATCTGTATAAGACTTAGTCTACGATGGACTTTTGACTTAATTATTATCGCTGCATGATGAATCCTTTACAGATCTCAAAATGTTCTTTACATATATGGAGATTACTACCTGTGGAAGTGTGTCATATGACTTTTACGAAATGAGTGTGAATTGTTTTGCAAAATTTGCACAAGTTTATTAATGTAATACATTACCTTGCACTGAAAAAATTGTTGCTAGGAAAAATTGATATGCGCACAATGTGCTCATGCTGAAAATATCTCACCACTTATTATTAGCCATATGGGTAATAACTCAGATATATAAAACAAGAACATAACCAAATGACCACCTGAAATCTTACTATTTCTGTTATATTATCATCAATATGTTTGGACACTCCCTCTCTACTTATACTTTTCTAATGTTTACAGTAACATACCCTCTGGTATCCTTCAATGGATTCATATAGCCCCAAAGAGGCTGAACCAATTGTGGAAAAGCACCCGCTTTCCTCTCGTATATTACTGTTAACACTGTTGCATATAATGTTACCAATTACCAATCATTCTGAGTAGCAAAGCTACCGGAATCAACTTTTCATTAAAGGAATTATCCAAATTTACCAAAATTGAATATTAAGAAACCTGTAGATGAATGTATTATTCTCAGAACAGAGCCTTGAATGTCAAATTAAACTTGTAATGCATATTAATGTTTTGTCACTCTATTGTGTTAAAGTTTCATGTTCCATGAAATAGCCTTAGTGTAATTTAAGTATGTCAACGTCCACCTTATACTTGCTATTATTAAAAGATAATGGCCTTTAGAATTATTGATAAAAAATAAAGAGTTACTTGGACATGAATCTTGTCATTAACATTTAAATTGTTGAGTTGACGATGATTTTTAGGAGCAAAATCATTATAAGTTCATCAATGATTAATTCTTTAAATATTTTTTTTACAATATTGTAGGAACCCTTTTATAAATGAATAATGTATTTTTCTTACAGATTTGTGTTTCATTATATTCATCCTAAGAGTGGGGTTTTCATCTGATTTAAATATCAAATAGGTTACATTTGACAGTGATGGAAAAGAAAACCCAAGTAAAGAAAGGAAAAGACGAAAAAGTAACTCGATGACAGTTTTTGATATGAATCCGCTGTCTGAAGTAATTATCCTGATTTAGACTTTCGAGGCTGGTCATGTCTGTTGGTGCACGTCAGGTCCCTGCAAAACGACTTATAGCTCTAATGTGATTTGTCACTCCAGATCTGTAATCAATGTAACCGTGTAATGTCAGTCGTTTATTTCAGTGCTATGAACGACAGAATCACCTACACATGTGACACTTGTTGTCATTTTCATGATATTGACCCTTGCGATAGTTTATCAAATTATACAATTTCAGGTGACGAAGATATCTGACATTTAGAGCAAATATTAAAGGTCATGATTTAGATCTCATAACAAATTGAAATAATTTTCTACTGTATTTCTTTTGTAAAGATGGAGGTTCATTGAAGGCAATTCTTGATTGAGATAGACGTTTTGGGTATGAAAAGAATAGATTTATCATTTATGTGTTGAAAGAGCAAAGTTACTAAAATAAATTAAAAGAAACGTAAATCATGAATCATAAATTTAGACGTGACCTATGCAACTATTTTTTAGATTCCTAGTTGTTTTTTTGGGGCTATATATTAATATCTCAAGAAAACAAGTTTAATTGCTTCATATTTCAAAATTTTTATGAGTGGCATGTTAGTTATGAATTATTTTAATATTGTTGTAATGATATTAATTTATATATGGTCATTTGAAAAGCAAAAGCAATGAAGATATATTATATCAAAGCAAATGTGTCCTACCATAAATTGCAAATTTGATATGTTTCTCGATTTATGCTTTTAGAACTGGTTGCTCTCATATCAATTCTTTGATATTTGTCTTTTTCAGTTGACCCAAAGATGTAACTGTAACAAGTCAAAATTATAACATATGATTCTCAAAACTCATCCTTTGAAAAAGGTGCCTATCCTCCCGCCAAATTTTTTTATCAACTTCAGTTAGTGCTAAAAAAGCAAATATCAGAATCCATCTTCTTCTTTATAATTCGCAGATCTTTTAAACATGTTTGGGAAACCTTCTTATATAACAGATTCCTGTTTTCAAAGCCATATTTCAAAAAATGGTAATGTTTTCAATGTAGGAGCATTTTGTGTAGAATCTCGGTCCTCATCATTATGAATGATTGTTGTTATGAAACTAATCTTAGTCATATGAAAAGGTGCAGACCAAATTAAATTCTGTATTTCATAAGCTCCATTTTTTTAGACTGTGTCTTCCAATAACTCCATCTCACAAAATTAATCTTGAGATGTAGTCTTGCTATTTTAGAACGGGCCAAAAAAATTATGACTCACAAAGGTGATTTAAATCAAATTCTAGAAAAGCACTACTTTACAATGCTACTTAAACTCTGCCATTTCATTTTTTTCATATCTCATTTAATATCATAATTTGCAGATGCTATATTTAGTTGACGTCATTTAAGCTCTTATGAGATCATCTATTAAATATCATCTAAAAATGAACTGCACTGCGTAAAGGTTAATTACTTCATAGCTAACAATAATCATGATGAAATTCAAATGCAATGCTGTTTTTTTAAGATGATGGATGTAAAAATGGATGATTGTGTTTTACCGATGTAAGCACCTATACATTATCATTAAGAACAGTCAGTATGAGTCAATATTTTCATAGAAAAAGTAACAAATTACTTTGATTCATTTTAAAAAAGCAAAATCAATGTAAATCGTCTATTAGTCATATATACAATGTTCATTTTGTCCATTTTTTAAAAGAATCTATCAGTGGCAAAAAGTAACATCTTTGATATGAAGTCTTTAAATGAGTTAGCTATATACTCCAAAATGTTCTGATCTACAAAATTAAAAAATTATTAACCAGAAAATGTTGCTGTTTAATGTGGTTTTTGTTATTCAGAAAAGCTAGAGCATACCTCACTCCTTGATTGAAATTTGAAGCGTAAATGTTACATTTTGGACTTCTTGTATGAATTAAGTAGGTTAATAAAGGGTCAAATATTTACTTCATACAAGGTTTATGTTTGGAGAATGATTTTGAAATGCTAAACTCATTAAAGAGTAACAAAGATTTGATTTTCATAAAAGTACCGTTTTCTGTTAAATGATTATGAAATGCCTAAATAAAATACAAATGCTTTTTTCTCTTGAAACAAAAGCTTATTATTTTTCTTTGAGTAGAACTGAACTTTTATCTATTTTGTGATCAAGGTAGGTTATGAATTTGACAGGAAATAGAAATTTCTATAAAACTGTAATTACCTTTTCTAACATAGAGCAATATTTACAATAACGGTCTATCCACTCTCTCATTGTATTAATCTTGTTGGATTTAATCAAAACTCAAATTTGCTCTGGGATTTGGCAGATGAATCTATATTTGGCAAACTGTCGGTCTGCAGACTATTGCTTCGCGGTTCCAGAAATAGATGCATTTTGATGGAAATTGGCACCATAGAGTGGCAAGTTTAGAGTGCTTATGTTGGGAAAGACGAGCGCTATAAACTGGTTGGTATGTATCTTTGAGGACAAGACAGTTTTGATTCATCTCAGAAGGGACAAAGGTTTTCTCATTTTCTTGTGCTTATGAATATTCGGTATACACTATATCTACAATAGGACAAACTCTTGTTATGTTTGAGACACATACACTTGGAGTTAAACACCAATTGCCAGTGATTACGTTTTTACACTCATTCACCCCTTGTGTGGCATAAATTTCTATTGCTAATTGAAAACATTACTCATTTGGAGTTGTTATTTCAAACATTGAAATATCATCTATTAGGCATATAGAATAAATAAGTTGCCTTGTCAGCATAGTTTCTTACTGTTCAGAAACCTAGAGGGACTTTGCCTATTTCTAAAGGAGGTACGTACCTTGATGCTAACAGATTTTTAGATTCTGATGTCATTGCTTAAATGCAAGACCTCATTTTCAAAGTTGGATGTAAGACTATAACGGAACAGTACCTTTCAATTTCACACTTCATATTAATAGTTGACTGAACTATAAGTCACATTTTCTAAGTGGAATTGAATCCAGCTCTTTGACCTGTAAGAAAGCACTCTAGCCATTACTCTGATGAGCCGGCTAAGCTATGTTTAAGAATATAATTATGATAAAAAATTAATTCATAATTAATTAAATGAATTGCTGTGTTAAGAGTATGTTAATATTCAATTACACTTTTATTCACTTTGAAATGTATAAAAACATTCATCAGTGATAATTTAGATGCTAAGACGTTTTCCCCTGATACATTTAAGGGATCTCGATACAGAATAGATATCAATAACCTGACCTATACAGTATTTTTTGTAAAACCTGCAACTGATTTGCATATGTCTCTCCTCGTGTTGACGTCAGCCATTTTTTAACCAGAGTCTCTCAGTTCATTTCCTATTATTGCAATTTTTAGTTTCATGATAATTTTTATAGCATTTAAGTTGAATAATACACTTGAGCTTGGTTATGTTTGGGATTATTAAACCCTTCGAAAGAGAGCTTCCCAGAAGTAAAACCTCAAGCTTACTTTGCTTTCATCCTTATTTTGCATTCAGCTTTCATTAAAATCCCAAACAAAATATGTCTCTCGTGTATTATCCTAAACATAGAACTGTGTCGCTCATTTCTATCATAGTTTTGAAAAAGATCGAAATAGCCGCCATGCACCCTTTATTCCTCACATACGTGCAGTTTTTGATTGAGGTCACAAACAAGGGTCAACGACCTATACTTTCAATAGAATGGTTATGAGTATGGGAAAAACTACATTATTGCAAAATATGTGATTGGTGAGGTTACTCAGTTTCAATATTTTTACTCTATATGCGTTTAGAGTTACATGTTTTTTAATACGTAAATGTCTCCCGTGAGAATTAAGTGACACATATATAGCGATATGACAAAAATGTAACTTTAGCAGTCCATAAATCGTATTTGAATCCCTTGTGAATCTGTGGACCACATTGTGAGTTATTTGTTTTATATTGCATAATACACTTTTCCATTTTCAAAAATGTATCAATGGATACTTATGGATTTTAGCAGGATGTGTTTTATACACTTCTATTTAGTTTGATTCCATCAAAAAATTTTAGAATCTTAATTTAAACATTTGAATTTAAAGTATCATTGTGGATGAAATCAGAGTAACCTGTTTAGTTCCTCTCTTTGTTACATGAGCCAGTAGCTTGTCCTGTAGTCCGTATAGTTGTCTACACCACAACAGTCAAACTGAAATGATTCCAATGGGCAGTGAATAAAATCAGTCTGAAATGTGACTATAATGATAATATAATATGTCCATTTATATAGCGCTAAACTCCACTATGACGTGCTCATAGCGCATACAAGAGTCATGGATCATTATTACCCTGGTCTAACCCAAGCTGCCGCTTAAAGGTCACTTCCAACACAATCTACACCAGGTACCCAATTAGTACTGCTGGGTGAACAGAAGCACATTTTGAATAAAGCCCCTTGCTTAAGGAGACACCACAAGTTTCTCAGCTCGTGTCTCTGTGTGGGGCAGGAAATAACCCTTGAACTCTCAGTTAATACAGCAACGATCGAGTAACCCATCCATCCGGCGAGCCACGCCAGATGTTGCTGAACTTCACTGATAGCGGTCAACTGAGCTACGCACAGGACCACGTGCCACCACTATCCAAAAAGAAATGTTGTGGTCTCTCCATTGGTCACTCAGAATGATGATTCTTGCTCATAAGCTTAAGGGTTTATGTATTTCCTCAAAAAACAACACAAATTTAGAATTATTTGCAATAAACATCAGTTTGTAAAAAGGCCTGTGAATTACAAAATGATATGGTACATGATCATCGTTTTGGAATGGCTAGAGAGATGATACAGAATTAGATTAAGTTTATTTTTGAGTAATCCAATATAACAGAAAGTTGTAATAGAGTTATGATTATTGAATTGTAAAAGCATTTTTTCCAAAAATCAAAATACTCTGAAATGATCCTTCTCTTAAAATCTCCCGAGGTGAATGAGGCATTGATTTATTCTGATGTAAAGGTATTTATGTGTTTCTGAAGCTACATCTTCTTTCCTGGGCATAATTATTGTCTCAGCAAGCAGCCATTGTGGGCATTATCGATAGATTAAGTCAATATGCTGCATACACAAAAAGATGATATGCTCCGGATTTCAAACAAAGCAAATCAACATAATTGCAACTGCCTTAGCCATGAAGTTATAATGTCCACATGCCATTGTTATTTCACAAAAGGAAATCACTATGAATAATGTCTTCTCGTGGCATGAGCCACTGTTTCAAATTGAAGTCTCCTTAAGTGCTACTGTTATACATAAAAGGAAGGAATTCAGGTTGGAATCTTCGGAGGATCGTGATTCAACGAATCTCTTACAAAAGCAGAGTCGTGTAATACCTCTTCCATGCAAGCTCAACTTGCTGAGAAGTCAAAATCAATGAAGAAATTTTTTGTCAAAAGGCAAATTTGTGATGTGGATTCCCCCTCGTGGTTCCAAAATAAGCGTATTGGCAGGAGAAAAGCCTATAGCCTCCTTGGAGGTCTCTGCAGAGCTAGAGTATGACAACTTGGCGCTGTTGGACATTATTGACTAATCATCATCTGGGACCGGATGGAATGGATTTAGAAATTCAGGGCTGCAATTTGCAGGAATAGATTTGTTAAGAAGGAATGAGGTTATATATATCTTTAGTGGCTAATTTTTAAATTCATGAAAGTATTTTTTGCATCTTTTGTTTGTATCATAATAATTTATTTTTATTAAATTGAATTTGAGAATTCAAATTTTTATAATTTGAAGAAGCTTAAATAGTTTTTTATTCCTTTCATTATTATAAGAATAAAAAAATGGTAAAACTTGATTTCTAATTACACCTTAATATCAAACTTTGATGTATTTTTTTTATCTGTATCCCCTCATCAAGGTAAACCAGCCATCTATTAATTACTTGGTCAATTGGGGACAACAACAGTACAGAGAAGCAAACTTTGATATCATATAAACCTTACAGTCTATATCAAGTAAGGAAACAAAATCTCAACAAGACAAGACAAGATAGATTTACAGTTAATTTTAAATTAGCGACAATAATGAGCAAAATATAACACGTGAAATCCTGTAATCTGTGGAGACTAACGAACATCTTTGACACGAATGATGGATGATCATGTACGTTCAAAAGAGGAAGAACAACAGACTAATAAAGCAACTAATATTTCCTTAGTGATGTATGTGGAATGGTCCAGCTTGATGTGATCCCCTGAAGGTTACCACTCACTCAGACATAAAGAAATCTTATCGTCCAACTTCACATGCTGTTATGTTTCATTGATTGTAAGCTGCTGGACTTACAGATACTCTTGTTGAGTTTTATAGCTTGCCTCTTACGTCAAGTTATTGCTTTGAGTTATTGTAGGAATTCTTAATTTGCATCTGTTGAAATTTGGTTCTTTCAGGAGGTGTCTCACAGATATAACTACCAGATGTAAACTTGAGTGATATTCCTATGTTGTCTGAAGTCAGCCTGACTGATTTCGATTCTTAACATTATTTGTCTGTTATTGCAAGAATTGTGTAGCCGTAGGAATATTGGAATCTATTTATTGATTGTCTTACTTTCTAAATTATGCAGATTTTATGAACAGAAAATTTGGAATGTGGAATTATTGAGCAATCATTTCTTATGCAATGCACTGAGCTGAATGAAATGACATGTTTTTCCAAATATACATTTGCAAAATGAAAGTAATTCTTTTCACTCTCTCATCTGCCTGCTATATGGCTTTGTTTTTGTAAAGCTTAGTGGATGAGTGGTTCAGCTCTTTGGAGCTATCGGTACCCAACTCTGGGCATTTATCCGAGTACTAATACCAAACCAAAAAATATATCTGTTGAATTACAGATCGTGTAAAACCCAGCGGTAGCAATATTTCATTTGATATACAATTCATTTCAAGTTAACCAAACATTTATTCTTATCAATTCAGGGTGATAGTTTTTATTTTAACTTTAATAATCCAAGTCTGTAACAACTTAATTTTCAGACTTAATCATCCTTTACGCATCCTATTTATTTGAAATTCATGTTGTTTTTATTTTCCTTTTTCAAAGTCTACTGTAGATGTTATCGTATGACATTTGAATGAGCCATTGTCATAACATATAGTTGTTAAATACTTATTTCCCTGCATAAATGTGTCTGAATTGATCTCTGCAGTCATATTTGTTTTGACTCACAAAAAAGGTCAATTAATATGTGCTGAAAATGATACCATTTTGCCTAGAGCTGTTGTAGGAACAGTAGCGTACGTTTGATTGAAATTCTCAAGAGGTGTATTCTTCAAATATATTCATTGAAGCTCGATCTAACCTGCTCATTCTTATAATCTTGTCTTTTATTATAAGTGTTTCACAAGACATCTAGGTTTTTTATATTCAAGGATAACCTACTTACCTACTAACGTTACATACCACCCTAATAAATTCACATCTGAATAAATTACGAAACATTTTATGAACTGTTATATATCCTTATGAAGTACAAGATTTAATAGATGTTCTTTATTAACAAAATGGCGCCATTTCAGTATAAGTTCTTTGACCGTTTTCAAATATCTATACCCAAACATCGCTTATCTGTTAATAAAGAAGTAGGAAATTCATAAAATATGTTCTTCATTATCACTACAATTTGTGGAATGCCACTACAAAAGTACATATCATTATTTTGAAAAGATAGTAAGTTTTTTGCTGAGTATATATAGTGATTTAAGTTTTTCATGTAAGGTGGAGAAAGTGTGATACCGTATTTCCTCTAATAGACACCCCAGGCGTCTATTTTTTCAGACCCCCTTTACCCCGGTGTGAATTCGACAAATTTTGACAAGGTCACAAAATTACACTCTAAGGGAACATTAATAAATCAACTTATTACCTGGCGTGTATTAGAGACCTGGCATCTATTCGAGACCCGGCATGTTTTTACGTAAAACAGTCATACCCCCGACCTCTATTCGAGACCTGGCATCTATTCGAGGAAATGTATATATCATTAACATTGAAGAGGATTAGACATAGTTCAACGAGATGCATATGGAAGTACATTTCATGTCTTTGTATGTGAAATGATTTAGTATTGCTAAGCCTCTGTCGCCATCCTTGGCAGCTACAATGTACGAGGTGGTAATGTGAAACGTCACCCACTGACAATTAGTGGAGCCACCTAGGACAATGAACTTTCAAATCTGTTTCATTTGTTTTTAAGCATTAGTTGTTCGGAAATGAAATAATAAAACTTTTCTCAAAGGAAAATTGAAATTATCATGCTATCATTTTTGTAAATTGCTTTGAATAACTAAATCACGCAATGACTGCCAAAGCCATTGGTAAAGAAAATGGTTTTTTTATAGAATTTGATATCAGAAGTGAGAGGAAATTAGTTTTGATTTATTTGCAGTCAGCTATAGGTTTATTTGAGGAATATTTAAGTTCTAGAGAAGGGTTTCCTAAGCTTGTAGGATTGTTTGATAAAGATGAAAAAGTATTTAAAGTTAGTTTTGCTATTTTCCATCTTTTTTCCCAAATACAAATCTTTAAAAGCGGACTTATTCTTATATACCAATGTGAAGATCACAGATACATTTATAATTTTATATATTTGAAAGCATTACTCTTTCAACAAACATTCATGTGGAAGAAATATCAGAACACATGACAGAAAAGCAATCAGATATCACGAATACTTACAACAATTGAGGTACCTAACACGTGTTATAGAATTAACAAATTAAAAATAAAAACAAGAACAAAAACAAATCTGAACTTGAGCTTAGAATAAATCATCACTTGTTCTTATAATGTTGTTTATTTATTTGTATTGATAATCTTTATGTTTTCAATATTGCCAGCATAATTGATATCAACGACTAAATAGCAATTTAAAATTTCCCATATCTCATCTTTGAAGTATGCATTATTATATTAACACTTAATCACGGAGGGACATCTGCACAATGATGCTAATCAACCGTGAGTGGAAATTTGCTGGAAAGTAAATATATCTGTATAAAATGCAATCACCCATGGAGATAGTTACTCACACAAGTGAAGTGTTTGACTTTGGTGCTGATGATCTTTGCAAGTAATTTTGCTTTGTTCGATCTGTGATTTGTGCGTTCATCCAGTGAATCTGTTTTCTACTGACACCCATGTTTTATCATTTAGTGTTGATTCAGCAATGTGTTCATATTTGTGGGTCATTATCCAGTCAGTGGTTCACTTAAGAGGAAAAATGAAAATATATTGGCTTTGCTTGCATTTAATTTTAATGAATGATTACAATGAAGCTTTACTGTCAGTCAACTGGCGTAAAGGTTTTTGTCAATATTATTCTCATTAAATGTCCTTAAGATGTTTGTAATGCTTTTAGATGTGTGGATAATTATTGATTTTGATGATGTGTGTTTGAAAAGTTATCAAGCCAAAAGTTAAATATAATGTAAGATTGAAAACAGAGGAAATTTTATGCTTGTTATAAAACAATGCAATCTGTAATGAGATACAAGGACACGTCTTTGGACATGATGAATTTGTTGTAATACTCAGTCTCATCAATTTATTTTCCAGAACAATCAGAATATAATTTTGAAGCAAGTATTCTAAATCTCTCTGATGCATCTGCATTCATCGATCATGTTTTTAGTTTTTGTTTCATGGCCTGTACTCTAACAATTGTTACAAATTCCAGGCATTCCAAATTCAATATTTTCAAGTGGCTTTGTAAGTACTTTACAGAATATTCTAAAATTCATGAAAACCTTCTAACAAATCTTTTTGCATTTTTTAATCCCAAATATTTTTTTAATGGTCATAAAGTTTAGTTTTGTGTCTTTTGGAATGGAAAAGAAAATTCGATTTTATAAATCTGGATGAAAATCTTTTCTCTTCACATTTTCATTATTTAATATTTTTAAGGAACATATACTTTAGGTTGTCTCAATGAATGATAAAGATTTACCTGTTTATGGTTAAAATTAAGTTAAGAAAGTAAGAATTTTTTTATGAGGATGGACGGCAGTGCTCTTTTACAAGTAAATTCTTGCACATTTGCATGATAGTGTCCATCTACGTCCACTGACTCTACACAATATTAGTAGTCATCACCCTGCTACATTATCTCTGGACCCTACTTCTACGTACAACATGTCCTGATAGACTCCATTAATGGTAGCCACTCTGTATCTTTACTTAATGAAACATCGATGCGTAGGTCCGTGAATTTTGACAGAGGAAATTCCCCCAGGGGATGTCGACTACCACAACAAACACTGACAAGGAAGAGAAATTAAGCAGTGATGGTATTCCATCTTCACCCATACAACATCCCTCCAATTAATGTCCACACGTTAGTGAGACAGTAAACATGGCAGCGTATTTCACTCACATTGTGTCCGCCATTTCTACCGCTGACTGAAGCATTAAACCTCTTTTAGATTTGTCATTAGGAAAACTAGTCTTATGAGAATGGCTCCCACTCGATGGTGGCTGTAGTGTTTTAAAGCGGCATTATCAATATTGGCATTGACACTCCGATTTCTTAGTGGTTGTTTAGAGAGGATTCACAGCTTAGTTATGTCCCTTTTCATGTGCTTGCCATCAAGAGGAGAGAAAATTGAAGTGGAATTATTGTTGATAGAAGTTGAACAAACAATATTGCTGAAATCACCATGATTATGGGTGATTTATCTAAATCAGTCAGTATAGTGGTTAGGTTAGCATCTAAGGCAGTGTCAATTTCTTTATTTATCATTTATCATTTTGAGTGGTAAAACTTAGTCTGGTAAACTGATGCTAATAACTTGTCTGATGACTAAATATTTGAGTTAATATACATTTAGTTATATATATATCATAGTAATCAATACACAGGCATACACAATGTTTTAGAGTATCCTTCTAGTCTTCCATCGCACTCCACCTTACTAACGAGAAAGGATATATAATCAAAACTGATGAAATAAAAACACTGTAAGTTAACAAATATTGCAAATGGTATGTATGCTTACAGTGTTGTTTCTCTGATATATCTCAAACCAGTGGTTTGTAAAGTTGTAGTTAACCTGGTCCCTTGATTCTATCTTGTTGACTTAATTGTTATCGATTTTCTAATCAAATTTAGCTTCTGTTTGTTTTTCGTAATTAATTTCCTCAAGATCTAATTAAGTATTGATCCTAGTTCTTTCTTAAATACAGCATCTGCTATGAACTTGCAGTCTAATTATCAATACCTGAAATAAGGCTCAAAACCTTTAATTGCTTTTCTAATCATTGTTATAACAATATAATTGTAGACCGTGTCTTTTTGTTTACATTCAGATTATATTTTGTGATTGACTGAAAATATTGCAATCCACACTAACAATTAAAACCTATTGATCTCCAGCCTGCCTGCTTGTTGGATTTTTTTTTATCACATTCAACACACAATAGTTTTAGAGAGAAAGATAATGATGATGATGATGATATCAATGATGATGATGTTGGTGACAATGATGGTGATGATGATGATGATGATGACAATGATGATTACAATGATGATGATGTTGTTGACAATGATGGTGGTGATGACGATGACAATGATGATGACAATGATGATGATGTTGGTGACAAAGTTGGTAAATCTGATGATGATGACAATGATGATGATGAGATTATGATA
Organism: Phorcus lineatus; assembly: GCA_921293015.1. Taxonomy (NCBI): domain Eukaryota; kingdom Metazoa; phylum Mollusca; class Gastropoda; order Trochida; family Trochidae; genus Phorcus; species Phorcus lineatus. Next base: position 43,618,428 of record OV121085.1, read on the forward strand.
ATGATAATGATGCTTTACTGCCTATTCAGGAATGAAATTAGATGAAGTGTTATGATAAATTTTATTCAGCGTAGGCCTCTGCTATTATTGGAATCAGTTCTTTCATGGTGCCACTGAAAGATTTTCTCTTGCAATTACATTTAACTTTCAAGTGATGAAATTGTATATAAATCAATAGTTATATTGATAAGTATTGATTGCATGCCAGCAAGGGTTTCAAAGATCCTCATTGATTGTGAAATGTACTGGTTTAGCGGTTAGAAACATTTAATGTTTGCTACAAGATATTTGGATTTCCACATGCATATTGTCAGAGATATAGCCATATGCCTCTATTGCCCTCATTCTGACTTTATTACTTTGTAAGCAGATTATTCATATTTTTCACATAAAGAAGAATGTTTGAAGTTGAAAGTCATTGAAAGTAAAGAAGATAATATTATTAGGAATATTAGAAAATAGAAAAAGAAGATTTCTCCCATTTTTCATTCCTTTACATGTGGGCAATCTAATTCTTCAAACATTCCGGCAGCCATTAAATATTTTTATTACTCCTCTATGAATAAAACTTGAGAAACATCAAACATATACCATCTGGGTGCTTGGTTATTTCATCACTTCATGTTGAATAAGTTTGAAATGGAAAATGTTTGCCTCTTGCAAAATTTCTTTATGCAGCTTCTCTACTTTGGAATATCAGTAATCAATTTCATATGTGTCTTACCCTAAGATCAGCACAATCCAAGTTTACTTTTGTAATGTGGAGATCAAGTCAATTCTGTGAACCATATCGATGATTAAAGATCAGAACCAACATGCCAACACCTCTTGATCCTTTACTAACTGGCTGATCCTTTCATAATGATCCTTTACACAGTGTCTGGAGGCTTGGGGTGACTGACGCTTTATAGGTGACTGCTGTGGACTTAAGGTTTTAAGTGCTATAATGATACCTTTGATCTTTGATGTAATACATTAGAGGGTGTCTATGGATATATGATATAGGATTGCTGCATTAGCGTCATATTTCATTTTTGGGATTGACATGTTTCTGGTTTGATATCACAAGAATTGAAGGTTTTTGTGCAAAAGCTCTTTATGTTCTGTCAGAATTACTTTGTTCTTTTATTCATTTGGGAAATAAGTGAAATCTCTTTGAAGATGATATTTAATCTGAGACACTAAGCAGTGTTTGTGGTTTTGTCTCTTCATGTTGAAACTGTTGGAACTCAAACTGTATGTTTCTCTTTGAAGATATCCCTTTTTAAGCATGAAGGACTCTCAATGCTTCTGGTTCATCTTGTCGGAAAGAATGCTAAGATCTTGTTGACATTAAAACTGTTATATTTTTAGTCTACATCATATACGCAGAAAGGATAGAGAAAAACATAGTTCTTCTGATTACATGAACATATGATACAGGGTTGAGTTGATAACTTTTTATCATAGTTGTATTTAAAAAGAACTTTTGTGATTTCATGTAATTGTATTCCTTGGAACTTTTAACAAATTCTTTTATTTTACAGGATGCAATTACATTGAAGAATTACAGACATCAAACCTGACTGTACTTAAAACTGATCTTGTTAGTTTTATTATTTTTTTTATATTTAAGAATTCCTTTTCTTTCAGGTATTTTGCCTCGGAAACATAAAAGCTTAATTCATGCACCTTCAAAGCTGTTTATCTTGTTCTTTCATAATTATTCTCAATTTCAGAATCTATAGAATCTGCTGATGAGACAGATTTTGATGTCATGAAAAAATAAAATTTATATTAGGTCTTGGTTATTTTCATTTAACCCTTTGTCTCTACAAAATCGAAAGGTTCATTAATCTTTTTAAGTAGATATTATATAAAAAGGTTGTTTATAAGGACAGTGTCTTACCTTCAGAACAGCTAAGCATTACCACAAAGTCTTCTCATGATCTGTTCAAAGAAATATGAAAGAAACAAATCTGAATTTGTTTATGACCTGAATGAGTCAGGGTTATTTACACAAATTAGCTTGTGTAAAAACCATGGCCGATTTTAGGTGTTGTAAATGTAAAATTTATTTTATTTCATTTGGAGCCCATGAATTGCGAGAAAACAGTCATGCATGAAAGATTGTTATATAATTTCTATGTAACAGGTGAAGAAATACAGGACACAGGCCTAGGGGTGAAACGGTTCACTACTATACAGTAGTTGTATCCGCGTTATTTTATGTTCGGTTCGGTGCACCATACATTAACATGGATTTTTGTTTCATACCGCATATTTAATTTGCGTCCAAAATATCATTTTAATAACTTAAAAAACCAATAATATTCATTAAAAAAGTCAATGATCAAAAAAAAATTTCTCTATTATCATTAAACGTCTTTAAGTTTTGAAGTGGTAACGATACCTGTCGCCATTTTCCCGGAAGTAAACATTTGGAACGATTTAGTTTGATCTTTAACTCTCAACAATAGTGTTTGAATGATGTGACTTTTCAAGATATCTTTCAAAGAAATATGGCGACTATTGGTTTCATACAGAAGCGAGGGTCCTGTACCGCAATACAAACTCAACCGAAGCTCAAGCGTACCGTTTCATCCCTAATGTGCACATATGAAAATATAATATATGTTTAACCATATCATTATGAGTAATTATTTCATGTGTTCCAGATGCAGTACTTTGGATTTGGGGAATGGTTGGACATATTTGTTTATTTACACACTTGAAATATGATATACAGCATATGTTATTCTCTTGGGTAATAAATTTGTATATTTTATGTCTTGCAGATGCAGTATTGGATTGAGGGAGTGCTCATCTATACATATTATCTCATGTCTATAGGTAACACAGTCAGTCCAGGTGAGTGAAAACTTTTCTCATTAACATACCTGTCACATTTATGATTATCATATTTCATCTCATGTAATAGTCTATTTGAATTAACATTTATTCCACGATATGCAAAAAACAATTTTTGCCAAATTATATATTGTTTACATAAGTGAGTGACACTTTTTGGTGTAGATCGATGTAACTATTGTCATCATATCAATTATTTAAGAATCCTCAGCATTTTGCAAATTTTCTCATTTTGAACTTTATATGACATTGAAATTATTTTTTAGTTACTTTAATATTGGTTTGTCTGATTTGTAATCCATTGCAGTCATCAGCATTGTGCAAAAAGTAGTTTATACATTTATTCATTAATAAAGGTGCATCAATGTGATCACTCAGTAATTAACTGTCTATGGAGGACAAACAGTTCTACATACCTCTCTGTCATTATGTTAATTGGTCATTAATGTTCTCCTCAATAAAATAAATGTAATTAATTTGTTACCATATATGCAAAAACATCAATTTGAAAAAGCACTTAATATTGAGTTGAAACTGACATTTTGCTAAAAGCCTTTTACTTACTGATTTTCATAGATAATCCTGCCTACATCATAGTTATGTCTCAAAATTGTATATCTTTGTCAAATTGTCAAAGATATGCATTATCCACGTACAGTATATTTTTACCTGTCTTCGTTGCTATTATCAACCATGATGCACATCTGTGACAATACATTTTTCTTCAATATTCAGTGAAAAACAGTTGCAACTCATTTTGTTAATTACACTGGACCATAAAAAAGCATTACTTGTCTTATATTTTGAAATATCCAACATTCAAATTATAGTGATAGCAACCTAATAAAGTGTTAACTTTTTTAATTATTTTGTTTGTCATCTCTTGATCACCCTGCTAGCTCTCACAATAAAAATGATACATGATATGAATCACACATGCAGCACGTTTCATCTATGATGTTTTCCAAAGCTTGCATCAGCTTCTGGTTGTATTTCTCTGTATCATGGTATATATTCTTGATGCATTGTTTAACTTCAGTTCGTGCTTGGGGCATTAGTTCTTATCCTTGCTTGATGAAATGCATTCTTGAAAAACATTCTGTCAGCAAAAATATTTCATTCATGATTATAGAGAAACTATTTCCTTTAAATTTCTTACACTTGAAAGCATAAGAATTTGATCATGAAGCCGACAGAGAACTACCTTATGATAAAATAAGTCTTGTATTTTAGTCATGCTTCTGGGAGCAATAATTAACAATAAAATATTCTTGAAATTGTCTAAGCCTGAAGCAAATTTTGTTTTCTTAATATTTCATCATGAATTATTTCATTCTAAAGTTAAGCCTAGTCAATGCAAATAAAAGACTAAAAAAATAACCCTTGCATTGTTTAAGTGTTCAGAACTATATCGTCAAAGTACTGATTGTTTTTTCTTAAAATGGAATATGTTACCCATAAAGATGTATCTAGGGTATTTATAATACATTTTGGTATCATTGGAAATGACACTCAAATTTATTATTTATGTAACAGTAAGGAACATATTCAACAAAATTATAACTCAGATATTCAAGGATAGTCTTCATGAACTTTTACATGTAATTAAGATATAAAAGCTTCTCTATGAAAAAAAATAATGTTATACTAATCATGTGATTAAATAAGATATAAAAAAAACAATCTTATCACTATTTGATTTTATCAAATTCAGAGAGAAAATAATTATTTGTAAACTTCAGTGAAGATGAAAAGCTGAACTATTGTTGAAATATATTCAATTGATTCAATTTTATGTTTGGAGAGAGGATTTGTCCACAGAGTTATAGAGAAACTGAATCTGTATGTGATAAGCCTTGACATATGAATATTCAAAATGTGTGCATCTATATTAGATTTAAACGTTTTAGATGTGCAAGGTAGTATAGAAATAAAACTTACATTAAAAAAGTTTACATATTACACTGATGTTTGGTTTAAGACCAGAATCTTAAAACTTCACTCTCTGCACAAGTCTCACTGTAACTGACAGTTCCAATGAGATTTCAACATGTTAGTCTTATTTGTTGGAGTGTTCTATTACCAGATGTATCATGATATTATATCAATTACACTTTGCAAAGACGCCAAACTTTTCAACATGTCTGCAAACTAAAATATAGCACATGATATAAATACAATGCTACATAGCAACATTAACTCTTTCTTTCACAAATCAGGTAACACAAACAATATTTGTTACCTACTGCTGTGAAATATAGTCAATATTGAAAATATGAATATCAACTTCAATTTTGTTCTTCTTTTCGTTCTTCTTCATCAATCCAACTTCTAAAATGCCCCTTAAAGGAAACTTCAATTTCACAAATACCCATTTGATATCACAGTAGTTGGTATTGTACTCACTTTTTTGGATATCTTAATCATTTTGAGCCCAGCTGTACATGTGTTCAGGAATTTAAAAATCTTAAGAGTTTTATAACGAAGGTCAAGAAATGGTTCGAATGAATGATTAATGATCACTTCCTTTATTATTCTGACATTTTCAATTTTGTTATTTTTTTTAGCAATATGAAACCCTTTCATTTTATTTCAATTTAGCTTGTGTTGAATTGCTTATGTACTGCATAAAGGAACACATAAATCTATATGACAGATACATAAATGATGATGATCATGATGATATTTTGTAATGGTTATAATCATAAATATTTTGTCATTTTAGTCAGACATGAAAATATCAAGGAATCCAAATTACTATTTGCAAAATGTCGCTATAAACATTTAGTTTGAGGACTTGTTCCCAATCCATTTGATAATGAATAAAATATGTTTAAATCAATAATTGATATACCATGAACCATCGATGGTACCATTTTTGGTATTATGAACACTTTTTGGTACCATAAATATTTGTTGGTTCATGAACCACTGTTGATCAGCAACACTCACAACCATAACCCATCATTGGTACCATAACCCATTGTTGGTACCATAACCCATTGTTGGTACCATGAACCATTTCGGTACTATGAATATTTGACATGAATCACTGGTGATACTAATGAACCACTGATGATCAGGAACCGCTCTTGACTAAAACCTTTGTCAGTATCAAGAACCATGTTAGTACTAAGAATTTATTATACTTCTTTAATATTTGATGGTTCCATGAACAACTGATAGTACCATGAACAAGAAGTAATTAGATAAGAAAAATGCATGGCAATATTGAGGTGTATGTATTGATCAGTGGATGGTATGTGTAACTAAATATATTCAAATCTATTCTTATTACCTGACGATAAAAGAAGAACAATTTGATCCAGTTTAATGATGACTATCAAATTTTACCATAAATGATTTATACCAAGAATTAAAAGGCTACGTCAACATTTCTTTCTCCCAATCAAAGAGGTCATGTTGATTAGCTTCAGATGGTATGTGGAGCTGACTGTGTCCTGCTGAAGTTCTCTTGTAACCACATGCCAATAACATCCATGGATACAGATGATATTTCGGTGCTCCATGGAATTCCATATTGGATTTAGACTATTGATGACTTTTGAAAGGAACAATGAAACATTGATGTCCAGAGCTACTGCTGAAATTGGATATCAAATTAGAATAAACAGGGCTTTCTTGAAGTCAAGATGTTTCTCTGTAGAAGCACTATAGCTGCTTATATGTCATAGTGTCTTTGATATAGCTATCAGTCCCTGGGGGCTGTTGAACAAGGTAACTTTAGACTAAGGTTAACCTTTAGTTCTTTAATATTGCACTAAAGCTACCTCAGTGACTGAGGGTTACCTTCGTGTTTTGTGCAAAGGAACCCTTGACTGTTTAGAAGTTAAAGTAGGCACACCAAAGTAAAGATCATGGTGTAAAGTTCAGTAAAGTATCTTCAGACATATAGTAATCTTTATTCTCTTGACCAATCTTTCACTAGTGAAAATAATTAAAAATGTGAAATATGTCAAACTTCATAAATGGTGTTATTTTATCGAGAAGTACTTGTTGTTTCTAAAAATCAGTATCTTAGTGCTTATTAGTTCAGTATAGTGACGATAAGCAGGTTCCAGTTGTGATTACTGATTGAAAACCGGACAATGGCACCCGCCAATGACTCAAATCTAATTGTGAAAATTAATTTACAGCAGACACATGGATAAATATTGAATGGCAGTGTTTATTAGGTCATAAAACTAAAATATATATAAATTAGATGCAGAATTACGACTACAAAAACATTTCTATGGCTGCTTTTCAATTATCATTGAAAACAAGGACATATACCATAAGTTTGACATATAAGAGATAAAGATGAAAGTGTAGAGAGAAACTCAGAAGTTATGGTATTTTGACTGTAAATTCAGCCTCATGAAAAATCATTAAACATACTCTGTGTCACTTTAATTTTATCAGAAATAAACGATAGTATTCATTATTTATAAGATAAACAGATATAGAAGAAGCACATTGTTGCTTGAGAGTTGCAATTGAAGTGCAATTGCAGCCATAGCCACACATTGTTTTTATAAAACAGTCCAGTGAAGACTGATTTACTAATGTGAAGTTATAAGGATATTCCTACATAGACATTGATGTAACCATTACTTATGAAAACTCATTTTCAAAGATTTGTTCAAAAAAATTTTTTATATAGATGTAGTAAGAAAACCTTTAAAAGGTTCCCCTATAGGTTTTATCAATAGAATGTACAACAAATAGAATATCTGTTACTTGATCACACTGTTCTTTTAACTGAGGGTAATTGATACCCCTGTGGTCTCCTTATATTAATCTGATGTGAGAGTAGGGATAATTTCATATGCTTAATCACAGCAAAATATGCAAATCCAAGAACACTGCCCTACAATTTCTTTTACTTGTAAATTCTTATCTTGAAAAACACTGTTATATGGCTGTCAAATTACCAGCGTCAATGATAATTATGTACATAACTACAGAAACCAGTGTTACCTTTCTTTAACCTAATCCACTCCTGAAAGAGTGTGTTACTGTATTATTGGTGTAGTTTGAGAGGCTAGTGACCTAGGAACAGCAGCTATAGATGAAGAATTGTTATGAGTCTTTTGTGTATCATAAAATGTCTAGCACAATGATGACTGTATTATTGGTACAATGAACCATTGCTGCCTAAGGAACCACAGGAAGTGCTATTGGAAACAGATACAAGGAAATTAACATCTTGAAGTGAATCTTGAAGTCAACCATCAAATTGTTCATTCGAATTAAGTGTAAGATTGGGAGCTGTTAATAAACATTTTTGTTTTCCCTAATGAAGGAAGGGAAACTTTTTTTATTCTCAAACCTTTCTACATTTAATAAAGACATATAAACATATGATGAAAACAGACTATTTTCTTCAATACTTTTTGAGTATTTGAGAGAATTTGTCAATTTTTTAAGCTAACTTAATTATTCCCTATCCCCTTTTTTTCTAATGTTCTTTCATTTAGAATTTAGAATTAACTTTTTATCTTGTTTTATTGATTTTTTGTGAGATTTTTGTATTATTTAATTATTGATAAAATGTCCTTAATACAAAGCAATGTCTAGACAAAGATTTTAAAGGAAAACTTTAATTATTTTTTTGTTCTATGATTCAAAAGAAATCTTCTCCATGTCTGATTATAAGTGTTTATTTTTCGTATCTTTAAGATAATAAACACCAAGTTTCTGTTTTTATCTAATAATATTTAAAAATTCACTGATTCATACTCTAACATAGTAATTCAAAAAAAGACCTTTAAATTGTATTTCAACTCTGGGAATGAGGTCAGTTTTACCCATAATTTATAATTTGTAACTTTGGCATGCAATTTTTTGGATAGTAATTTCTTCTACAATAATTGTTTTGATTTTTTTTGTGACTTGGAGACGGGATCTCCTCTACTGCATAAATCAGATCAACTTGTCTTTTCCTTAATGACATTCTTGAAAAACAGAAATTGTCCTTTTGCTTTGTAGACAGATTCGCAGGCTCAATTTGAGCTTCTCCAGATCAGCCAACAATTTCTGATTTTTTAACAATCAATCAACTCTCAAATTCCTATGAATTCTTCAAAGTGACTAACAAAAAAACCTCAAGTTTTAATTAAATTCTCTTTACAAGAGGAATGGGAATGTGATGTTACTTTCTTTGGCATACATTCCAAACATATTAGATTTATCATAACCTTTAGCTCTATCTTTTCATTTTGTCATATTGACTCAATTTGAGTTAATTTTTCCAACCGATTTGAAAGTCATCCAGTTTAAAAGGGTGTCTTTTTCCCCATTTATTGGAGGTTTTTCAGAGTTGCATGGTAAAATACAGTATTTCAGTATCAATTGGAACCTGGTTGTACAAAACATATGGAAGGTTGAATCGATACTTTCATTATGACCATTGCCATTGTTTGAATATCAAGAATTAGACCATATTTGTTATGAAAAAAGTTGGAAAGCAACCATCATGGCAAAAGTTTTAAAATTAGGAAATAAAATTAGGAAGAATATAACAAAACACATTCCAAACCACAAATTTAAAATAGAGTAAAGTAAACAGATATAAGTTTATACCTTTAACATAAGTAAAAATAGATCAATGTACAAGAAACAAGTGGTTGAGAATGTTGCTTTCCAATATTTAAGTAAATATTGAGGTAGGAGATAAGGAGCCTGTCCCACTGGCAATTGTATCGCCAATGACATGACAAAATGCACTGTTCTTTACTTATTTAAAACATTTTAACAATAAACTATATGTATGGATAGAATATCCGCACATTTGTTAATGATTTATGATAAGACTAATCAACAATCCCTGCTAGTGCCATAGCAAGACTTTTCACACTCATAGCACCTATTAATGGCTTCATGTTGTTTTACAGAGTGTTTGCTCTTATTTATTAATTTGTTAAATCTCAATAAACCATAATGTTCCCCTCAGTAGCATGTTTCAACATTGTTATGTAATGTATAAACATGTATTTGTAATATACATGAATAAACAGGAAAGTGTTCTTGAAATTTCCTTTCCATAAAAAATATATCAAAAGCTAGTACTGTCCTCAAAAGGTTTAAAAGGAAATTTAAGAGATGCATGGCGCTAACAGTTATTAAAGGAATAATTTAGATTCACGAGTGTTTGACAAATTAGCCAATCAAGAAGAATTATACAGTGTGAGGAAAGCATGTTGTCTTTTTTCGGTTGCAGATGCACATATTATTCACTCATTATACTCATGCATTATCGAGATGCTTCTTGCGAGTAATCATGCAGTAATGACATTACAAACATTAGGCAATTCTTGCTGCTTTCTTGATGACTTCTTATACTTAGCCATGGGCCAGAAATAAAAAAAGACGGTTTCGTTACATTTAAGAAACCTCTTTGGCCAGGCAGAGCCAATTCGCACCACAGGCTCCATTTAGGTTGTGAAGAGTTTTTTTGCCAATTATCGATCTTTGCCTCAGGTAAGAATCCAACTTGTTACTGGCTTTTCATGGCCAGCTTGAGTTCATTACTGGGATGGTGCACCATTGTTCATGTTGAATAGAGTTCCACATCAAACTAGTATCACATTTATCAAATTTTGGTAAAAATTTAAGTTATAAAACATAATGTTTTTTACTTAACTAATTAGGCTTGTCAAGGAGAAGAAGATTTCAAAATTGAGGGAAAATTGGTTGATGAAGAGGCATTCTTTCTTCTCTTGTTTGTAAAAACCATGTTATGAAACAATATGATACCGTTGAAGTCTTGTATCTGGTTTCAACTTGGCTTTCTGTTGAAATAATGACTTTGTTCGGTTTGAAAACACACAAAACATGTATTAATTATTCTTATAATGACACCTAATGCTTTCAATGCCATTTCTTACTCATGTTTTGTGGTTTTAAGATGAACATATGACATTTCTCATGAAAGAAATAGACAATATTTCTCTAGCAAAATGTCAAAAGATGCTGTTATTCAGTTCTTGAAATTGAAACAAAGATCAAGGAAATCTTCTAGAGACAAAGGTTAAGGCAATAGATTTTCTATCTGATTCACTACTCAAAACAAAGCTTTTCACAACGAGATAAGAGACAAGCCTGTTTCTTCATCCTGTTGATGTAGAACAAAAGGCAGGAGAAAAGTAAGTACAATAACATTTAAGGGAAGGTAACATGGTTTGTGATGGTAAGTGATGTCACACAAAACAAAAGTGAATGTAATGAATTAATTGCAAGGTAATCTATATTAATCAAAAAAGGTAGTTCTCAAATGAAAATGACATTTCCAAATCCATTTTCCAGCCTCAAATGATTAAAAGGTACAATAATGACTGTCACTAGTTTTCGCTTGATACTTAATTGATACTCTCGTCTACTACTACCAATAATCAGGTTAACTCATGAGGCGTTCAAGCATTTATAGATAATGCATTTGGCATAACATATAATTTGAAGAAATAAATTTTTGAAAAACGTGCTTCTGCCCCTTTAATTTCATTGGAGAAAGTCCAGATACGAAAGCTGACAAGCACAACAAGGTGCTGGCAACCTTTTCTCTTCCGCAATGTCAGGATGAGATAAATGAAATAAAAACCTTCATCACAAGCTAGTGCAAAACTGTGTAAATTGGGTATCAAAGTATACCATATGCTGGCAACCTGCAAGGTTAATGCAATTGGACAAATTATCTGAAGAGAAATTCATCCAGATTCCAGATTATTGCTGTTAATGTTATAACCACTTATCAGGGATGTCACTGACCTTTTTTCATTTTTTAGTTGATGAAAATGTTAAGAGTTTGCTTCTGTTAAATTAAATAAGTTAGCGAGAATATATCTTTAACATAATGATGTACCTAGGTATAAACACCAAACATCTGCAATCAGTTTGCTGGATAAGCAATACAATCTGATTTAAGTTTTAAGATCTTTATCTAAGGTTTAGAAGAAAGAACCCATTATGATTAATTCTGTTAACAATTAAAAAGTCATTGATAAGTTTAATTCCAAAAATTAAATGTCTGTTAGTATTTCACATATTTATCTCATTTTGGTATTTAATAAGTATTTGCTACCTTCCTTACCCTTTTGCCTCAACAAACCAGAAATCATATGGAAAACGTATTTCAAACAGGTTTCTTAGGGGAACTAATTTTTCTTGTGTAATGTATATAAATATATTGTTAATAATGAACTATCTACCCTAGGAAAAATTCCAAACATTTGTCAGTTGAGGTGTTAGAAAATTTTCTTTTCAGTATGACAGGGTTAAAATGTTAAAAGTTGGTCAAAAAGTTCAAACAATACTCTGAGTGACTATTTTCTTGAATCAAGAATTGTTGGTCTACAGTGCAAGAGGAACAATAGGAATTAATGTTTCAAGATCAATATTCAACAGCTCTGCTTATTAACAGGTATATGTCTTTTTTTTGTCAAACCATTTCATGTAAAAGTAGAAGCTAGCAAAATCAAGAACCTTCTTGCCAGCAACTTCACATTATCAATGATTATTCAAGGATCAGAGGAACTTTCAGCTAAAGAAATTGTGCAATAATCTTCACCAGAAGAATTAGGTAACTGCACTTGTTGAATCTTTGAATCAAGAAATTCAAGAATTTTAATTTGAATGTAGTTTATTGTCAACTTGAGACATGTTTGATTGCTCTGTTAAGTTGGCAAACATGTAATCACTTTCTGCGGTGGCCAAATTATCATATATCTTCTTGTCATTGAATTCAAGTTTATCTATTTTTGTATCGATTTAGACCCTCATTATTCCATCTCTGTTTACTCAACAATGAATCTTCAAGCACTGAGCGTTGATATATTTACATTTTACATTCTGGAAATAAATCAGATGGAACATTTAACGAGAAAATTGCACATGGAGTTTGGACATTTTGCTGATATCATCTCTTTTTATTGATCTCTGAGATGAAAAGAAAAAATTTCTTGATATGGTTTTAATGTTAAAAAATCCTTCAAAAAGAGAGAAAGGTATTAAATTGCTCTCCATTATTATCTCATTTCATCTTACATGGGAAAAAGGAAGATTCGATTTTACTAATGCGTCAGATAATTGGCGACAATTTTCCCAGAGAAGAGTTTGAGTGATTCTGTCACCAAAATCTGTGTTTGATAGATGTGGTACCACTATCTTCGACGCATTGGAAATTTTCACTCCTAAGTTGTGAATTGGTTTCTTTGGTTTTGAAAGTAGATCTTAATTCTTAGAGAAAAAAATATTTTTAAAAAGTTGTATTTTTCAAAATTTCTTCTTTTTTTTAACTATATTTGAAATGAAGTTTTTTAATAGTATTCAGAGTATCCTCCTGTTCACATGTAGTTATGATGAGACTAGTAGAAGTAAAAACAAAATCAAGGATGGAGCTTGTCCACAGGGTTGCATGATATATCTTATGATGAGACAAATATAAGTAAAAACAAAATCAAGGATGGAGCTTGTCCACAGGGTTGCATGATATATCTTATGATGAGACAAATATAAGTAAAAACAAAATCAAGGATGGAGCTTGTCCACAGGGTTGCATGATATATCTTATGATGAAACAAATATAAGTAAAAACAAAATCAAGGATGGAGCTTGTCCACAGGAATGCATGATATATCTTATGATGACACTAGTATAAGTAAAATCAAGATCAAGGATGGAGCTTGTCCACAGGGTTGCATGATATATCTTATGATGAGACAAATATAAGTAAAAACAAAATCAAGGATGGAGTTTGTTCACAGGGTTGCATGACATATCTTATGATGAGACTAGTATAAGTAAAAACAAAATCAAGGATGGAGCTTGTCCACAAATGTTGTCCAACAAAATTTAGGCAGAGTGGTACAGCTACTGTGTATGATAGCCGCAACACTTCTCTTAAGTAAAGTATTTATAAATGTGGATTACTACTTGAGATCTTTAGGACAAAAAAATAATAATGATTTAACTTGATCAAGGTATGTCATCAAACGTTTGTTAGTTTTCATTTATTACTATTGTTACAAAATTTAAGGCATTTAAAATATTCTATCAATACCTGAAAAAGAAGCAAAGATCATCAATAAATTTAATTTGGAAATTACATTGATGTGACCAATAATACTATTACTCTATATCATTGAATTTGTTTCAGTTGAAACTTGTATATCAGCATGTTTAAGTTTGTAAAAAATGTATAAAAGGAATGAATGAATGATGTATTTATTCTAGTTTCTACCCCAAAAATGTGTTTTATAAATTCACATAGAAATGCTTCAAGACCAAATTAACATGACTGCCAAATTGATCCCACTTTCAAGGAGAGGTTTGTTCAGACTAGTATCAACCACAAAAATGTGTTTAATAAATTCACACAGAATTGCTTCAAGACCAAATTAACATGACTGCCAAATTGATCCGACTTTCAAGGAGAGGTTTATTCAGACTAGTTTCAACCACAAAAATGTGCTTTTAAATTCACACAGAAATGCTTCAAGACCAAATTAACATGACTGCCAAATCCAACTTTCAAGGAGAGGTTTGTTCAGACTAGTATCAACCTTTGACAAATAGAATCAGATTCTAGAGATTAGTACAGAATATTTTAAATTTCTAACTGTTGATTGCTTCTAAGACAGCAGGGCTTTAATGGTGTTTTCTGGAGAATGAAGCAAATTGAAGAATTTGCTCACTTTTTTTAGATCAAGAGAATAAACCTGTGAAACGTGTTTCTCTGGCAGGGGGAGAATTCCAACACAGCATCCCTACATTTAATCAGGAAGTGATTAATGCGTTTTGGATGAAGAGCATGATAAATGGAACATCAATATCAGCTTTCGTAGTGCGCAAGGAAAACACTGCTTCTTGGTGAATTGATTAAGAAAGTTGTAACTATTCCTGCTCTATTTCAACATCATGCCTAGTCTTTTGCTGTTCGAGCAGGCTTTAAGACAGCTTTTAGTGGATTGATTTAACCTTCTCAACATCAGAAGTAAGCCATTTACAGGTTTGCCAGGGAGCGGTTAAGGTTTAGGGTGAAATGTTTTAAGAATAATTGACAGTGATGGACTACAATTTGTATACACTTCTTGAACTGAGTTTAGTTGAATTTGATTTTCAAGAGTGGTATTGATTTTTTGTATTTGTGTTTATTTATGTATATATCTCATAGATATGGTCCTTTCCCAAATAAAACCCCTGCTCCAGAAATACATATGAAAGGCCATAGAGGGCACCCTTGCATTTCCCCCTACCATTTCCACAACTCAAATTGTTGTAATAACATTGCAAACAACTTTTTAACATACTTTTTTCTTTTTTATACTCAGTCTTATTTACATATGTAGCGATTTCACTATGAGATGTAATTTGATCATACACCCTTCATTGATATGCTCTGTCAACCCTCATATATATTCTGTAAATATGATGTTAAAACGAGTTCCTTCATCTAAGACATCTGAGTGCAATGGTAAAGAAAATTTTGTTTATAATGTGTTCTTATTTTTCCTTCTAATTCTAAAATCAGTGCATTAAAAACACTTAAAAGATGTTGGCATTATTTTTGTAAAGATCACAGAAAAGTAAAATTTAAGTTCTATTTTGATTAACTTTATATTGTATGGTAGAAGCTGCTCACAATGTTTATCTAGTTTTAGAATTTAATTTCCTGTTTTGATTGTGAGATTCCTCTATAAGTATGAAATGTAGGTTTTCTTGAAAACCAGGGAGTCAATAATTTGTTTTAAGGTAGGTCCAGATGAAAGCATTTTATTCATTTGAATCCATGTACTTTATGGTAAAGAGTTCAATTTGTCTCATCCAATTTTCCTCCGCTTACAGCTTCTACAGGATATTGTCCTGAGGGAAAACCTGTCAAATTTTGAAGTTGAAACCAATATTGAAGACTGTAATGAAAAAGATATTAGGACCTTGCGCAATTCCAAAAATAAAGTTAGGAACCACGTCAACATACTGATGTGATTGAAGATGGTAGGGCATGTATTTTAATGACCTCTGCAAATTCTTAGCTTAGATAAATAAGAAATTTCAAGGAAACATTCAAAGAATCTATTAGAAGTCAGCATTTGAAGTGTACTTGTAGATGCCAATACCATATAATCTCATCTTCTGTAGGGGACAGTAAAATTAAACAATGTTCCTTCGTCTTAGATTTTGATAAGGCATCTGAAGGTGTCGTTGTAGATTAGTCTTGTGCAGCAGACAAATTCACCTTCATCAGGAAGAGTTCCAAAAAGAACAGAACAAATGGAGACATGAAGTGGCGTTGGATTTGTTTAATATGGCTTGTGGCAATGTTGTGAAAATCAAATTGCAATGACATCTTGAAAGAGGCTTGAGGTAGAGCAATAAACTTTGTTCCTTCAGATTCGTTGTCAGAACCTTACGAAGTGATTTAAGCATAGAAGCACTAAACAAAGGTTCATTTGCCTAATTCTAATTACTCATAGATTAAATGTTCTTGCTTTATCTTCTCATGTCGAATTTGTCTGGTGAAGGACTAAGGATGGTGCTTGGTGCTGATTTATAGATAAATGGTTTGTCTGGATTGGGGGAGGAAAGGTCATCAAGAGAAGTAAAATTCTTGCTGGATGTGATTTGTTGTTGGGAGTGGAATCTAATAACATAGCAAGGATGCTTTATGTTGGCTGGCTTACTCGTCAACACGAAAACACCTGGCTTGCCACTTTCAATTGTAGTTCCTGCCTTGATGAACTGGTCTTGGATGGACATGAGGGATCTTTATTGGAATCCAGTTCTTCTAATGAAGAGATGACTTGAAATTGTCTCCGGAATTGTGTCTGGAAAGTTATATATTGAATTTGAAGGCATAAGTAACCTCTTGGGTATTAATTGATTTTTGTGAAATATTCTCTAGAAAACACTTTCTAAATTATCAAATGACCTTAACAAATGATGTCGACAAAATGAATGTAGTGACTCTATTACAAAAATCTTTTTATGTGTCTTTATTGGTCTTTCTTTCCTTTTTTTTTAACAAAAGAATACATCTATTCTAGAAAGATAGCCAAAATATTACCAACTTTAGCAGGATTGAAACTTAAAGTAAACTATATCAATTACACAAATCAAATACTTATTCACAATGCAAATATGATAATTTTGTCTCATTTTGGTCATCTTGCCGCAACTTGTTTATTTAAGTTGAATATATCTGGTTTGTTGTATAAATTTACATGTATGTATAGAAAATTCTGTACCTCATTCAAAAAGAAAAAAGTGATAAACCTTTCTGGTTTTCTTTTAGATATGTTGTATGGATGGTAGCATGAAAAGATGAGATATTCTGACCCCTTTCAGTTATGTAAAGAAGAAAAAAACTAATTAACAACTAGAATCCAATATTTCAATTGAAGAATGATGATTACCCTTACAAAAAAAACAGGCAGTAGCAAAACTGTTGCAGCACTGGTCTCGTTAAACATTGCGACAATGGCGCGACTGAAAATTTGAATTTACCATGCAAATTAGCGGGCAACACTAGTGCAGCTAATTAGTGACGACAATGGTTGCACTCTAATATGCGGCAACGGTTGCACTCTAGTATGCGGCAACGGTTGCACTTCAATATGCACCAACGGTTGCACTCCAATATGCACCAACGGTTGCACTCCAATATGCACCAACGGTTGCATTCTTATATGCACCAACGGTTGCACTCCAATGTTCGGCAATAGTTTTACTCTCTATGCAACAATGGTTGCACTTATCATGAAGTAATAGTTACACTACATATGCAACTGTATTACTCTTAGCTTTAATCCTTTGATACAAAATAATTTCTTACTTAATTTTGATTTTTTCTAAATTCTTCTTAAAACTCCAAGAATGATTTAATGATGTTTAATCATTAGATTTCATAAATATTTATCTATGTGTCAAAGTTCAGGAATAATTCAAAAGAAACAATGATATATGCAACAAATTTTTTATTACAATGAAGAGGTCAAAAGAAGCAATTTCATTGTACATAACAATATGTATGTATGATGAAATACAAGTATCAAACAGTAATATTGACTCTGTGGTTTTACATTTTAATGGATATACATATTTGTAAAGTCTTTGCTTCTACCAAACATCATAAACATTTCATAGACAATATTTATGAATTTAATTATAACACTATACACACAAATGTATCAAGAATGAAATCACTGATAAATGAACAACTCCAAGATAAATTATTGGAATATTCATAACAGCAATTTGATTAAATGACATCACTTATTTAAGTTGAAAACTTTTAAGAAGGCTAAATATCATTAACAAAATGATATTTGTAAGAAAATTATGTGTGCATATGATTGTTTAGGAATGCATATAATTATTTTTTCATTAAAAAGGTTAATAAACAATCCTTAAAAATCAAAAAAATCCTTTTCACTGTGTTGACATCTGATGACTAGTTGAAAGGTCTTCATTCTGAAACAAAAAATAATGCCTGTTACAAACAGAAAATACCAAACAGTGTAAAAAGAATTCAGAAGGCAATCTTACATTGAATAACTGTACTCTTATGCTTAACATAGAAATCAGTTAGATCAAGCAATTAACAAACAAATTGATATGTGGCTCCAATCAGTAAATCAATTGATCAGAAGTCACTTATCAATCTGTTTGTTTATCTAACAATTCAATGTACTTACTGTGAAGACACTGTCTCTTAATCCCCCTGTGAATCTTCATCTTGCCAGCTTTGTGTATTCTCTGGTTCAGTGAACACCTGAAAGAATAAACGAGCAAACACTTAAGCACAAAACTAGTAACAACAATGTTTGTAAAATGTTATAGGATTAAACTTGTTTCTTGTAAACAGTTTCTAATTTTCATTATTTTTGTTGTGTTATATTATTGAGAAATTGAAGAATATAAAAAGATAAATATCTGACTTGAAGTTCATTTATAAATGAAACTAGAAAGAATTTGTTTGTCACAGCAGATAATGTCTATATCTATGTCTGGCTGTATAAGGATCTTTGTAAGATCTATTCATTCACTTGTATAAAGTATATGTTTTACTGATATTAATAATGTCTCATGTGCCAAACAATGGGTGGTTGTTAAACAAACTCAAGTAATACTATATCATGTTTTATTGATGTACTAGTTTAACTTGTGACACTGGAGTAAACTATTCCTGTCTGCCTATATAAAAAAGCAGCAGAATCATCTTTCAAACTTTAAAGATCTTTCAAATATTGGTTTATTAGTTCTCACCTGGAATAAACATAAAACTCTGTGAGGCCCAAAGGTGTCCATGTATGTGTGTTGATTGTTCACACTGAAACAAAAATTTGCAACTTTCAATACTTGTACAAATAACAAATTATGATAAGATGATGATATCAAAAGAATAGCATTTATCATATACAATCATCTTAAGGAAAACCATACTTGAAATTATATAAATATAAAGTAATTGTTTAACAATTGTTACAAAGGTTGGTAAAGACTTTAATAGTTACAACAACAAAAAATGAATGTTCACCAATTACTTTTTGCTATATTAAATTATTATTCAAGTTCAATAGCAGGAATAAATATAAAGTGCTCAAACAATTTGTATTATAATCCTGTATTACAAATATTAACATACATTTAAGTTCAGCAATACTAACATTTATGAGTGTAAGTTTTATAAAATGAATTTCATATTCAAATAAATACACACAAATTATGTTATGCTAACTATATGTTATGAAATGAACACAAATGAAAATTCATGTGATCAAACTTAAAACTGGGATCAACTTAATTGTCTGACAATTATTAATTGCAAATTTCAATTATCAATTTCAGGTTAAATGGCAAAAAGTATCAAGTTCTCCCAAACCATATATTAGACAGTCAGCCTGTCTGGGTTTTCACAAAAAGATATTACAATTAATCAAGACTATCTATTTGTAAATTGGAGTGCACCCTCTAATGCGATTCCTAATCTAACCAGTTAAGAAATATACTGCATGTTTATTGAAGAATTAGGTCAGCATACTTACAGTGCCAGGTGTTTCCTGTTATATAATGGCTTGTCCACTTCCCTCCTCTCACAGCAGTCATGGTTCAGTGCACACCTATGTAAACAATGCCATCTTTGCTTTATATTGTCAAAGAAATGGAACTACATTTAACTTTTATCAAATCAGTGTTAATAAAACACAACTACTTTGTCAACAGTGGCAATAAGTAACTTTATTACTTATTCTATTTAAGGAAATGGACTTGAAAAAAAATTTCATTTTGACTGTCTGAAGCCAACATTTCAAGGACTTTTGATCAGTTCTTTCATGACATAAGGAAGAGAAATAAGGTTCAGATGTTTTACTGTGT
The DNA here is from genome assembly GCA_921293015.1 of Phorcus lineatus. Lineage (NCBI taxonomy): Eukaryota > Metazoa > Mollusca > Gastropoda > Trochida > Trochidae > Phorcus > Phorcus lineatus. Next base: position 43,638,651 of record OV121085.1, read on the forward strand.
TACATAATGTAGCAGTAATGGTCTACTTACTTTGGTTTTTGCAACTGTAGATATGCCCTCTATGCTGTTGGCAACTGTGATTTTAATAATCAAGAATCAGTTGTTTTTGCTAATGGCGGCCATTGCTCCTCGTTAGTGACAGGTCTGGCAGGAAGTTGGGTCTTACTGTCAGCTAAAGGGGTTAAGACTGCAGAGATTCTGATTGGATAATAATGTCCAGCCTCATCAGGTGTGAGGCAGAAGGTATTGAATGGTGTAAAGAACCTTAAACTGTGATCTTTTCCAAAAAGAAGAGTCAAGTCATTGAATGGCATTAAAGAAGTGGTGTCTTAAAAAAAACCCCAAACTATTTCTTGGCAACAACTTAAGAAAAGGGTAATGGATATAAATTTGAGTCAAGGATTTTGATCAAAATGTATGAATGAATTTATAAATATCCATTAAATTCAGAAAATGTATAATATAGATATTTTTAGCAACATTGAATTTTTCAAGTTTATTTGGAACTTAATTTATCTGTTTTTTGATAAGAATTAAAACAAGAATTTAGATTAAAGGAAAATTTCCAACTTATAAGTTTTAAAGGCTTACAGTCATCTATAAAAGCAAGAGATAAAATCCTTTTATATGATTGATGTAGATTATTTGGAAACAGTCAATCATGAGATTATTTGAAATCAAAGAGAATTGAAAATCATTTAGAAATCTATGGAGCAAATGACTTCTTCCAATACATAGAAACAATTCCTTAATAACAATATTTTAGAAAAATTAAACAGTATGAAACAATTTGAAACCAAATTGCATTCTTTAAGATACATAGACAAACAGGCTCATAAATTCAAACAATCAAAATTTTCTTTGAAACAACCACACATGATAAAAGTTCATCAAGTATATTGGCCATAGTATATTCAGTTAGATAATCATATCTCCTAATAAAGTGCACTGATAATGAAATGAATGTATAAAACATTTCCTTTTCAAAAATAATTGTCCAAAGTAAATCAACTAATAAACTGAAGGAATTCAAATGAATTATTTTTAAAAGTTTATTATGAGTTATTGAGATTGATTGGTGTTTTAACTTGGTTAGCAGTTGGTCTCCAATTGAAATATAACACCTAATTGAGTGATCAATATCTATAAAGGCACTGGTAGGTAAAGTAACTAATAAGCAACTAAACTAAAATGCTGATTGTAATTAATTTTGAGAACTAATAGGTTCCATACAAGGTATTTCCTCTGAATTCAACTGGAGACACAACTTGATTAACATCTTATTAGGTAACTTATGTCTATTACTAAACAAACAAACTTGTTAGCAGCTTAATGACCAACAAATTGATTCATCTGTCAAAGCAACAAAACTGTTATAGACAATAGATATCTATTATTTCCTTATTTCATTGGTCATTTTCTAAATTGAAGGCTCCACCCATCTCCATCAAAGTAACCAATAGATTTTTATCTCAACAATGTCACCTTACCTATAGAATTTGTATATCAGTATAAATCATTTAGCCAGACAAATGGATTTTTTTAAACCAAACATGTTTTAGGAATGATTGTTGATATGTTAAATTTGAATTCTTAGATCAAATAAATATAATTGTGAATGACCAAATCATCTGTATTCAATTTCTTTTGTGTTTTTGAAGAAAATTCTCTATAGTTTTGTACTTTAAATGTCAAGCAGATAGAATGTTAAGAGAACAATCCCTTTTAAAATTTTACTTTTCAGCTCAATTTGCAATGTTTCCTTTATTTGCTATTAATTTCAATATAATAACATGACTTGAATGTGAAATTAACCAAGGATACTCTCTGATAACAACCTAATATAACAATTTAACCTTTTTGTACATGATGTTAGTTACAAAGGAACTAAACATATAAACAGACAGAAAGACAGACAGCCTGTTTATCACCTCACTTACAAATGTACATAAACATAAATGTTGAAATAAATAAGTCTTGAGAACATAAACTTTAATGAAAATTTGATAAGATATCAATATGATTCTTTGAATTACAACATGAATTTTTAATTACATCTATTAAACAACTTACTCACAATTTAACAACTTAATGATCCATGAAGTGATTAACCTGTTAAGGTAGCAATTAACAAAACTGTTTATAGCCATGGACAATGGGTGGATTTTCTCCCCTCTCTTCATTGGTCCCCTACTAAATTGAAAGCTCAGCCCATCATAATCTATGCAGCCAATCACATTTTATTTGGACCATATGCCAGTTGCAAGTTACTGTGTTCATTTCCTCTTGTGTTATTTATTCATAAAATCCAAATCAAATATATGCATGGAATGACTATTCATATCTAACACTACAAATTATAGGAACTAATTAGCATGTTAAAATTCAAAATAACATAAAACATCTTATTTTGCATTTTAACATGCTAATTAGTTCTATAATTTGTAGTGTGTCAGTTAGATACACCAATGAATACAGACCCTGTTTACAATAAACTTTTCACGACTTTAAATTAAGTAAGTTTCATTGATCATGCAAATGGTCAAGTTGTAAAACCTTAAATTATGCATGATCATATCAACTGGAAACTATCGATTATAAACTTTAAAATGTCTTTATTCAATTAATCATGCATACTTTGTTTTAAAAGATATTCCATTCACATTATATTCTCATATTCTAAATACACTCAGAGTATCAAGAAATAAATTTTATTTTAACATTAATGTTAATATTATGCAAATTGAATCTAATAATAAATCATATATGAACCAATAATCTATTAGGAAACTTGGATGTATTATCAACAAATGTAAAATTGTATATATTTGAAAATAAAGTATTCCCCTTTTATGATATGAATTAAACTGTTAACAATCTTAACAGAACATAAATGGATATACATTATTTCATAATTCAATAAAACAAGTATATTGTTAGATTCTTTTTGCACAATCATCAAACTTCCTCAGGTCTTAATTATGTCCCATGGTAGAAAGTACTTCCCAGAAAATTTAGTTATAAATATAGAAATATTTTGAACAAAGTATTTTTGCAGGTAAGGGTGTCTTACCTTTTTGTCGACCCTGAAAAAAACATTGAAGTGCTATGTTGTTTTTTGGGTTGTTGTTACAAAGGATTAACGTCGGGGAGATACTAAAAGTTGAACTCATGTGCGAATAGTGATCACCAATTAATATGTGAAATGTGTTCACCCTGTGACAAGATATATATATATACCTGCTCACTTAATAATTAGTGAGTTCACTCAATACAGCTAATTAATCAAATCATAAACCACATATAAGCTAGAAGTCTTTGAGTGTCTTTTTTGTCATTTGACCAATTAGCTACAACCAAGGGAACAAAAACGATGTTGAGAAGGATGTTGTGTTTCCAAAATATACCTTTTCAGTAGATGATTAACTTCTCAGCCCACCCAGTAATTTATTGCAAAACCATTGCTGCATTGTTTTACCTTGCTCATTTTAGAAGAACCGTTGTGGTTATTGATCAGTTTACGACCAAAAGATGATGGACAACGGTTTCTCTCTTTTGACAATGTTTCACTCAAAGTTGCAACATTGCTGCAATAAAGCAGAGCTATTGCAGCACTGTAGATTTTTTTGTAAGGGTATGTATCCAAATAGAATCTCTGATGCTTTATAATGTGTCATTATCTTGTGTGTGTAATGACTGCACCCTGAAGCAAGCTGTGTTAATGCTTTAAGCTAATGTTATCATGAAGAATCACCTATAAAGTTCATGTAAGACATATAATTTTTTCTTGAATTTGCTTAGTTTTAGAACAGCAAAGGTGTTTAACAAGCAATTGGAAAAGAAATTTCAAAAAATTAATCTTAATGTAATTCTTTCCATATGTTGAAATATTATGTCATCCAAAATATTCTAGCAAACAAGTTTACACATATTGTTATCATGATAAAGCAGTTTACATTACATGATACAAATACTTTAGTGATTTAGAAAAAAACTTCAATAGTATTCTTCAAGAAAGAAATCAATATTGCAGAGTGCATTATGATGAAAAATAAAAGTTAAAAAACATCAAAACTTACAAAACAACACCAAACAACAGGGCTGTGTTTTTCAGAAAATATAAAAAGATAATAATCTTAAAAGGTACCCATTTAGTACTGTGCAAAGATATTGAGCAAAGGTTTACCAATCTTTTAGATCGACAGTGAAGCAATTTGTGATAATTGCAAAGGACAACTAAAAAATCTCACACCATTTCTTCAGTTAATCACTATGATATGTATTGTTACATATTTTTGAATATTTTGTGAAATATTTATATTTGATTTTTAAAATAAGGACTTCAAGCTATAATGTACAGTAGTATCAAACTAAGTGTCCATCATACCCTATGACAGGTTGCCATGAAGTACCAAAGTTCCCATTCACCCTCATGACTATAAACCCTAAGTCATACCACCAAACATGGACAAATAGCAGTACTACATAGGATAGTACCAAAGTACCCATTCACCCTCATGACTTATACCCTTAGTCGTACCACCAAACATGACAAATGGCAGTACTTCATAGGATAGTACCAAAGTACCCATTCACCCTCATGACAAATACCCTTAGTCGTACCACCAAACATGGACAAATAGCAGTACTACATAGGATAGTACCAAAGTACCCATTCACCCTCATGACTTATACCCTTAGTCGTACCACCAAACATGGACAAATGGCAGTACTTCATAGGATAGTACCAAAGTACCCATTCACCCTCATGACTTATACCCTTAGTCGTACCACCAAACATGGACAAATGGCAGTACTACATAGGATAGTACCAAGGTACCCATTCAACCTCATGACAAATACCCTTAGTCGTACCACCAAACATGGACAAATGGCAGTACTACATAGGATAGTACCAAAGTACCCATTCACCCTCATGACAAATACCCTAAGTCATACCACCAAACATGGACAAATAGCAGTACTACATAGGATAGTACCAAAGTACCCATTCACCCTCATGACAAATACCCTTAGTCGTACCACCAAACATGGACAAATAGCAGTACTACATAGGATAGTACCAAAGTACCCATTCACCCTAATTACAACGACCTTTAGTCTTACCACCAAACATGGACCAATAGCAGTACTACATTGGATACAACTAGTGTTCAAACAAGTACAATAGCTTTGATTAATCATGGTATGACTCAAAACCAACCTTGATCATGTGTGACAAATAAAAAAACCAGTTGATCAAAAAATGAAAGATAAACAAAGACTTTGTTGTTTTTGTCATCTTGTTGGCTTACATCGGAAGTTCTCGATATTATACAGTGTGATTCAATAGCGGAAAGTCCTTTGGGCTTTACATAATAGATTATGGAATATACTCACGTATGTATGTTTATTTACACACACCGTGGAGCAAGGTGGTAAATTCTTCATCAGAGTCACTCAGTGCATCGTCATTCATGTGACCAATGGAAAGAGAACAGGAAAATCCATGGTAATTGATTGCGTGACCGTCATTGTTTCACATTCCCAAGAGTGCCATTCTTAGAAGGTTTGACAAATATTCTCAATTTAACTTGAAGGAAGAGTGATGTTATATATAAACAAAAGACAGGCTGTTACCAATTCTGAAGTACAATGTACATATACTTTGTTGTATTGAGTGGTGATACTAAATACACACCCTGCAGTTGATTGAGTGAACTTAGTGCAAATTTATCATCCTATAGATTTTGGTAATTAAAAACGCCATCGGAAAACCTGCCATATTTATTGACTATGGTTTTTAAGTTGAAGATTTAATGGTCTTTTTTTAATAATCAAGTATTCCAATACATATTTCAACTTCTTTTTTCTCATTGCAGATAAAAAATTATGTTTGAATAAAAGAATCGTTCCATCATTCCATAGATTTTGGTAATTTATATGCAATAGTCGATAAAATAGGTCTTGAGTGTATAAGGTTAGATAGTTTTTGAACATTTTAATTCTCAGACGCCTATTTCCAATCATACTCTTTTTTTTATAAGGGGTGCCAAGATTTTGCTTAGATGGGTTTTAGAATTTAAACAATTAAGATATTTTGAATCCAAATTCTTGCTTTTTTTACCATTTTTAGAAGTTTCAAATAATGAAAATACAATACTGGCCCTATCTTTTCAACCCATCAAGGGATATTTGAAAATGATATCCTTTGTATCTGATTACTATTTCGATATCTTTATCAAGTTTATCAATTTTAAGCCCTTGAAGATTTAATGGGTATGACAAATTGACAGGAATGATTGGCAGGTGTTAGAATGTGTTTGAACATGGGATGTCTAATTTAATTGTGAAAGCCTCTTCTTTAGGAGGTGACATAATTGATAATATTTGCTTCTTTATCAGCTTATGGAATCAGATTTTTTGTGTTTTCAATACTCCATCAATGTCCTTGAGATTCTCTCCCCACAGGGGAGTTCAATTCTTTTACTTACCAAACCTCTGTTCTAATATGAGCACTTCTCTAACTTCCTGTAGATCCCAAAGTGATAAGACATTGTAACATGAAAAAACTTCATACAAGAAAGGCTTCTTGTGTCATTAAGCCCTATGCAAAGATTCAGTTGCCCTATGATGTGACTGTGTCATGCCAAGAAGGCTCAAAGAGCAAAATATAGAGAGCGAGGATGAATAGATTCTAGTTATCCCAAAGCATGCAGGAATAACTTTTGGAATGATAACTTTTGAAACAGCATCGCTTTTTGATTGCATCCAATCAGGCTACATGTCCAGAGATTCATTTCTTAAATTCAGTAACAAGAAGTGCATGTTCACTTGTGAGACAGTTAACTTTATATCTTATAGACAAAAAACTTTATGTTTGACATAATGTTATATGTTAGAAACCTTCATCATGTCATTGTCTAATGCTGCTGTGGTAAACAGATGAATAATTAGCTCTTAATTTGTGCTTAACGTTTTCTTTTCAGTGTAATTTGCTTAATTACTTGTTTCTCTTTGAGAATTAGGAGGATATTCATGATATATTGAGGAGTTGTCTAGACTAGTGTTTATCTCCACAGACTATTTTCATGTATTTTTATATATTTTCATTGAAGTTTGATATATTTGTTTTTTTAGAGGTAATCTATTCTTTGATATCAACTCATGAGTTAAATTAAGCTTTTTATATTGGTTTTTGATTGAATTTATAAATGTTTCACCAATTATTGATAGTGTTGTTGCTCATTTCCATATTTTAACTTAAACCGTTCAGTTTTATACATGATAAGGTACATTGATATTTGTCATCTTTTTGCACAATGCTGTTGACCCCTACATCTTGTAATTTCATGCTTAGATATTTGAAAATTAGAAAAGAGAAATCAACATGTATAATGTTTTTGTTCATATAAAATATTATCACCTGAATATTTCTAGCAAGATTTATGAAATTTGTATAGGGTAATATTTCTATATTAAAAATGAGATCCTCTCATCACTTTGCCTTTCATTGTCTATTTCCCCTGCAGCTAAGGAGCACTGCATAAGCTATCAAAGCAATTATGCTAAGAACAGAGGTAACATGGGTTTAGAAAAGAACAAAACATTTTTTAAGAATGCATATATATATATATATATATATATATATATATAAAAAAACATAAAGTAAATCCCTTTTCTATTCTGATATTATCAGTAAATAAGATATTCTTATATTCAAAACTTTTTAAAGCCACATGGAAGCATTTTTTAAAACCCAAAACCATCTAGCTACAATTGAATTTCAATTAGTTTATAAATAATTAATAAGTTATCAGCTTTTTAAAAGATTTTCTCTGAAATTTATACATATATGATTTTTTTTTTATGATTCATGTGACATTGACTTTGCTCTGAAATTTCTCCAAATTTTTTCATGTTTTGGGTTTTATGTTTGCATTGTTTAATGTTTATATTTGTTGATTTGTTGCAGGCTGCGAGTGTGTTATATACCAGAGTACTGGTATGAGCCAGGGCAGATTCACCTCTCCAAACTTTCCGCAGTACTACCGACGAGACGCCAACTGTATTCTTTACACATTTGTCGGCGACTTAGGCGAAATTGTAGAAATTACTTTTCTAGAATTTGATATGAAACCACCTACATCAAATAAGTGAGTATTGATACATATTTTATATGATCTACTTGTTCTATATTTTATATGTATAATATCTTTATATGATTTTATATGAGAAAGAATCACAAAGGCCCATGTGACAGCCCTTATGAATATATTTGGTTATCGATGATTACTTGATGATAAATATTTTCAAGATTTATGTTTTTATCAAGTAGATCCATGACCATGTTTTGGCTTGCTGTTTTTTGGAAACATTTCATACATTGTTTCATAATTCGTACAATAATTTTATCCTACCTCATGTAAGAATGCCGATCTCTCATTGGTCCACTTGACCCTAAACAAATATCCATATACACCATCACCGAGGGATGATAAATCCCTTATACCCCACTTCATGAGTAAAGCGTGCTTCTACGTCAATCAATCAAAGTAATGTGATCAGGTCATAGGTGTTGTTCATTTCTGTTTATCTTTTTAATAATACATTAATACATTCGGTAAGATAACTTCATTATAACATTCCGTGAAGGGTGACATAGGGATATATTATTCCCGCGAAAGGTTTAAAGTTGCATAAACCCTGTCAAGGGAATAATATATCCCTATGTCACCCTTCACAGAATGTTATAACTTATAATATTGGTCTGTTATAAAAATATCAATTACAAATTCACTCATTTGAAAGGTCACTCATTAGGTTGGTTTATTAGATTCATTATGCATTTAAAAATTTTGTTAGACACTGAAATGTAACCCGGTTGGTGAACATAAGTGTGGTCTTATAAGAGAATAATAAGAAGAATTAAATGTCACTGGCCTGCTGGTAACAAAAGATGTCAATAATTAAATAAATGAATTGGATTTGACATTTCCCTGACGAAGGAAATAGAATTTATCGCATGTTGATTTAGGTTTTCCCAGGAGAAAAAGGGAGATTTTCAGCAGGTCCTTTATGAATTGGTGATTTGCCTTATTAATTTACTGGTCTAATAACTTTAGCTTCAGTAATTTCATCACCATCACCTGTTAGACATTGCCCGGTGATGAACATAGGCCATCAATAGGTTTTGGTTTCTGGAAATACTTATGACACAAGAAAATGGTTTCCTTTGGTAATAGATTTATAGATACTCAAATGATGTATAAAATGATCAGATTGAGGAGTGTAACAAAAACAATAAAATAAATTTTTTTTATACAACTTAGTATAACTTTGAAATCAAAACTACATAAAAAATACAGACATCAGCAATCAAATTACCTTAATGATGTGATATGCAGGATTTACAATAAGTGCTGAAATATTTGAAGATTTCGTCAATCATCCAGAAGATCAAAATGGTCAAAGAGAAAAGACAGAAGGGCCTCAGAACCACACAGTGACAAGAGATAAAGAACTACTGAAAGATTTTCTGGAAGTGTCAGTGAAATTGCCAGTAGATTGACTATGACAAAGAAACAGCATCAACAATACGAGAAAGCCACAAGCAATAAGACCAATGATGGAACCCAAACACCCACTGTATAAGCCAGCTATAGGCAAGTTTTACAGACAGTATCTGCATGCAATCAAGCCAAGTGGACGCCTGGACATCATATAGCAGTCATTACTATGAAGTCTCACAAGGGATCATATTTGCAGCTGCTGGCCATTTCATGAAAACAACATTACTGGACATGGAACTCCAATGAGCATCATCTTTATGGCCTGGAGCTGTATCTGAACTAAACAGAGCTAGTCCAAAGCTTGGCGCTTTGCTCCATATTGATCACTGTGGTTCCTTCGGTCACAAGTTAACCCTAGCGATGTGGCGAGAATTAAGGTCACTGCGCCTAGGGTGAAGGTTAATTAATGAACACTGAAGAGGAACCGTTGCAGTGGAACTGCTTGATCTGTCACAAGATAGTGAGATGGTGTGATGATAAGACCATTGTATTTTGTAGCCCTTGTGAACGTGGCAGGGTGAGATTTAAACTATCTACTGGCTCAGTTAGAGGATATTTCTAAATAAATGACTGAATAGGTAAAGTGCTTGACTCTCATCAAGAGATCCTGGGTTCAAATCCTGCTGAAGGTGATCGCACAATCACTTCTGTTACATGATCTCTTTTCAAAAACCTATGTTAGTATGTTGTTCTTTATGATATGGCATCACCAATTTTTAAATGAGTTTTGCACAAATATGGACCTTTGCCTATAGCTTTGCAAAGACCCAAAATTAGTCATAATCTGATGTTAAAGAATGACAATAATGATAATACTAGTCCTCTATAAAGAGCATTTTCCACACTTTAGTATGCTCAAAGCAATGAAGTATGAAAAGTTCTTAGCCTGAAGGATAGGCAAAACAGAACAGATGAATCTTAGGACAGTCTTAAAGATAACAGGTCTTGGTATGTTTTAAGTTCAAAGGGTAGACAGTACTTACATCTCTCTTAGCAATAAGATGGCCGCAAATGTCTAGTCCCTGATGATAAAAGAAGATTTATAGAAATCAACCTTGATGCATATTGCTTGTAATACCCAAAATGTTAAAACTGTACTTGGCTATGCTCTTTTGTATTTTTAAATGTAAGAGACATTGTCCCTTTTGCATCTTTTGCCCAAATACAAGTGAAAGTTTAACATATGCATACATTTGTTAAGAATATAAAGCTCTTTGCAATATTGATCAATTGTTGAAAATATTTGTAATTTCCAAGCACAATTATTGAATGTAATGGTTTTATCATTTTCCATATTCAAACAGGAAGCACAATGAACTTGTTTCATTTTAGAACCATCTTCCTAATGTATTGCTCTTAAAATATGAAACCGGTTAACGTAACTTGATACTCATGACATTTGCAGATGACAGATGATTTAAATTGATCAATAGAAGAACCTTTTTACATTAAATCTGGATGAAGATAAAAGCAAACAATTATTTTTTTATAATGTGTATTCTTCCCTGCATTTTATAAGGGGAATGTTGGCTTTTGTACTAAATCAGACTATACTTCTGGGACTACAGGATATAATTGAAAACAGTTAAAGTGTCTGGCACTGAAATCTTCTGAGATTTGTATTTCTGATACATATAAAGATTGAATTACATTTCATCCAAGGGGATTTAACATCCTATAAAAGATTGGAAAAGATTAAAAGGATTAATTTGATTATAGAAAGGATGATTATGATAACTAGAAAGCTAAAAACTGTTCATGTGTCCAAGTTTTGTATATTACCTCTCAAAATTGAGTAGCTGGTTCAGTTAGTTTAGGGTTAGGGGCAGTTAGGGGCAGCTAGTTTAATCTTTGAACTTTGAAAGAAATTTAAACTTGACTGGATTTGTACCTTGTAGATTTAAACTATTTATTCAACAAATATGATAATGTTATCCGTCAGTTGTAAAACATTTTAAAAAGACTGAAAATATCTAAATAAATGTCACAAAATGCAAAAAACATCTCTAAGTTCTCCTTAAAAGTATGTTCTAATAACTACATTAATCTTATGACTACAAAACATTTTAAGAAACAAATAAGGCTAGCAGTTTCTAGTTGACAAACTGTTTTTGCCAGATATAATTTCAGTAAGTGGACAGCAGCAACCAAATGGCTTTTCAGTGGGCTTGACCATTTCTTACAGTTAGTGAATTCCTGCTTATTGCCTACCAAATGGAGGGTCAGAATGTTTAGTCCAATATTCTCAAATTTCTAATTTCAAGCTCAACAGATCTATAATAGCATTTAGAACGGCTATACCCCAAAATCTGAAATTTCGAGCAGGGTAGCTTGCATCAAAGTTTGGACCTCTCCCCATCAAACAAAGGGTAGCAGGCATTTTCCCCCTCCCCATCTCACCCTCAAAAACCAATCGACTTTGGCTAAATTTTCAGTCCAACATCTTTGATATCCTTCAAGAATGACTTCTTGTCCTGTCTCTTTGAGAAATCAATGCTCATTCATCAATCAACTTCCAACTGTGCTGCCACCATTGTCCATGGATTTTGAAATTAGCTGCTGTAGCAACAACTCTTTCCAAGTCAAGGATGATGTTTATAAAATTAGCAGTTTAATACTTAACCTACCACACAACTTATAATATATGCGGGTTAATACTTAACCTACCACACAACTTATAATATATGCAGGTTAATACTTAACCTACCACACAACTTATAATATATGCAGGTTAATACTTAACCTACCACACAACTTATAATATATGCAGGTTAATACTTAACCTACCACACAACTTATAATATATGCAGGTTAATACTTAACCTACCACACAACTTATAATAAATGTAGGTTAATACTTAACCTACCACACAACTTATAATATATATGCAGGTTAATACTAAACATACCACACAACTTATAATATATGCAGAATAATACTTAACCTACCACACAACTTATAATATATGCAGAATAATACTTAACCTACCACACAACTTATAATATATGCAGGTTAATACTTAACCTACCACACAACTTATAATATATGCAGGTTAATACTTAACCTACCACACAACTTATAATATATATGCAGGTTAATACTTAACCTACCACACAACTTATAATATATATGCAGGTTAATACTTAACCTACCACACAACTTATAATATATATGCAGGTTAATACTTAACCTACCACACAACTTATAATATATATGCAGGTTAATACTTAACCTACCACACAACTTATAATATATGCAGGTTAATACTTAACCTACCACACAACTTATAATATATATGCAGGTTAATACTTAACCTACCACACAACTTATAATATATGCAGGTTAATACTTAACCTACCACACAACTTATAATATATATGCAGGTTAATACTTAACCTACCACACAACTTATAATATATATGCAGGTCAATACTAAACCTACCACACAACTTATAATATATGCAGGTTAATACTTAACCTACCACACAACTTATTATATATGTAGGTTAATACTTAACCTACCACACAACTTATAATATATATTCAGGTTAATACTTAACCTACCACACAACTTATGATATTAGCAGGTTAATACTTAACCTACCACACAACTTATAATATATGCAGGTTAATACTTAACCTACCACACAACTTATGATATTAGCAGGTTAATACTTAACCTACCACACAACTTACGATATTAGCAGGTTAACCAAACACATCACATATCACATCATTATACAGTTTAATTCATAGCCCAGTACACAATTAGGAGGTTAACACTAAACCTACCACACAATGTATAACATTGCAAGTTTAACTCTCAGCCCAGTATGCTTTGTATTAGCACTAAAACTACTACACAATTTTTAATATTGGCATGTCCACACAACTTATTTAAGCAGGTTTATACTTAACCCTCTACAACTTGATGATAGACGCTTGAACAAACTTTTATTTCTATTTGGAATGTTCACCCAAGTTGGTCAATAGCGCATTCATGTCAAGGAATTTAGGAGAATGATTGAAAATGACGGTATTATATAACTCTCTTAACTGTAGGTGTTGAAGGCACCATCTTTAGGATATGTGGTATCGTCATAATGTGAGCCCTGCTATCAAACTGATTTGGATTCAGATAATCATTACTCAATTTGTACCTCAATGAAATTCATGAGAGAACCAGCATTTCCCAAAATGAAAGACCTCAAGTGATTAACCAGCATCAGCTGACTAGTGTTTAGTAGATGATATAAAATGGAAGTTTACAACAAAGGATCCTTTAGGATGCATCAACCCCTTGCAACCTCTCCTAAGTGTATTACCAATGATGGTGCCACAGAAAACATCTGGCATTCCTCAAGTGAGCTTCCTGGCTAAACGCAATTTGGCGCCAAGGGTGGCCGTCAACAGGCCAAAATTGAATCAAGTGTCTATTTTATATACCTGGTAACATTTAGCAACAAATGAAATTTGCTGATGTGAGGTCTTGCAGAACACTTTTAAGCAGATCAACTCTTTGGGCTGATGCAAGGTTTATGTCGGGTTAATCACAACCTAAAAGACACCAGAAATTGTATTATTTTCTATAATAATAATGAAGCACTAATTCATTGTAATAAAGGTGGTTAGAAAGACAGACTGTTTTGATCCTATATCAAGCACCACTTATTTCTAAAAGATAATATGGTATTCAAAACACAATGTAAAAGAATTCATGGAACCTGTAATGTTGCAGTTCTTTTTCAATAAAAGTCAGAGCAAGGAAGAGGAGACATTCCTTAAGTAATCCTTATATTACATAGTGGCCGGGTTACGGTTACAATAAGGACCTAAGTTTAGCATATGTGATGCATATATTTGGCATGTATTAGTTTACACTTTTACTGAAAACACAACACCATACAAGGAAAATTGAAAAAGGAGCAGCTAGAAAAATGTAAGAAAAGTATTGTGAATAAAACAAAATTTTCATATCATTATTTACCTTGCCAATGAATCATTAAGAATGACTTTTACAGGTAAATAGGTCATGTCTAGATGAATATCTGGAATGGTAAGAACCAAATCCATCAATTAGGGAGGTAGATAAATTTTAAAATCGCTGCCAAAAAAGGGACATTTTACTTTATAAATCACCCAAAGATTTTCATAACCTTTATATCTTCTACTGTAAAGTTATAAACAAGCATGCGACAAGGTGAAAAGGTTAAAAGTTAGTGTCATGGTGTTGATTCAAACTTCATCTGGTCATGCTTGCCGATCAAGCAGCTACTGATGAAGAGAATCCCCCTGAGACCAGGGTCCCTGCCGTCTCTGAGGTTAAACCAAGTTATAACTCCATTCCCTGGCTTAGAAGCAATTCTCCTACGTTAGGGCTGCCCCAGAAGGTGATTCATTTGTTCACGAGTGATGAAGTTTAATCCTTGCTGACCGACTGTTGTCCTTGTTTTAGTGGACTTGCCTCTGGGCACACGGACATAAGTCCGTCCTTGGTGCACAAAGGTTTAGATTTAACTACCTTCTTACTTCAGCCTGAGTGGTTTTTAAGTTCTTTAAGATTAAAATTGTTGGATATCCTGGATATTTCGTTTACCCAAGACGTTTTGAGCCAGACGATCAACTTTAAAAATTAGCCAGTCTCATGATTCTTTGGTAGATATTATCTTCTTTCAAACTAGACACTTTTCACATTTATAGGAAGGAAAACCTTAAGCTTTTATAAAGACAAGCTGGATTTATTACTATTGAAATGTTACCACAAATTAATAATCATCAACTAATCTGCACTGCAGAAAACTTCAAAAACCTCTATGGGGATAAGGACACAGAGATTTTAATTCAATTGTCAAGAAACTCATTTTAACTTACAGGTTTCTAGCTCAATATTTTATATTTCTATATTTTATACTTTATCAAAACCAAGCACAAAAATATTTGAAATGCATAGGCTATTTGATGACAGCAGGAATCAAAAGTTTTTACATCAATAGTTTGTCATTCATATTTTGTTGAAAATTATGATTTTTCAAAGAGTAGCTATAATGTAAAACAGATAATCACCATTGTAAGGCTTAAAATAAACATTTATCAAGCCAAATGATATTTCAATGATCTTGTGGGTGCTTAGAAAAATAAATAAATCATGAAATAATGGTTTCTTATAATGTCATGGGTTACCATAAGTAAGATCTGGTATCAAACATTGTGTGTTATACTAGTGTCATTTCTATTTATTTAATGAGATATGAATGTAATGATTTATGTCTATGGGTAGTTTAAGTAGCAAAGACACATTCATTTGATCAGTGAATTTGAGACACATGAGTAATGAAAAGTAATCTTGAGTGTATAATTCTTTGCTGGCTGACATTATGTTAGTTGATCATTGTTTCAAGCAATTATAAATGGATACAAAAGTAGCATTTGATATCAATGCTTTATTGTTTTTACATGTTAATGAACATTGAAAATTGTCATTTTAAAACTAATTAGTAAATATTCAAACTAGAAATTACAGTGTGGGCGATATTGTTCTGCAAACATCAAACTGTTAAATATTAATCTATTTTTTAGGGTTATCGGAATGAAGATAATAAAATATTACTTATTTAGGATATTCCAATATATCAAATTATTATCAGTTATTTTAATATTGTTTTAAAGTGACACAGTTTGTTTCATGAATTTTGTATGTAGCTCAAACACAGCCAAAATGTCATATGGCATGAGTTTAATTAAGTTCACCTATCTTAGGCTGCCTCTTTATCTCTTAAATGCCAAAATTATGACATTATCTTGTTTCTAAATTTAAAAATAAAAACGGCCATCTAAATGTTAAGAGGTAAGAATTCAGCGTCTCATTTGCATGTATTTTAGCTAAATATACTTCTAAGCAACACAACCTATATTTCTGTATTTATTTGTGTCTGCCATAAAGGAACACAAGGAACATCCACAATCAGAAAATTAATATTTACAGCCATAACATAACATTCTCTATATTATTCAATACAACAAAGTTAAGTTGCTAAAGTGGCTAATAGAAGCAACTACTAATATCTTACTTTTCTTAAAATATAAACAATATTTGTGTCTACTTCTTTATTAGTTTAATAAAAGAAGTTAATCATCTTAAAATGCAATAACTCCCCCACTTTCAACCAACTCTCGTGGCTGTCATTGGCCTTTAAAGCTGAACATTCAGTTTTATGTCTAAATAATGTAAAACAGATACCAATTGTGTTTTTCTACTGTGAAGGACCATTTCATCGTGTGACTATTTAAGCATGAAATCAAAATATTCATTAGCTCCTCAAATATAAATTGTACTTATATACTTTATATATCTGTCAAAAAGTGGTTTAAAGGTCATCTAAGGACAAGGATAGGGAAATCACTCCTTATAATAAATATTAAAGATGTATGTGGGTGGCTTTTGTCCTAGGTGGCTTTTGTCAAAGTGGAATTTGTCCGGGTGGCTTTATTCCGGGTGGCTTTTGTCTTGCTCTCTATTGAATGTTAAGTTCAAATGTTGAAAGCCAGACAGGTATCGGTTATCATTGGAATAGGTGTTTTTTAAAGATACCAGTCCAGCTGTCTAGCTTGGATTTTTGGTACTTTTCTTCACTGGCACTGATATCATATTTCACCTGAAACAACTTCATATATACATAATGCGATTTGAGTGGCTCATGAAATGATTAAGTGTAGATTTCATAGATACTTCTTTATATCATGTTCAGAATTTTTAATCAACTATGAATTTGCTTCTCAGTTTCACTATAGGAACAAATACTTATCCACAAAAGCTTGAGCTCATAAATAAGAAAGTATCATCTTGCAGAAGCTGATTATACAAGGCCTGCTTCTAAGGATCTGAAAATGTTAACAATAGATATAATAGATAGATACAATAGATATAATCTAATTCAGATGAGTACAATAACGTTGAATTTCCTAGACATATTAAAGCCTTTCCTCCTACGCTTAGCAACCTTTTGCAGCAGTAATGCAGGTTTATGGTTTAATTTACCAAAAACTTAACATGTTTGTTGAATTCCAGTTTTAAGTTCAGCATACCTTGTCAAGAAACTGCCATACTTCTTTCCCATGCATATCAGGTTCTCTCAACAACACAGTACTGGGAGCCATTACTCGCTCGTGCGAGGCTTAGCACTCAAGAGGAAAACCGAAGAAGTTAATCATCTTAAAATGAAATAACTCCCCCACTTTCAACCAACTCTCGTGGCTGTCATTGGCCTTTGAAGCTGGACATTCAGTTTTATGTCTAAATAATGTAAAACAGATACCAATTGTGTTTTTCTACTGTGAAGGACCATTTCATCGTGTGACTATTGGAAAGATGCTCGTAAATAAATATCTAGGTCCATACAGAGATATTTCATGTGGTTTATCATTTCTCATGTATATCTATGCGTTATCAATCAGATGCTGTGTATCTGCCGACTCATAAATTGGCTTTTGTTTGTCTCTTATCAAGATGAGCTTTTTATGTTTAAGGTTGTCGTTGTAAAATCAAATTTTTAAAAAGAAATATTTGTTTTTTTTAATATATAAAAAAGTTGTTTTACATCTAAACTTTTTTTTAATATTTACATGTTACTGAGTTATTTGTCAAGATCAGATTTTTTTAATCATGCTCATACTTTCCTTGAATCTTGAACATGTACATCTGGATATTTTGAATTTTTAGTTTATTATATCACTTATGCTGTTTGACTCAATCAGCTGAACATCACCGAATGAATTATTTTATCATTGCTGAAGTAGATGAGACTAATTAACCATTTTTTACATGATCAAGTGCATCAATAGATATGTTTTAAACCGATTATATTTTCTAAAAATGTCACCTTTGAGAAGGTCTTCAACTGAGGACTATTTCTTTGTGTTCAAAAGAACCATTCTTAATACAACTGAATTTCATAGCTTTGATGTCTTGATAGAACATCATTTTGACCACAATCAAGTTTACAAATGGCTGTACCCGTAAGGCCTCCCAAAATAGTTTACTACTGGTCATGGTACAAATTTCAAAGATGGTGGACCACAAAGACCAATAAATTTCTGATGGGGTTTGTAACTTGACAGAGTAACCTAGATGTTGGCAAATTGTACTCCTAATCGATAGAAAGGGGAGTTACTGGATCAAGAGTACACATAAACCTGTCCAGATATGTATCTCATATTTCATATTTACCGTGTTAAGATATAGCATAATGGTACTTGATATATAAATGTGTCTGAGGCTTTGTTTGACCTCAATTTGTAATTCGGATTTGTGTATTCAGGGGATAAGAATGATAATGTCCCTGTATTTACTTAAGTAAGTCGTCTGTGATTAGCATGCATGATTGTATTTAATTATCCAAAAACCTTAATAGACTAATCTCATATCATATTTCAAATCATGATTAAGTTATTTCTAAAAGTGTTAAAAATCTAAATGAGAGAGGAAAATTTCCACTTTTTAGCTCATCAGGTCTGAAAGACCCGATGGGCTTAATTATGGCATGGCATGTCGTCCGGAGTCCGTCCATCCGTCCGTCCGTCCATCCGCAAACTTTTCACTTTTTCGACTTCTTATCCAGAACCAATGACTCTAGAGAGCTGAAATTTTATGTGCATACTCCTTGGCAAATGGGGATTCTAAATTGTAGATTTTGTGACCCCATGACCCCAAATGAGGTCAGAGGGGTCAAAACATGAAAAACCTATTTTCATCTTCTTCCCCAGTTCCAAAAGGTCCAGAGAGCTGAATAGTTGTGTGTAGACTCCTTGGGCACTGGAGATTCTAAATTGTAGGTTTGGTGACCCCATGACCCCAAATGGGGTCACAGGGGTCAAAACCTGAAAAACCTATTTTCATCTTCTTCTCCAGTTCCAAAAGGTCTAGAGAGCTGAAAAATTGTGTGAAGACTCCTTGGCCAACGGGGATTCTAAATTGTAGGTTTGGTGACCCCATGACCCCAAATGGGGTCAAAGGGGTCAAAATCTGAAAAACCTAATTTCATCTTTTTCCCCAGTTCCAAAAGGTCTAGAGAGCTGAAAATTGTGTGAAGACTCCTTTAACACTGGGGATTCTAAATTGTAGGTTTGGTGACCACTTGACCCCAAATGGGGTCACAGAGGTCAAAACCTTAAAATCTTACTTTCATCTTCTTCTCCAGTTCCAAAAGGTCTTGATAGCTTAATAGTTGTGTGTAGACTCCTTGGACAATGGGGATTCGGAATTGTAGGTTCGGTGACCCCTTGACCCCAAATGGGCAATGGGCCGTTTTTATTTGATTGTGAATAACTTGGACGTTGGGACAGGCTATCTTTCCTACACTGCCCATGACCCCATGGTCTAAACCCAAACACCTATTTCTATCAAAAGTCTGATGAGCTACAGAGCCCATGGCTCTATTTTTGATTGTACAGGGCCAGTAAAAGGCTAGTTTGAAGTCAAAAGACAGAGTTTGACAGTTATACTGATGAATTGGAGAAAACTCTGGCGGCAAACTGTTTCCAATTGTACAATGTTCTTATCACACAACATTTGCATTAGGTTTACATTGAATTATAACATCAGTCAGTATATATGGGTAGAAATATAATTTGTGAGTTTGGCTTTTACCTATGTTTTTTGGTTCAAACATTTGTCTCTGGTTTGTACACGTATATCATGAATTTGTAAGTACCTTTGTTATTACCTGCATTGTTTCAACTGCTTATATATGAAGTAAAATCAGATAAAAGATTATGTTGTATATAGAAAAAAGTAAATAAAGTTTTGAAACATTTTGATGCATTTTCCCCATTTAATCACTTTGCTCACATGCTAGGTCATAACAATGTATCAGAATATGGGTTATCATCAAACTCGAACACTGGGCCAGTAACAAGTACACAAATACTGTGCTAACTTGGTTAAAAGGATCTCCTTTTGGGCCCTAACACTAGGAGCATACTTGACCTCTCTGTTCTCAGAAATATAATGCTCTGGCCCTTGTTGCACAAAACACTGAGATTGCTTAGTGCAATGTTGTAAGGCTAATGTAAGGTCAACCACAGTGTTAAGTAGTTTTGTGCAGGGACTCCCATGTTCCATGTACAGCAGGGACCAGATTTAACTAAATTATTAGTGAAGTACCACAGATTTTCAACCTCCCTCTCTAGTACCAAGACATTGGGGTCAAGCTTATTTAAAGAATAATTGCTATACTTGTAATGCAGAATTGTTCTGGACAAGATGATTCAGGGTTTGAAATCTAATTAGCAGTGTTCAATAAGCACCTGCCGGATCTACAGGCATCAGACAAGGAACATGAGGATTAACTACCTGTTTCTGCCCATAAGGAGGGATATCACTGAGGTTTACTACTGGAATCAAGATCTTTGGCTTCTTTGAATATAGACTTTCCTTCCTTCAAGTATGTGGGTGGCTTATGGAGTATGTATTTAGATTGTGATGCATTCATTGAATGAGTAAGGCATGTCAAGCACCTTCAGAAATGGTATACATAACAACAGATAATTTTGCTGGATAGCAACTTCTTTTTTGTAAAAAATCAAAACATTATTGGGAAATATTCTTACTCCTTCATTACCCATTGTGGAACATTCTTATCTTACAATCGTTCTAATTCAGTTTCTTTACTTTATTTTCCTTGTAATGTTGTATATGAATCTGACATTCTACCCATTGAAGGACAAAGCATATAGTCTGAAAGGTAATGATATTCACAATACCGAAGCTGTTACCAAGAAAAGCTTAGTAGAGCATGTTCTTATAAGTAAAATGTTCCTGTCCATAAACAGTGGTAACTATTGTTGTGCCATATTCTTCTCTCATCAGAATTTCTGCTGCCTCTGTGGTTATAGAAATCACATCCTTCAAGCATGTAGATGCTTTGTGAGTTATGTCTTTGTGAGTAATGTCTTACTCATGTCATATATAAAATGGATTTGTGATGTTGTCTTTCAAACAGAACAACATATAGTTTCCTTGTGCGTGGATTTATGCCTTCGTCGAATATGATCCATGCTTCCTTTGTTGATTATTAAGTGTGTGAACCTTGCTTAAGGGTGGAATTACTATACACGTATTCTGTATTGTAATCTAGCTAGGCTGTTCTTGGCTGTGTGAAAGATAGAAGATTATGGAGGCTTGATTTATAACTAATTCCTCTCTGAATAAAACTTGGTTTATTTAACACATGAATATGTGTCATAGAGCTACGAGTGCCTGGAGTTTGGAGCTTTTTAAATCTATTTTATATTATCACTATATTGGTTTTATGAAATGGATTTAAATTTTATCAGTGTACAGTGGATGGTGGGAAAAGTTGGTTAACATTTCTTTAGAAAAATTGTAAAAGGATAGGATTAATTTAAGAATACCTGAAGCATGACCCATTGGCGTAATTCCAGGGGGGATGGTAGGATTGTTCAAAGATATCGTTGACATTTTCATAGATAAATTGTACAAGTATAGGATAAAGTCAAAAAGACATCAAGCATCATCTTATGTCTTTATTCCAAGGAGGGTTGGAGGAGTTAGTAGTAATTTTTATAGATAAATTGTACAAGGATAGGATAAAGTCAAAAAGACCCCAAGCATGACCCAATGGCTTAATTCCAGGGGGGGGGGGGGGGATTGTAGGAGGGTTGGAAGAGTTAGTAGACATTCTTATAGATTAATTGTACAAGGATAGGATAAAGTCAAAAAGACCCCAAGCATGAACCAATGGCTTAATTCCAGGGGGATGGTAGGAGTGTTCCAAGACTTATTAGACATTTTTAATAGATAAATTGTACAAGGAAAGAATGCCGTCAAGAAGCCCCCAATCTTGACCCAATGACTTAATTCCAGGGGGGGGGGGGGGTTGTAGGAGGGTTGGAAGAGTTAGTAGACATTCTTATAGATTAATTGTATAAGGATAGGATGAAGTCAAAAAGACCCCCTGCAAGCATTACCCAAAGGCCTAATTTCAGGGGGGATTGTAGGAGGGTTAGAGGAGTTAGTAGTCATTTTTATAGATAAATTGTACAAGAATAGGATAAAGTAAAAGAGCCCCAATCTTGACCCAATGGCTTAATTCCAGTGGGGATAGTAGGAGTGTTTGAAGAGATATAGTTGACATTTTTATAGATAAATTGTACATTGATAGGATAAAGTCCAAAAAAAATAACAAGCATCACCCAATGTCTTTATTCCAAGGAGGGATGGTAGGAAGGAGGAGATAGTAGTCATTTTTATAGATGAATTGTACAAGGAAAGGATAAAGTAAAAAATACCCCAATCTTGACCCAATGGCTGAATTCCAGGGGGATGGTAAGAGTGTAAGAAGAGTTAGTGGATATTATTACAGATAAATCATACAAGGTAAGATAAAGTCAAAAAGACCCCAAGCATGACCCAAAGGTCAGGGGGATGGTAGGAGGGTTGGAAGAGTTAGTAGACATATTTACAGATAAATCATACAAGGTAAAATAAAGTCAAAAAGACCCCAAGCATGACCCAAAGGTCAGGGGATGGTAGGAGGGTTGGAAGAGTTAGTAGACATATTTACAGATAAATCATACAAGGTAAGATGAAGTCAAAAAGACCCCCAGCAGGATACGATGGCTTAATTCCAAAGAGGATGGTAGGTTGATTCTAGGAGTTGGAAGCCCCCTTTAGAAACTTTAGTAGATAAATTTCCAAGGTAGGATTAACTCCCTCTCTTCAATAGGTAAATCACTCACCCCTCCTTTGAAATTCATGGATTCACCACTGTTACAAGTTCAAAAGTTTAAAGTTTCTTTAATGGAAACAGTTGACAGACCAAGCCACGTTCTTGCCTGTAAGTATTCCCATTAGTGGCAATCTATCCTTCTTTACATGCAAGTCTAAAACAGTAGGGCCCTATCCGTCTTCCTTGTCTTACCTTTCCACACTTAATGCAGTTGCCACAGTGTAATCAGTAACCTAGCTAGACATCAAGCTTTTTTCTCACAATCTCAAACTGGCACGAAGTAGAGCTGAAATGTTCACTTTGAAATAACCTTGTTAATTTGGGCAAGTTCATCTAAATTTAGCATCATTTCGCTGTTTTTTAAACCTTTTTTGTCAATCTTTAAAGTGAACATCTTGGCAATCTTAATTCCTTTCTGATGGTTTGTGTTTATACGGTGGCAAGAAGTGATCAAAGTATTAGAAGTATTTTAAGATGAAAATATTTATGAATAATATATGACATTTGCATTGATAGGCATTAATATTTTCTGACATATTTCAAATCTTTTTATATCTTAAAGTTTCAAAACCAAATATATCATTACTAAAATCCATAAGAAGGCTTTTATTTTTCGTATCTTTTATAAAACTTTCTTTTTTCAAATTTCAAATCCTGGCCTAATCATTTCTTTGTCCTGTCTGACGGTTTTACAATTTCAAACTATCAAAGTGTATTTTGTAAAAGGCTTTAAGTTATATTTTTCTCTTTGAAAATATTTCAATTGATTCTGACATATTTTTCTAAACGTATTTCAAAAAAATTTCAAAGCCTAGCCTAATCATTGCATTGTCATGTCTGTCAGATTTACAGTTCCAAAGTAACAAAAAGTTCTTTTAAAATGGCTTTAAGTTCATTTTGTAATGCAAATGTAGCAATATTTAGTTTGTAGGGAACTATAGGGTTGGCAAGAAGAACATTATCAGACATGAAGCGAGGATTATGTTGGCCTGTCTGTGAATATCAATTAGCTTGTTTTAGCACCAGCCATAATACTTAACAGCTTTTTGTGACATTTCCATCTCAGGAATATCACAGAACAATTTTGTATGCATGGCAATGCCAAATCTGATTGAATGTTTTTCAGGCCAAATTTTATCAACATGTAAAACAGGAATTTGCTTGCTAAGGTTTTAATTAGAAAGAAGATTGATTTTTATTTTAAGTGCAGGTTTAGATCAGGGTTCGAAACCAAATTATTTTAGAACGGTTTAATGATATTTTGTCATGGGAGTTCTTAAGGCAGAGCTATCCGTCACGCTATCATATATATTTGGTTTCAGACTATCTGCAGAAGTACAAATTCTCGCACTAGGTTTCGTTTGTTCACCGTTTAAAGCCTCTGTCATGATTTCGAAATATTTCACTTGTTTCATTTTGCATAGAGATAAACAGGGCTCCAGATAAGATCCAGAGCTGCGTAAAATAGGCACGGGTAAATCACATTAATTAATTAATTACTTAATCGCACGCATTAAAAATGAAATCAATGAGTGCAGATACGCACAACTTTCCCAGAATAGGAGTCAGATATTTGTTTACAGGAGTGATCGTCACTTGTGAAATTAAGGTTTCATTTCTACATGTTTGATCTTTACATTTCAAACAGTAGCCAACTTGATGCCAAACTGTATGAAAACAAAGATTACAGAGTTTATATTTCATCAAAGAGAAATCATTCGTTTATTTACAGATTAAACTTATGGAAAATATAATCAATGACTAACATCGAAAAAGAGCTAACTTGGAATGAAGATCTGATAACGATAAACCTTGAAATACTCCTAGTTTTTTTCATTTGGTAATTTAACTCCTCAATTTTCATTTTGAGGTGTGAAATACCCCTGAGTCCAAATGATTATCTGGAGTCCTGGATAAATCACTGAATGGTGAAATGAGTAACCAAATTATTATTGTTATAATATTATATTCCTCTACTCAGAGAGTAGTATATTAATGTTAACAAGTTCTATTGACATAGATTTACTTTTAACATAAAATCACATTGTTCGTCAAATGAAAAATTTGATTTAAAAAAAATTAACATCTCTTGCTCTTTGACTGATTCTCATGTCATGCTAATCAGCTTAAGTATGTGAAGAGTGTCCTTGATCTTTGTCTACAAGCAATCATAATCTATCAGTTTACTTTTTAAACTTCTCTTGGATACATGAGCAGGAACAGGAATCGAGTGGACACACTTAACTTACAGCTTCTTTTTGATTACTTGTTGTTACTGTGGAAAAATCCCGATCCTCCCTTTCGGAAGTAGGTGAAAATTAACCTTTTCATCAGTTGTCCTGCAGGGCTACCTTATAAGTTTGATTCTTAGAACTCTCTATATACACCTTACCTGTAGCTTTTTGTACAAAGCAAAGAACTTCTTACCCACCCTTCCTTTCCTGAGTAGATGATATTTGATGAAGGCATCTATGATTCTCCTGCAGTGGGAGCTTATCAGTTTGATTCTTAGAACTCTCTATATACACCTCACTTGTAGCTTTTTGTACAAGGCAAAGAACTTCTTACCCACCCTTCTTTTCCTGAGTAGATGATATTTGATGAAGGCATCTATGATTCTCCTGCAGTGGGAGCTTATCAGTTTGATTCTTAGAACTCTCTATATACACCTCACTTGTAGCTTTTTGTACAAAGCAAAGAACTTCTTACCCACCCTTCCTTTCCTGAGTAGATGATATTTGATGAAGGCATCTATGATTCTCCTGCAGTGGGAGCTTATCAGTTTGATTCTTAGAACTCTCTATATACACCTCACTTGTAGCTTTTTGTACAAAGCAAAGAACTTCTTACCCACCCTTCTTTTCCTGAGTAGATGATATTTGATGAAGGCATCTATGATTCTCCTGCAGTGGGAGCTTATCAGTTTGATTCTTAGAACTCTCTATATACACCTCACTTGTAGCTTTTTGTACAAGGCAAAGAACTTCTTACCCACCCTTCCTTTCCTGAGTAGATGATATTTGATGAAGGCATCTATGATTCTCCTGCAGTGGGAGCTTATCAGTTTGATTCTTAGAACTCTCTATATACACCTCACTTGTAGCTTTTTGTACAAAGCAAAGAACTTCTTACCCACCCTTCTTTTCCTGAGTAGATGATATTTGATGAAGGCATCTATGATTCTCCTGCAGTGGGAGCTTATCAGTTTGATTCTTAGAACTCTCTATATACACCTCACTTGTAGCTTTTTGTACAAAGCAAAGAACTTCTTACCCACCCTTCTTTTCCTGAGTAGATGATATTTGATGAAGGCATCTATGATTCTCCTGCAGTGGGAGCTTATCAGTTTGATTCTTAGAACTCTCTATATACACCTCACTTGTAGCTTTTTGTACAAGGCAAAGAACTTTTTACCCACCCTTCTTTTCCTGAGTAGGTGATATTTGATGAAGGCATCTATGATTCTCCTGTGGTGGGAGCTTATCAGTTTGATTCTTAGAACTCTCTATATACACCTCACTTGTAGCTTTTTGTACAAAGCAAAGAACTTTTTACCCACCCTTCTTTTCCTGAGTAGGTGATATTTGATGAAGGCATCTATGATTCTCCTGTAGTGGGAGCTTATCAGTTTGATTCTTAGAACTCTCTGTATACACCTCACTTGAAGCTTTTTGTAGACACCACTGAAAGCACCTTCAACAACCCCTTCTATCTATGCAAGTATGTTGAAATTGACCTAGGCATCCCGTTCACTCTTATTCACTCTAGTCCTTTATGAATTTCACTTGTTATTTCTTGTACAAAACAAATTATTGTCCCCTGTCCATCCCACTCACCAAATTCCACTCTGCACGTAGGTGGAATTGACCTTGGCATCTTGTTTTACAAAACTCTCATATTTTTCCCTCTTATAAATGGTGGTTTACACTGACTTTGTCTCAATTTTTCTTTTTTTGAAAGCTTATTTGCTCAAATTCACATCATTGAATATACACTTCATTTGTATTTTCTTTTACAATCAGCCCTCTTTCCCAACGAAGTAGGTGGTGGGTAAATGCAATGGTTAGACCATTCGGCTTCGGCTCATGAGGTCCATGGTTTGAATCCCGCCAGGTGCTCAGCAACTTTGCCTGCAGTAGAGAATTGGTTTGGGTGCAATGTTACATTGAATTTCAGCGCAGCACCACCCATGGTTTGCCAGTTCTAGCTGATGCTCGCAGGTTTCACCGCAATGCGTAGCCATAATGGTGTTGTAGGCTTTCTCCCTGCAACGATACCAGCAGCCATGATATAAGTGAAATTCCTTGAAAGTGGCATTTAACCTCACCCAACAAAGTAGAAATTGATCTTGGCCCCTGTAGTCCAGCCATGAAGGCTCATAAGTTAAAGGATACGTTTCTTGTCAAATACTGATAGCTTATTTTATCAAATTCACTTCCACCAATATACACAACCTCCCCTCCCCCAAAGCCTTTCCCAAGGAGGTAGAAATTGACCTTGGCCTCTGTTGTCCAGCAATGATAACTCATCAGTTTAAATTGGCACCACTGTGAAACTTGCAAGGCGAGCTTCATCAACTAGCTTCTGTCTATCCTTATTGTTAGGATTAGACAAGGAAATTACCATGGGCCACGATCTTACTCCTATGAGGCCTCCCAATCATGAGGGACATAGATCATCTTAGATTACTAGGTTCAGCAAGACCCCTGAGGCAAGTTGTAAGTTAACTTTAATTATCCACAGGCAACAATGAGTAATTGACTGCAGTTAAGAAATTCTCTTGACTATGAATGGAAGACAATAAAAAGTTATTTTGGTCATTCTTGAAGATTCTTAGAAACTCCTTTGCTTAAAGTAAGAATTGTTATTTTGGTTGCTTAAATATCTTTTTGGCAGTAAATAAAACTTGCTGATGTTGCCTAGCTGATGAGTATGGCTTAGGTGACATTCGCTTATATTTAGGCTACAGATTAAAGTTTTCTACAGTGCCCATAAAGAAATTGACATCTGTTTTTTAAGTAGTTTTTGTTCAAATTGTTGACGCAGAAAATTGAACCTTTTAAGATAGTATTTTTTCTCCTCATTCTTCAAGGTGTGCAGCTGTTGTTGGGAGTCTAGGAGGACGTTTCTTGTCAAAGTGTATTGGAGGAAAGGGGGAAGGAGAAATGATAATAATGGTTCAAGAAATCGGTGAATGGTTAATGGTAGACTTCAATTCAACCTAACTTCATGTGTGTGATTTAGAATAAGGCGAATGGGAACCAAGGCCTCTTTCCACGGAAAGTCTATCCAATGTTACTCCTTCTGTCAAATACTCGTTTTTAGTTGGCTGATTTTATATGTAACCAAATATGTAACCAACTTATTTTTCCCATGGTGTACAAATTTCATTTCTCTCATACCAGCAGTGCCAAGAGGTGTTGTATAATTCTTACATAAAGGATACTAAACGACCGTCCATTTAATATTATTTTTATTAAACGACTAAATGATTAAGTATAAAAAGAGCAAAAGAGGGTATGATACCAAATCATTAACGAGTTTAATAAAAATAGTATTAAATGGAAGGAAGTTTAGTATTCTGTTTATTACTTGACCTCAGTAATCAAGCATGATTGCTGAAAGTGTACTGAAAGAAACATTTCCGCGACTTGGCCGCCATTGTGACAGCGGTGCAAAATTTGTGACATCACAATATTGTGACGTCATATGTGCAGTGGTATTACATTAGTTTAATATCGTCGTATAAATATTACACTGCAGTATCTTACACGGGCGAGTAATAAATGATGTTACATAATGACTTAACGGTTTTCAGAGTTTACATTAGAGCCTGGCAGCTTGCGCAAAACTGCTTTAAAAATTGTACATCAGACTTATTTAAATTACCCTCGAGAGAAGTGAACAACTTATATGCCTAGACCTCCAGATGCTGGGTTAATCACGTCATGAATGGGTATCAAGTTTGATAAATTAGAACCTTTTTGTCAAAACAAATACTTAAAAATATGTTAAGAGCGGAAAAAATAAATTTTAAAGGTGTTATTATGCAGAGGTGAGGAGGCAAGTAATAACCTCACCGAAGTGTGAAGAATTCTGGCACCGGTTCTCAATGCTAAGTGGACAGAATTAGTTATTTTCTTGAATGGAATTCAAATCAATTTTCAATATGGCATTCAGTAAGAAAGAAATCCATTTGAAATTCTCCTATCCATGCAAGTCAGATTTAATTACATATCAATTTTGTCAATTTAAGTATTAAACCAAAAGTGATTAAAATAATTCTATCAAAAATTTAAAAATCAAAGTTGAAAAACTGTATTTGCATTGCAGAATCCCTCAATAAGTTAGTTTTTTAATTCTTCCAATGAGCAACTGATTTCATTCTGTGACATCCTGCATTCCTCTATTAGTCTTAGGGCAGATTTGTTGCAAAGTTGAAGTTAATTAATACATCTTTTTCAAAATCTTTGCATCTGGAGTCAAATATTTCGGTTTTTGTGAGTGACATGAACTTGATCTTATCATTGATGGATTAAGGAATCCAATTGTGTTTTTATTTTTCTGATTATCAATATTTTGGGAAAACAGGAAATTGTTTTTGATGATGCATTGCTTTATTCTGTGATAACATTTTGAAGTGACAGTTTTCACTTTATGTTCCATGGAATGTGTTTTGTAGATCACACCTAAAAGAAGGTACATTAACATTTCTTTTTTTTTTACATATTTGATGAAGTAATCATTTATACTTATGAATTTATGTTTAAAAAATAAATCAGATTTACATTTTATGTATTTTTTGTGATGTAGAATATATCTCATGAAATTATAAATTGTGTTGATATTTTCACAAATTTGACAGTAAACAGTCAAGATATATATATAAAGCTTTCCCATTGCAAAAAGGAAATATCAATGATCAAAAACTGCAAAACACAATTGTCATGATCATATATGATTATATTTATGTCAAGTTTATATGATCATAGCAAACACTGATCATTAAAGAGATATATCAGTCAATCATAATTTGATATAATTTATATTCTTTTGATATTTTCACAATGAAGAGAAAGGGATATTTATCTAAAAATAACAAACCATTTTTTCATATGGTGTTCAAAATGCACAGACAGCAAGTAATCAGTTTATGTTTGTAAGAGGTTTTACTAATAAACAGAATATCAGATTTGTGCCAACCACATACAATGATTTCAAAACTAGTGCCTTAATATCACTATACTCACTACGCACTAAATACATGTATTTAGGACTTAGTGAGGTGACTGTGGTCCTAAGCTGAGCTCTGTTGACCACTATCAGTGAAGTTCACCAACACCGACCACAGCTCAACGGATGGGTGGATTAACCGCATCAAATTAAGCTTGACAAGCTGAGATTTGAAGGGTTATTCCCTGCCAGAGACACAAGTTAAGAGACTTGTGGTGTCAACATAGACTTTGTTCAAAATGTGCTTCTGTTCACCGAGCAGGAATGGGTACCTGGTGAAAGCATTGTTGGTGACCTTCTAGCGACGAATACATCAGCTTGGTTAGACCAGGGTAATAATATAATTGAACAACCACCAAGTGGATGGATAAGTCACTCTATAACTGGACATATTATTATTAAACAGAGTATATCATGAATAATTTTAAAATATCCTTCATATAATAGATGTTCTAACTGTACTATTCTCTGTTTCAGTGTTTGCACAGACTACCTAAGGCTGTTTCTACACCTTGATTCTGCTGAAGTGAATGAACATGACCGACACAATAAAGAATTATGTGGCAGCCTCAATAGCACTGAGAAAAAATATTATTCTGCTGACAGGGCACTTATATTCGAACTGCATGCTGACGGTTTGCCTGGCAATTACACAGGCTTTAAGGGACGATTCCGCTTTTTAGATAAAAGTGAGTATTTAAGGAGAATTATTAACCCTCTTGCTTTGTAGAAAAGTTTCAACAGAATGCAACGACCTCCTGAGTTTAAATTTATTTGTGAGAAGAAGTTGAATTATTGTTAGTTCTTTTTATTATAACCTTTGTTAAATGTTTTGTCATTTTGGTAAAATGTTATAGATTTGATTACTGTTGATGGAACAAAATTACCTGTTAATTACAAAATGAAAGTTTCACAGAATCAGAGAATTTGAAATTGAAACAATTAATCAGTATGTTTGTATTTAAGATATTTTATTTAATATGATATTTGGTATGCTAAAAAAGCAAACCTCTTTGATACAATTAACCTACCTTGATCACCAAATAAAATTAATCTCAAGGGAATATCATTCAAAGCTCACAAAAGTATACATTGTGAAATATGTATTTTTCCCATCTATTTGAAGAAAATCAGAAACTTTAAGGGTTCTTTTCGGTAGCAAAATTGAAGTTCCGATTTGAAAGTAGTTTAAATACCCATGTCAACGGTAGAGTTATTGATTCAATAGATTTCTACTTGCATTCCTCTAAAGAATTGATCGTGACAGGTAAGCAACAGCTGTAATAAAAAAGAAACCTTTTTTCAAACTCTTCTGATGCGCACAGAATCTTTCTAGATCTACTTTACTATAACAAAAATTTGTTAGATATGAAAAAAAGGTGTATCTGGTGTATCATATAAAAAATGGTCTCTGATGATTAAAACTAGACATGCCATTTTTCTCTGAGAGCAATGTAAGGGAGATAACTCCAATATGTTTCCTTCCAGATTCACAACTTTCCAAATGTTACCTTTTGCTTTTACCCTTTCCTGCTTTTTCTTATAATTGCTTAACATGAAATTTGAAATAAGTGATGCTTATATTGTTTTCAACATTTGCATGATATTTCAAATAAACAAATCAGTATTTTAATATTGTATATTATAGTCAATAAGAAATGAAGCGTTTGTTAGAATAAAATGCTTAAGTTTGTAGAATTTTCTTTTGTTTAACTGTAACACATCTAACTTTCAGAGAGCATCAAACGAACGGATTCTCTAGATCAATTGGTAGTAATAAACTCAAACGGTAACTTGCATTAAATGATGTTAGCATTTGTGTGATGCTTTCTCTTAAAAAACTGATCAGTACGATCGGGCTCCATGGCCTGAGCAATTCATGTTTTATTCAGTCTTAGATCTTCCCAATTTTTTTACACCATTCCAGCTCCTTCCTTGCCTTTCATCCATGTCTGGGATTTAAACTTGGTTGTGATTAATATTTGTAAAATTTGGGTCTATTTGTAATTGAAAATTGTTATTATATTTCCAAATTATAGTTTTTGGAAATTTAGGTATTAAAAAATACTTGATATTCAAATTTTAGAATTTTAAATCTGTAAATTTTAATTTTTTTTTAGATTTTAGAATTTTTAAATCTTTAAAAAATAATAATTTCAATTTTTGAATTTTCTAATTTTAAGAATCTTATTAAAGTTTTAAATTTTTTTTATTTTGACTTCCGTAAATACAGTGACGTATCTAGACTGCGGCCCCACTTACTTAACCCAGTCTTACTCATGTAAAGCTAGTAAGAGATTTTATGTGTAAGTTATTACTTAATATCAAAAGCTATTTCTCTGAAGTTGAAAGTATGAACTTTTTATATAGTTATAGGATCTTTGATAATATAGATTTATTACAGAGGTGGCAGATGAAACAGTTTGAAACTGGGGTTCTTTTTTGGGAATCTTGGGATGGAGGAAGAGAATGAAAATACTTTCAATGTTGAACAGTTTTTGAAAAGTTAATAACACAACCAAGTTTATGTCATAGATGAAAAAAATACCTTCCCTTTGAAAATTTTATCTGAAATTCATTTTCTATCCATTGTTCTTTTGGCCTCTCTGAATTTTTTATCGGTATTCTTGAATTCAATCCATTTCTTTTTATCATTCATCACATAAGCTTCATCCCTATTATTTACATTTTCATTTCACCATTCAGTTTTATTATGTAGAACAATATGTTGGACCATTTTCATGGTTTATTATTACTGAATGTAAATTCCATCAACATTATGGATATGTGAAATGTCATGAATAAGAGCAAAATTTCAAATCTTCATAAAAAAAGAGTATAGTGACATGAATATAAATTTCATTTAAATCAGGTTGAACAAATCACTCAGACCTCACTGTGTTTCTGATTTGAGTTCCACTCCATAAAGGTCATAAAGGTGACCTTAATTTGCAGTCCAGCCAATCAGTGACAAGAATGTAATAAAAACATGGCAACCTTTAGATATCTTATTGAGCCTATTTGATAAGTTTTAGACATGAAGGGCCCTAGACAAGTCTTCATAACACTCAATACAATACAGTGAGGAGTACCCACAACAGAAATGCAGCGAGGAACAAGTGTTAGGTTTTAACTAACTTCACTGAGATTTCATAAGTTGAATAGTGGTATCAGTTCGTATTCAATGTAGAAAGTAAATGTAATGGAACATACTGATAAAAGTTAATTACATATATATGCATCGATGAATATGATTAAAAAGAATATCTTATCTGATACTTGATTTTATGTAATGTTAAAAGATGAAAGGTGCTACAAATCAGGACAATTCTTCAGTCCCAAATGTGCCTCTTCCAAATTCAAAGCTTTGTTTTATTGAAGTTAATTAACCAAACCTCATATTTCACCTTTGTATACTGTTTATGTTGGCAAATATACAAGGGTTGCGAATGTCGAAGCTCTCTTAGTTCTATAAGATAGTCATAGGCCAATGTTAATGGATGGTACTTACAAGTATCTTAGTGCTAAGAGAGTTGCAAAAACCTCGGCCAAAATGCATAGCTTTTAATTCGTCATTCTATATGCACAGGTAAACATTTCTGGATTCATGAAATCACATATTTCAACCTAAAACACTTTATCAAGAGAAATATATAGTGTTTGTTCAAGTCCTGCAGTAATGCTGTTTCAATCCGCAAATAATTATCAATGTGGATTCTATATATATACTATTGCCTGAATTGAAAATTCTATATAATCAACACATATTCCAATTAAAATTCTAAGATTTTACACAAGATATCATCAATGACTTATAGTAGAGTCCTCAGTAGGATAAGAAAGAGATTGGATAGACCTATGTATTGGTAGTTGCCAACATCATTTATATTGAGGAAGGGAGATAACTCTTGGGTTCCTATTGGTGTTCATCTTGTACATGCATTGTTACATGTATTATTGCTATCCTGGTTCATTTCATCCCTTTTGTCATTTTTCTTTAACATCTACTCCATATATATGATTTATAAATTCTTATCATGTTTTAAAGAAAATTAATATTGAAAAAAGAACTTTGATATGAATATCTTTTAGATTTAATATTCAATAATTAGTATCATTGATGTGAGTTTATGTATTTATGTAACAATAAACATGTAATTGCTCGGTCATTGGTTTGCATATATATATATATATACTATGCAAGTTTTGCAAAATAGATGTGATGTAAACTATATAAATTTCTGTCATAAAATAAATGTCTTCTCTGAAAATATGATGCAGATATTTCATATCTCATTTCTGTTTTTTTATAAGTTTGCCTTTTTTTTAATTCATTCTATAAAACAAAATACATAACCCCTTTCCTCACAAAACCCTATAGAATTCTTCAGAACTTTTTTCCCTTTCATAATGATAACACTTCTTGCAATAATTTTGAAATCCCTTAAAATATTAGATACATGTTGCTTTTTTTATACATAACTTTGTTATGATTTTTAGAATTTCGTTATTTTTCCAAATAAATTCTGATATCTTTATTAACAGCTCTTGAAAAGTTTTGTTCAAGACATTTATAATTAACCTTCTATTTTAACTTGCTTTTGCATATATAAATGTTGTGCAGTGTGATATAAGTATTTTGTTAGTTAAGATAGAAACATATTTTTTACTTTCAAACAATTATAGTTAGATTTGTTGTTCTTGTCAAGATGACTCAATTCATCTAGATAAAGCGCTTCAAATAGTTTTGGGGTTTTTTGGGAGGAACTTTTCAAGTACTTTTGAGTAATCATAAGTTATCCCTTATTCAAAAATGTTTGTGTATTTGAGGATTATCCTCGAAAAAACACAAAATCTGAAGATCTGCTTTTGCCATTTTTACATGACATTATAATAAACAGTAGCAAGTTTTATATAGATGTAAATAATTTAACACATGAAAAAATCCGAAACTGAGGGGTCCTGTGAAATGTGTTTCAGATATTTCCTGGAACATACTGAGATTTTTTTATATATAGATTGCGTGCTCTCTTGCCATTTGCTATTCTTGTCACAAGTCAAAAGTCACAAGTCAGAAATAAAAAAATCAAAATGTTGGCTAACATGCCAGACTTAGCATTTAATGTATAAATTAGTCATATCTGTATAATAAGTCATATCTGATGCAATTTTTGCAATAGAGCTGTGGGCATATTTTTTATTATCAGATATTCTGAAAATTTTCAATAGTTAGCGAAATAAAACAGCCAGGTAAACTGTTGATTTTCAAAAAATGAATAAAATTAAGAAATCTTATGATTTAAAAAAATGTTTTCAATGATTAAGTTCCTTTCCTGAAATTGTGTCAAAGGATAATTTTTTTAAGAACTCTAATAAATGCAACACACAAAACTGCACTTTGTGTTGTCAAAATCGTGCTTCAGGTTGCTTTTAAAAAGCTTAATGTTATTTCAAATCTCCGAATATGAAATATTCAATTATTTTCAGCTTAAGACAATGTTTTAAAAATCTTATTATTGTTTTTATTATTTTATTTGTTTCAGATCAGTACGCTATTACAGGAAACAAGATGCCAGGCACCCAATGTACATATTATTTTGATAGCAACAACACAAAGTCTGGGAGGCTGTATTCTCCGTTTTACCCTCAAAACTATAGACCATCTTCAAAATGTCAATATCATTTCCAGGCGAGACCAGGCGATAGAGTCAAATTATTTTTTGATAATATACAGCTTTATCCTTCAGGAGGAAGGTAATAATTTCTTTTATTTTCATTCCTTCTTTTAATTTTTAAATTACTTCTAATCATTATCAATTATCACATATATTGTTTTTATAATAAATTTAGAAGAAAAAAAGAAAAAGTCATATGATTTTAAGGAAATTACAAATACATTGACACCTATTAAATCGTAACTTGTAAAATGATGATTTTATCATTTTGTTTGTTTCTTGCAAAAGGTTTTTCTGCATGTTTTGTTAATAATTAGGTTGATAAACCTTGAAGGAAATTTCTAATATTGTTCACATTTTTTTCACTCGTTGCACAATTTGCAGAGGAGAAACCAGGTAGAGTTATGCAAATGGTCCCCCCCATCCCCCCACAATGTCGCTTTCACCTGAATATTGAGCTGCCATCCCTAACACTATGATTCTAAAACCCAAAAAAACTCTGATTTATCTATATATGCAAAGGGTTTTAATATAAGGTTCTGATCTACAGTCGATAGAAAATTACATTACAAAGGGTATTATATAGAATAATCTTTTGAATTTATCATATCGCCACAAAATCCTACAAATTATTTTCTTTACTGTTCATTATTATTTATATGAAAAAGCACATGATCAAAATCTAATTAATCTTATACGTTACTCAATTTTGAATCAGCCTATATTAAATTGTTTAAAAGTCAAGAAATGACAAACCACAGATATGCAAAAGAGTGAGTTTTTTTCACAATGTAACTACCAATTCCTCAGAGTCCTGAAAGTGAATATTGTTTGTGCTAGTTCACCTAGACTTGTTTCCAATGGCGTAATTGTGAACATATAACCATCACCTCCGTCACTAACCATAAACTGACTAACATCACCTTGTTCAGTGGAACCAAGTACTCCCACAATTCTTGTACATATTGTACCTCCCACTTAGGTTAAATCCCTCCTTGGTTTATGGCAGTTCCTGACAAAACTGCATATTATGCATTGTTAAATTGCCTTGATGATGTTCCATTTCTTCAACTCATATGCCCAAACCTTATTGTTTACATGATTTTACCCAAAATAATTGAAAGATATTATTACTTAATGTAGATACCACCATTACGTATATAACCATTCTTGATATTTATTATTTTTGGAAAAAATATCATGAAATTAATGTTTCCAAATTGAGCGAAAATAAGAAAGAATGATTACAGTAGTGCATACAAACCAGAAAGAATATGATTACCTTCAAGAAATATATATCGGTATTTTTCCTGATTTCAGTTGTCGGTATAGTGCAGATGCTATTTCTGTGTACAATGGACGAGATAAAAGTTCAGAGGTCATTGGCCACTACTGCGATATACAGAATCAAGTAGAGCTGACATCGTCAGGGAGATATTTATTCTTCGAGTTTTATTCCGACGATAAAAACGAGGCTCAAGGTTTTGCTGCCAGATACCAATTCATCGGAGGATCTGGTGCTCGCTCAGTCACGCCCATATATGGTAAGAGTACGTAGAATATTTCTTATTATCATCGATCTGCTTCATCAGGGTATTTTCATTGCAAAGCTTCTGCAATTTCCTGATTGTTTTCCCAGAATTTGCCTCATATGATCTCCTATGACCTTTGAGTAATGCTGTTAGATAGAGCATAGATAATCTATAATTTGAAAAATACCAATAAATTGCAATAAGTATTGCAGGACACTTTTCTGGATAACAACATATTGCTCTGAGGAGTGATAGCTATCCTTACTCATCAGAGCATTATGATTTCAAGTAATCTCATTGGCTGTTCTTTCATAGCTATACAAGGCAAATCCTGAGAAGACAGAATTTTAGTGTTTTGTAGTAGCCTGGCAGATATATATCCTGATGAAAGATATTTTTTTGTATTTTTTATCAAATTTTGTGGGTTTCATTATTGTTCCTTCAAGAGTCACTGTTTTTATTTCAAAGGTGAAGTGAGGATTTTTTTTTGATAAAAAAAATTTTCCACTGAGGGAAATAACATGTTTTCTTACCCAAGCGGGCATAAATATGCCGAGTATTAGAGTTTCCATAATAGTCATAGGAATTTTTGTTGCGCTTAAATACAATGACCGAGTTAACTTGCAACTCTCCTTTATGAAAGTATTTACCGTCTGTATTGTGAAAATTCGTAAATTTGAGTTAGTCTAGAAAAAGAATAACCAACTCAAATAACAGGAATAATAATCATGAATAACAGTTTATCTGTCCCTCGTGAATTTTTGTGATAAATTCCTCACTAAAGCTCGAAATTTGTCAAAATAATCCACTCAGGAAAGATAATCCATAATTCCTCGCATCTTGATGATTATTCTTATAATAAGTATCAATAAAATATCACTTTAATTGATATCGTTTAAGCCATGTTGCTTAAGAATTAATGACGTCATATGATGACCATCATTATGTGAAAGGATCGATGAAACATCGAGAATAGAACATGATGACCAAACTCATTACACATATTTTTGGAAATCGAACAAAAGTTTAAACATTTCTTGTCAAATGATTTCACATCAAATAAACAGTAATGAGATAATTCATATGTCACCAAAAACTGTTCGTTATAACTACTAGTTTGGCCACAATAGCAATGACTTTAATCATAGGTTTTAAATGAAGCATTCATAAAATGTTCCTTGAGTTTTCAAATGACAGGTGTTGCTTTATAAAGAGTCATGATTTTATGAAGATAAGAATCTTCTTCGGTTCATGATTAAATCAACTTTTTATATTTTCATATGAACATAAAATGTTTTTAAAAAATGAGAAATTTTACAAAAATTTATCTTCACTTTCAGGCCAAGTAACATACAGACCAAGGCCAACATCCTCCTCATGTAAGTAATATATTAATTTACGCTTTAGTTTGGTAACTTAATTATATCCCAACATTCATCAAATATTCACAAAATTTAGTTTTGTGATACCTTCGTTAGTTGTTTTCAATTGATTTGTTGTTGTGTATATTTGTTGATGACAAATGTTGGAAATCTCGAAATGATGGTGCAGTGTTTTCCCTGCCAGGTTGTCTGCATCAAGAGGTAAAGAAGTGTTTTATAAACAAACCGAGTTTGTGTCAGTTATTCATTTTCAGGTGTTGAAAAGAAGAGTTTTGTGTCAATCTGTGAAAAGGCTATTTTGGGTCTAGTCTTTGATGTTTTTTTCATTCTACATACTTGCAACACTTAGCAGATACAATATAAGAACTAAATATTCAACACTTAGCAGTAATAATATCATATTAGAACTATACTTAATCAACAATTATAAGTTATGATATCATTCAAGCACTAATTATTTAACACTTAGCAATTAAAATACCATTTTTTTTGTCATATGTGTTGTTAGTTCAAATGATATTTGCCTGTCAAGGTTTATGCAATTTCAGGGCTTTCAGCCAATAAATTGGGTCCTAGACTATAAAAGGTTTGGCTGTTTTACTTAAATGTATTATTAAATGAAATACAAAGTTATTTTCAATTGAATTTATGTTTTGAAAAAAGATTTGTCAACTGACATTTTGGTCGAAGAACTTAAATTGTTAAAATCAGGAACACACAAATTTGTGACTGCATTTCAAGTTGCTCAGAGATAATCAATCAGCTTTTCTTTATTTATCTTGTCAAAAGTTAATTGGTCTAGACTTCTCTTGTCACACAAAACTGATGACATTTGTTTAAAATAAATAGCCTAAAATTATTTTTTTCAAAAAACAAATCTTTATAGTATTATGGTTTATTTTAAGGATCAACTCTTCAGTGTATATCATAAACTCTTTAATAAATGTATTAAATGACGTCAGCACTTCATTAAATGTAAATGACAATAACTCTTCAATTAATGTGCCTGACATAAAGTCTTCAATAAATGTAGATGACATTGGCTACCCTTGACCATTCGGGTTTAACAATGTTATCGTAGCAACAATTTTCACTTTCCCAATAACGAATGAAATGAAATGTCTTAAGATAATTTCCTGAGAGCAGAACCCCCGGACACAAAGGAATAATAATTTCAGAGCGGAGGCATCCTGCTTGTTACAAGTTTGCTGATGAAGTTGATTTATATAACCTTGCTAAATTAGATTTAGTTTGAAATCCACAAGGGAATCAATGTCAAGAGCTGGCATACTTCCATTGTCGTTTATCGCAACGGAAGCCACGTCTATTTCATGGCTTGCCACTTAGAGTAATCATAGAGGGATGCTTTTTTCCCAGAGGGACTAATCTGTTACATGTACATTTCTCTTGACAGACCTTCGATAATATTTTTTTCCTCAAAGTCATATTCTGCTATTGGTATGGAATTTTTTCAATTTTTCATTGATATTTTTTGGTCAGTTTCACGAAAGCTATCCATGCTCAATTTCTCCAATTTTCAAACTTCTTCATTGAATTTCCAGTAGGATGGTTTGACTACTTTTCTGTTTCTTAAAGTATTTTATAGCCTGAAGTTGATTGATTTTTTAAAATCATTTTTTTGATAAAAAATATTTTTAAGGCTTTAGGCCTTTTCATCAGGATATTTTTTCTTTCCTCATAGACATATAAATAATTTATAAGTTACTATCTGAAATTCAACAGTTAGGTTACCATTTTGGATTGGGATATGAGTTAAGAAATATTCAATGTTTTTATTTTAAAAATTGTTAAAAAATTAGAATAATAAGTTTTTCTGACATGGAATGACACTCAAATTATTATTGGAAGAATTAAAATCGCAGTAAAATTATAAATCATATACAATTATTTGTTTTTCAACTTTAAACATTTCTTAAGATATTATAATATACAACCATGTAGCACTGAGAAATCAAGTTTTGCATCTTAACAGCTTTCAATATTTATATTCAAATGACTAAGTCAACCATCCAATCAAATTTGCTTTGCCCAAATGTATTTAATAGCAAAGCATTTTACGCTGCAAATATAGTAAGATTTTATATTCTGAATCTAAGCTCTTCCAATCTTTATTCTCTTGTAAAGGTTTTAGTTGCATGGAATAGCAATTCTGCTTGTATATATGTGCAGTTGGTATGTATGTATGTGTGTGTATATATATATATATATATATATATATATATATATATATATATATATATATATATATATCATTTCATAATGACTTTTTTATCTACTGGTGAAACGTGATACAGCTTTAGCTTACAGATGAACCCTTAACTACCAAAACCACATCCCTAACTATGCCATATAATGTTACAAACAAAGTCTTTTAACTACATAAACATGGTACAGTTTAATACATATAGATTCATCTATATGATTTTACAACTTTAAAACTCTAAAGATATAGGCATCCAAATATATAATTACATAAAGATGTTGATAAAATCTTTTGATGGACTTCAACCAAGCATTAAAACAACGTAATAATGATATAAAACTATTTTAGTCATAGCATAAACATGATATAAATCTGTGTCTATAAACAAGAGCACCTTAAAGTGAGTAGTTCAAAAGCAAGAGCAAGGGATAGACTGATATTTGGTTTTATTACTCGCCCGTGTAAGATACTGCAGTGTAATATTTATACAGTGATATAAAACAAGTGTAATACCGCTGCACGTATGACGTCATTATATTATGTGGTTATGACATCACAATGTTGGCACCACCGTCACAATGGCGGCCAAGTCGCGGACATGTTTTGTTCAGTACACTTTTGGCAATCATGCTTGATTGCTGAGGTCAAGTAATAAACAGAATACTAAACATCCTTCAATTTAATACTATTTTTTTCAAACTCGGTAATGATTTGTTATCAAACTCGCTTTTGCTCGGTTTATACTGTATCATTAACTCATTTGATAAAAATAGTATTAAATGGAAGGTCGCTAAGTACAATATGTTTCTTAAACATATTGTAAGCCATAGGCACAAGTATTATATTCTATTTATTTCCATGTTGCAAAATCAAAGAAATTGTAAAACAAATTACTTTCATACATAGGTGGATTACCAGTCACCTATTAATTTGAAAAGTTTGACGTCAAAATAATTTTTATCCTGTAACACCTTGATGAAATAATGATATTTTATATTGAAAAAATGAAACCTGATATGATTGTCATCGTAGGTAATATATAGTCATCAAAACCTTTAACAGCATGAAGCTGATACATCTCAAAATAGAAATGAAAATCCTCGAGAAATAGTCAGCAGCATGAAATGAATGACAACATTCTTGCTGAGCAATTTGACCCTCCTTCTAGACTCTCAGAAGATGGTTTATGCTTGAATCTTCTTCATGAAATACCAGATTTTGGGGCACCATAAGATTCCAATCTGTATCAAGAATGGTAATTTTCTAGCTGTTCATTACATACCTGACAAAGATTAGACTGAGAAACGAGAATAGACTGAACGTTGCGTCACGTATAAACATCAAAAGCGTCACACACTTTCATTAAATAGAGACCATATGGCTTCCTCGGAAAAGGTTTCCCTTATGATACTGATGTGATGTAAAGGAGGTAGAATTACTGTCATTTTGTGGTTTGCGCGAAAACCTTTGAAATGTGACATAGCAGATAGAAGTGACAGTAGTTGTTCTGTGGTTATATATATATAAATCTGATATAGAAAATATGAGATATTTACATTAATCTATTCATGTTGTGAAATTCTTCAGAGTTTCATTATTCTTTTATTTATCATATATCATCATGAGTTATATGATACATTGAATTATTTTTTTAATCATGATTATTTGATCTTCGTCTTTTATCCTAAAGAACTACGGTATTATTTTAGACTATTTTGAAAGATATGACTTTTTCTTTTAATGTATCAAAGAAATTGATGTAATTGTTCCAGGTTGGTTTAATTTTATCAATATCTGATATGATTATGTATAAAATAATTTATTCCCTCTGTGATTATTATTTTTTTGACAATAATGACTTTCTTTACTTAAAAAACTTGAAAGACATCAGAAACAAAGCTAATTTCACAGTATCACATTATATTGATTCGGAAGTGAACTACATAGAAAATTACTTACATTTATGTAATGTTAGTGTTGTTGATGGAATGATCTTGGCTTTAGGTTTTCAGTAAAAATTGTACCAGGATTATTTCTTGCTTTATCTGTTTTCTTATTTGTCTGTATCTTATTGAAATCCATGCTGTCGGTGATTTCAAGCTCATAATTCACCATAAGATTGATAAAAATTCACTAACAAGAATCATGAAATATTTGTCTTTAGAAAGAGATTTAAACATTTTCTTATCATTTAAATTTCAAGAGTGAATGATGTAAGAATAGTAAGGATTCTTCACGTTGCTCTTATATGGTAAAGACATATGAATTATTCTCTCTGAAAGTATTTTCGTTGAATAATGTCAATCTATGTAAATAAGGGTAAGAACAATATAAGTAGATGTCAGTTAAGGGCCAAATCCAAACTATGTACAAAGAGACAAAATAAATTATAAAGGATGTTTAGTGCATACTTTTATTTTCAGTTTGCTGT
The DNA here is from genome assembly GCA_921293015.1 of Phorcus lineatus. Taxonomy (NCBI): domain Eukaryota; kingdom Metazoa; phylum Mollusca; class Gastropoda; order Trochida; family Trochidae; genus Phorcus; species Phorcus lineatus. Next base: position 43,682,446 of record OV121085.1, read on the forward strand.
AATATCAACCATGTGTTTTTATTTTAGTATAAAAACTGTTTTAATAATGATTCTAACATTTTGATTTTGATTTTCCAAAACTTCAACATCATCTGATAAGGAATGACCTTTATGAAGATTGATGTATATACATAATAATGGGATGGAAAAGATCCAGCCTACCTTCAAATAAAAATTCATATCTCAGGATTAAAAATATCAAAGTGTGGTGTTTTTATTAAATTTCTGTAGAATCAATCATTGTCCATAGCCTGATGGCAATATGATAACACTGACATACCCAGATTTTATCAAATAATCCATTAATCATATTTTTTTTAAGATTCAAACCTTCAAATAATATTCAGTGAGTTGAGTGTATATCATCAATCTGAGATGTTCTCTCATCAAGATTGATTGTTATTTATGCTAAATTAAAGAAAAAAATAGAGGTTCACCTTAATATTTTAAAGTTCCCCAATAACAGTGGCAGATTCCAGGGGTTTCCTTATTTGTTTAAAATCAACTGTAAAAATGATGAACCAAAAACGTGAAACCTCCGCCCCTTTTTCCTTTTTAAAAGGTGACCTATTGGAGTCCCACTCCTTTTCAGACTTGTTGAATCCTGGAAGTATTTTGTTACATTTGTTACAAGTGTGTTAATTTATTTACTTGGTTGTTGTTGTTTGAAAATATGAATATAAACAAATCTTCAAAGACTAAGCTGAAATAGGACGTGGTTAGATAGCCAGACTTAGTTAATTTATGGAAGACAGAAGTATAGGACAATCCTATTTTATAATCCCTGCGGAGCGTCATGGTGAAAGCCTAAAATGTCAAAACAATTTACCTGACACCATGTTTTGAGTCCTTTTATGTATGTTGTTTAACATATGGTCAATCACTTTGTCTGTAGAGTCCATTTAGTAACTCACATACCATAAACAAGAAATAGCTGAAGACAGTACGTCACTACAATGTAGTAAAAGAATCCAGGCTTTGGCAATAGCCCTAAGTGATGTTAGACCATTATGAAAATAATTACCACCCATCAAATCTTAGATCCTTACATGGCACCTCTGGCCAGAAACATGATTTGGAATTAGCTTCATTAACACGCACTGCGGACAAGCATTGTCATTTTTTGGCATATTCTGAGGATATAATGATGTGGTATGAAAACAGTAGAAGGTAAAAGACACTTTCGGCGCCATTTACTGCCGTTGGAGAAAGAAATTAATTGTGCCTGGTGGCAATCTGAAGCAAAGAAGACTCAGAGAACTACCATAGTAATTCTATATGCCTCTGTTTTCTTCTTTATGACTAACCTGCAAATGATACTTTTAAGAGGTAACTCGAGAAGCTTTCTAAGACTGTACATTACGTTCTTCTTGAAAGTTGACATTTCCAGGAACCGTTATTTTGAATGCGCAGTATACATTTAATTCTATATAAGCAGTGTTGGCTGTAAGACGACTATCTCAGTACAGTTGATTTGAAAAGATGTTAAGGTTTTGTCTTTTGGCATCTATTGAATTTGAGATCTTATCACTTATTAATGTGTGCCTTTCAATTGTCATGAAACTTCTTAAAACTTCTGAAGAATGTGTGGGAATAAATGTCAATTAATTCTTTTTGTAAGCTTTCAAGACAGCAAGTCTGTCAGAATATGCTTTTGCTACAATAACAGAATCAACAAGTCTTTGAAGGTCATTAAGGTTCTTAGAAAATTTTCTTTTAATATATTTATTAAGTTTTTAACAAAAAGGAAAGTTAAATATTTTTAGAAGTTATTTGGTATGTTGAAGGTAGTGAAAGTCACAACAGGCTGCTTGCAGAATTGACATTATACTCTCAATAAATATTGCAGCCTAGCTTTTATCACAAACTTTAAGATCATTAAGATTTTGATTAAAAATTTCTTGTTTCCAACACAAATAAAGAGAACTGTAATTTAACGAACTTCATTAACTTAACCCGCATCTATTTATAAAGCTCTTTTTTCATTAACCAGTATCAGCTTTTGTAAAATCCACCTAGTAATGAAGACAGTGCTTGATTTGTTATGTAAGATCCTCGATTTAAGAGGACCACTCAATATTCTCAACCAATGAAAATTTCGTACAAAACATTTGTGCAAAAACTCTGTGATTTAAACTGATGGGATTGGTTATTCTTTACGCTTACAGCATTTTAATCAGAGATTTTTACCTCATTTCACAGTTTCACGATAGCAAGTGTTGTGAATGCCGAAAGTGAGTAGTTAGGCTGCAGGGTCAAAGCCACTTTCCTGGATATTGATCAAAATCTGCCGACTTTTTGTCTCTTTTCAGATGTCATCACGTCATACTGTCTTGTTCTTTCAACACTGTGCCTGCTATAAATTCATTTTGTTGTTAAATTGTGTTAACATTTTGTGAAAAACTAACATTGAATTTCCTTGGGTGACTTAAAGAGAGGGTTCTCTCAGGGTGTTTTTTGTGAAAACAAAATATGAGGAGATATTCCTCTTTTTACATGTTAATTCATTACCACATACATATTTCCAAAGTGGACATGCATTTAATATCAAAAACCTTTTAAGGTACCAAAAAAAGATAAAATGATTTGTTCTTAATTATTTGCGAAGGTAAAGTAATTTGACATCACCTTGTATAAATATCACAAAAAGTTTTGTTATTAATGTGTTTAATTAGTTATATATAAAGGTACTGAATTAAGAAAAATAATTCTCATCATGGAGTTTGATGTCTTTAAACTGACACCTATATGAAACCAGACACTGATATATTTAAAGAACCAATCGGTGAGGTGTTGGAGTCATATATGCCAATATGTTAATCATGGAAAACCAGCATTTATCATAATATGTATGTCTTTTGGACATGAAGAGTTAAGATGTTTTGATTCTATATCATCACATATGACATTTAGGTTCGCATCAAAGGTAAATAATATGTTATGAAAATCACAGAGTGGCTCTTTAAAGGGACCATTCGAGCGGGGTATTTTTTGTGGAAACGAAATTCAGGAGGACTTTCCTGTTAACAAATATATATGATTTTACATGATTATTTTCACACTTAATTTCAAATATGTACATGAGGTTAACATTCCAGTTGTTCAAGATTTAACAATTTGACAAGGAATAGATTTAAGTGCATCGATCAAAAACAAAACTTCGTGAAATGAAGCCAATCATCGGAGCTACGAATGTGGAATGCATTAATACGACAAAACATTGTCGTAACTGATAACTTTTATTATTTGTTGAATTATTGAATTAGTTGTAAATATGCCCCTCTTCTATCAATCTATTAATTATTTCTTAATTTTATCCATGAATTAGCATAATACAGCACATTTGATTTAACGCAATGCTAAAATTTCAAGATGGCGGATGAAAGCCGCTCAAATGGTCCCTTTAAGAGCTTGATTTCAGACCAAGCTGTAGGTGTAAAAGGCTTCAAGACTAACAGTACTTGTTTGGCCGTCGAGTTTACTATTTTAACCATATTTAGTTTAAACTTGCAATAAGATTCTGATAATAGTCACTTTGAGTTAGTGACTTGAGTTTAACAAATCTTTAAAAGTGAAAATGTTTACCATATTTTGTTTTTATTACAAACACATTCCAGAAATTTTCCATTTTCTTCATAAAAATTTTACTGGCATAACTCTCTGTATCAAATCCTTCACTGTCTGAGACCATTCCCTGGTGACTTTCCAATAAAGCACTGTCTCTAGTGGAGACAAAGGAAATCTGTCTCGTTCATTATACACAAACAAATGAGAAAGAGATTATACCTCCATCTTAATGTGACATGTATTGACCATTCTGCAGCTGAAAAAATCTAATTTTGTATTCTCCCTGTGATTCTCGCTCGCCAACACCTATTTATCTTTTCATCATGACACTGTTGGTGCGGAAGATGCCATTATAAATGGACATACTGATCGAATGCACTTGACAAATTATACAACGTAATACCAAACCCTGACTAAGGTATTTTATAACAGTTTTGGAATGCAGGCTTATAGTATTATTTGCTTGATTCTAACTATTGTTGGTAATTAGAAAAGATATTGTGGCTGGTTTGTTTTTAATGGAAAAATTATTGTTCAGTTTTCTTGCATGATTTTCCTTTCCAATTCCTTATCGTCTACTTTTTTTAAAAAGTAGTCTGACTTGTGAATGATAAATGAATAATGTCAGCCCTTAATTGAGTACCTGATCAAACATAACACTGAAGGAATCCCAGGTTTAACCTCTATGGTTCATCAGTATGTCTAAACTTGATTAGAAACTGTGAAGAAATATTTGGAATTATGTTTAAGTAAATTTATATCAATTTAGACATTTTCTTTTATATCTATTGAACTTTCCTCTCCCAAAGGGGTTAGTTGATTAAATCATGTTTTCCGGCATAACCTCTGTCACAAAAGAGTTATTGAAGTAGTGTAACTTATGACTTTCCCTATGACTCTGTAATAGTATGTGATATATTGTGCAAGAAATGTAATTGGCTCAGTAGTTGATACACTATTGAACAAGCATCTGGTTACTTTAGAGATGAGGTGGTGAAGTGATATGAAGAAAAAAGCCTGCAATACCATAATATAACTAGCGAACCATTGGTGGTACTGCGCTAAAATACTTTGTAGCATTGCACCCAAACCTTACTGAGTGTAGAACAGTTCTCTCCTGCAGACAAAGTTGCCGGGCCCCTGGCTGGCATCGAACCACGGACCTCTTGATCCGAAGCCAAATGTGCTAACCACTCCGCTATTCCGCCCCCAACTTTAGATTCGCCCTTAGAGAATGTTTGCTGTATCAAGTAATAGCAAAGAATTGAGTTTTGGAACCTTAAATTGTGCAATGAGTGCTTAAGTATGAGCTATAAGGAATCAATGCCAATCTAGGAATGTTTATTGCACTACACATGACTTAAGTGTATTCTTGCTAGCGTTTAAGAAGACAGTGATTTGAAAGATGGAAAGACTTTCACTATGAATAAAACTTTTGATTACATTTATGGAAGATGTATTGTATTTACAATATGATTATGGATATGATATTACAAAATTCTTAAAAGGAAAGTGATTATCATTATGACATTTAAATGTCTTAAAAGGACAATGAAAATATTAAAAATCTGTATGAAATTTTCAAGAAACAGAACTAATAATAAGCATTAGAATAATAACACCATTGGTAACCTTTGAAGAAGAAGACACAAACATAGATTGAGTGTCATCTTTATCAATGAAACCATTAAAACTATTATTATGATAATCATGATAATAACAATAATAAAAAGAATTAAATGATATTTCTTAATTTCACATGTTTAGTCCTTGTTAATTTTGTCAAGTCTAATAAGCTCAATTTATGTGCATGCATTCAATTGTTGTGAAACATTTCAGATGAAATTGAAATGCAAACTCTTAGAATAAAACATTACGCCAATATCTAGACAAATGCTAAATGTCAGCCAATGATACCAATTAGAGTTGCATTTGAGAATATATTGTACAACAGTGTAACCAATTTTTTCTGGAAAAATATGCAATATAGAAAAGTGATGTTTTGCTTTATATTACTTCAAGCATCTTTAGATCTTTACAAAAACATTGCTACTCTGTAACAAAGAAGTGTATATATCTGTAAGTGTTGAACCAGAACTATCAACTTATGGAATGTCAATCACATAAATGCTGAAAATGAAAATTTGAAGGTTCTATATTCAACATGCCAATTACATGCATCAGAGCTATCAAGTTGAAATAATTGTTCATTCTATTCTCATGAATGAACATGTATCATGGATTTTAGGCTCCAGTAATTGCTAATCCATGCTCTCTATTTCCTGAAGGACAGCATGTGCTCTCATTATCAGTGTTAATGGATGGTTTTACAGCATTGTGGTACTCCTATAAGAAGTCAGGTGCCAGACACATAATGGCCCAAGAATCATGTTTGTAATAAAGGTTACTATTTTATTTCTGTTTCAAACAACCCGTGATATTCTAGCATTTATCTGGACAGTTTGTACTTCTGAAGGTGCTTTCACCAACACACTTGTTGTCATGGTAACTCTGCAATTTAAACAAATGTAATGCCAGCAGGTCGTTCTCAAACTAATAAATTCCAGAACATGGTCATTGAAGCATTTTCCATGATGGCTGTAATGAGCATAATGCAATTTAAACTCAATTGAAACAAGCAGCAAAGAATGTTCTTTTTGAGCATTCACCACCTAGCTCCACCGTTGAGGTAATAATTCCAAGGACATTGTTATCGTATACCTCTTTTCTCAGGTATATAGCTGTCATGAGCATTTGTTACATAAAACCCCGATGTCTCATCCACTGGTACATGTTTTAAATTTTTCCACTGCATTTGGTTACCAAAAACTCTTAAGGAACATGTTTCAATTGTGTTATGTTATAATCATGTACTAATAACATATGTGAATAAATTGGAATACCCCTAGATTTTGTTTCCACAATAAAATACCTGATAGGACTGTCCTTTTAAGGACTGTAATTGATGATGCCTGATTGATTATAATTTTGTAATACATATCCATGAGTTTTACATATGCATGTCCATATATTTCTGTACAGTGAACCTCTGCAGGAGTGAGTTTGATGAGCTCTTTCCAAACTTACCAAACCTGGAATATTCCCTCTATAAGTTTTGCTCTCTTCAGGCCAACAAAATTGAATAATGAACATCTGATTAGCAAGTAAGTATATACTCAAAAAAGACTAGTATTTTTATAGTAAAGGAGTTGTTACCCAGAAAATTATGCTTTTCAGATGAACAAAGAGTAAGCAGTTGTACATATTAGTGTGCTAATTCCTGTTGTTAAAATTCATTATTCTTGTCCAAATACAAAATTATATCGAGAGAAATATTTTGACTGTCCACAAATGATATTTTACATTGAGCTTTATATAACATAAACTACGAGTATAAATTTTTATTGTAAGTTTTTTTTACTGATACAAGGGCTTGAAGAAGAAGGACGTTATGGGAATAAAAAAAACAAAATGTGCATGCGTTCACGCGAAATTATATTCTGCGCTTGAACAGATACTTGTGTAGAATTATGTAAGGCCTGACAGTAAATTTGATAAGGGATATGAGAATATAATTAGGAAAGGAAGGTGTTTAGCAAATCAAAAGGAAGTTATAGAAGAAAGATTAATGTTTGCACAAACAAGAATATAAAAAAATCATTAAGATAAATATTTTGATTGTCCACAAATGATATTTTGCATTGAGCTTTATATAACATAAACTACGAGTATAAATTTTTATCGTAAGTCTTTTTTGCTGATACAAGGGCTTGAAGAAGAAGGACGTTTTAACATAAGATTACATAAGCTATGAGGAGCAGACCATAGATTCATGGTTCAGTGCTAAGGATGCATAGTTTTTATCAAGTGTGTATGACCATGTGTGGAAGAGATAATAAATGAATGGTCTATGCAAAACCTATTCCATAATTTGTAACTCAAATTTAGCTGATGTGGCAAATGTCACATATGATAGGCAACTATTTGTCCAACTGGTTTAATGATATTCTGTTGGTATTTATACAAATGCTAAATAAGGTACTGCTCAAGCTCTAAGAATGTAAAATGGTCAATTAGACACAATTTATCCACTTAACATCATAAGCCATGTCACTCAAATTCTTCTACATGCAGTAAGGTTTGGGTGCAATGCTACATTGAATTTCAGCGTAGTACCACCTCACTTCACCTCAAATTCAGATGTCATAAAGATGTTGACAATTAGATATTTGGTTTCAGGCATATAGTTCTCCCATGAATTATATACATTTTTCTATACACAACAGAATCTTTCTAAAAAGATCTAAGATTTTTGTTGTTTGTAAAAAGCACATGAAGGTATACTTGTATGATTTGTTTAAACCAGTTCTGAGTGGCAAATTTACAGTACTATTATACTGATATTCCAGAATCAATTGCAGCCTTGAAACTGTGGCTCTGCAATGAATGTCAATCTTAACAGGAAAAGACTTGGTTTTGAAAAATAGCGGGCACAATTTCTAGATAAAAAAGCAAATTCTCTGGCTTTAATTATATTAGATGGTTGAATTAGAAAATACAACACATGCACCATGACATTCAAAGATTTTCTTGTCAAGAAAAACCAAAATGATCCAAGAATATTTGATTGCATGTAAAGAAGTAATATTAACAAAATTGAGTAATTATATTCTCAGCATTAGCCAAATCTTGACTCCAAAAATGGCCATAGCCTAATCCGTAGGAGTCCATTAATGGCAGCCATGCCTACGGCTCTGTGATGAATAATTCAAATTAAAAAAAATTTTCGTGCTGACCTAACAATAGTAATATAACAATAGTAGATTTCATGTCAAATTTTCTCAATTTGTTTCCATCAAAGGTGAATTGAGGGTATTGTTACTGCATTTATGCTAAGATATTACATTTCTTGTAATGTTCTATAAAAGTGAAAATATATCTTTTATTTAGATTAAAAAGGGATTAGTTTTATTTGTTATCATTGCGATACACCATGCCTTACACCTTTCTTATATATTTTTACCATGTATAAGAAATATGACTCTTGACATGTACTGCATTTGGAAGACCCCTTCTGGATGCACCAATGGTGTAGCAGAAATATAATTCCTATTAGCAAGTTTCAGAAAGCTATATGCAATGTAAGATGACCATGTGTTGGCACGTGGTCCTGAACTTGGCTCAGTTGACCGCTATCAGTGAAGTTCAGCAACATCAGGCGCGGCTCACTGGATGGGTGGATAAACCTGTCAATACTGGATAAACTGAGAGTTTGAAGGGTTGATTCCCACACAGAGACACAAGTTATGAGACTTGTGGTGGCTACTTGGGAAAGAGATTTAGTTCAAAATTATCGTCTGTTCACCCAGCAGGAAATGGGTACCTGGTAAAGCAGTCGGTGTGTTGGTGATGACTCTCTGGTGACAAATGATGTTTGTGTACTGCCTTCAGCATGCCCTAGTAAATGGAAATAGCGCCTTATAAATATCTACATTATTAGATTATTAGATATAAGATATAAGTTATAAGATGAAACAGTATATTGACAAATTGAATACATTCTGTAATGTGCTAAATCTGGATGACGTATCTGCACTTATGATTTAGAAAAATTGAGTTGTTAAATATTTTTCAAGATTTGTGTCTAAGGTTTCCAGGTCTTGCTCATCGTCTTCAAAAGAAATAAATGATTAGTTTGTTCTGTTATTGACATTGCTATTGTACAGAAATGAAGTCAATTTTATGTCTTTGGTTTTTTTGGAACTTAATTAACCATTAGATAAATGGACTGCAGAAATGTTCATCTCATTAATTGTTTCTTAGAAAAATCTTGAATATGCAGTTCTAATTTTATGAATTTTGATGATATGATTCTTGCCATTTTGAAATTTTGATATATTTTTTTAATTAATCTATCTTTTGTTCAGTTTGATATGGATATTTTCATACTCAAATCCATTTTTCCATATCTTTTAAAAGACATGACATGATCATGGCTTGCAATCTCATTTACATGTCTTTTCAAAATGATGATTTGGCATTTTTCAGTGGTGGATAAAGATTGTCTCCAAGGCTTTCATTTAATTTTCTTTAAGTTAACTTATCAATTCTCTCTTGTCTAATAGATAAATGACATTAGTGCAATGGCGTCATTATAATCTGAAAACAAATGTGATTGCTTCAAGCAAAATGTCTTTTAATTGTCATTGATATTTTCTATATTTTGTGGGTTCAGTAATTGAAAATAAAGGTAAAAGTATCAAAGTTGAATTCAAACTTGATGGCAAGTCCTGTATTGTTAACTATCAACAAGGATTTAATCGCTTTCAACCATCATCAATACTGTCACACAAATTGTATCTTTAAAGACTTCTCTGTAATCTTGAAATTCTGACATATGTATAGTTTTGTCACTAGATATAAACAATTTATACAGTTCTATTATAAGATATGTTATCTATTTAACAATTCCGTCCATCTTGAAAGCTGAGCATTAACCTGGTGATCTGGTAACTGACTGAAATATCTAAAATCCTTGGAGATTTATGTCCAAAAGAGCTTTTGATTGTTGTTGATTTCTTTGAAAAGGGTTTCTTTCAAGACAAGATAATAATACCTTTCATGTAACAGACCAAGAAGGTTAATGCTCCTCAACTTTGCACAGAATGGTCCCTAGGTGGCGCCGTATTTCCGAACATAAGCTCCGAGTTAAACCAAAGTGTTCTATTATTTCACACTCAGTTTGATAGCTATGAAAAAGTGTCTATGTTGACATGACCTTTTGGTCTTTTCTGAACCAAGTCTAAAAGGTATTATTACCAAAGCTTCTTGAATTCAATTAGAAATCCATATTGTCATTTCATGGCCTGGTATTGGTAACATTATCAAGAAAACCCTTGTCAGATTCCTTTCCGTGATTCCGAGTTGTTCTGATTGAGTTTTGAAAATTTGTTTTTTGTTCTCCAGTGATTGAAGAAGATTCATATAGTATGTTTACTTGTTATATGTCAAAATATTAGTAACATGCATGCTGAGTTTTAAAAAAAACCTGTTTTAGTTTGGTATGTTATACCTTCAAAGCCTTTGTTTGATAAAATAAATAACGGAATCAAGCTTGAAGTAGGTGCTTTTATATCTTTTCTGGTGTTTACTTGCTTTGTTCAATACCTTCAATTTCACATATACAAATGGAACAAAATGATCGATTTGATCCAAATTGCAATTATGTATGACAGTCATATTGTATTTTGTATGTATTAGATCAGTCGATGTGAGGTCATAGGATAAAATGATGAAATTATATAAGTCATGTTTTTTGTTAATAAAAAAGCAAATGTACATAAAGTGTTATAAGAAAAATCAGACACATTTATCTTTAAAAATTTCTTATTCTCTTATTTCGTAGTAACATGCATTTCACTTTAGACATTTAATGTAAATGAAATACAGGATATAACTGCCTACAAGAGAGTAACAGATCATCTGACATCTTACGCACTTGATAACAGTTGTTCATATCAAATTGTAGTTGTTGACATTTTGGCATATGTCAAATCGTGTCATTATTAAAAGTTGATTGTGTATCTGTTAAGTTATGGTGACATTAACAACCTTCTAAGAGTATAAAATGCAAATAAAATCTTAAATGATTTCACTTTACTCTTCTTAGAAGATTTAATTACTCGGTACAATTGGTGTACAGCATTTTGCCTTATTAAAGTTAAATAATGACTTAAATGTAAAGAATCATTTTCTGAGAAGGCCAGAATATTAGAATTGATATATACACTTCATTTTCTAATGAAATAGAAAAATTTTCATAATCTAGCTGTGACGTTGCTAAAATTATTTATAAGTACATAGTATAGATTATTTGCAAGTATTTAATGCCTTAAATGAAAACAATCATTTGCTGAGAAGGCCAGAATTAGTATTATCTTACCTTACAGTAAAATACTCGCTTTTGATTGGTCTTTAGCCGGGGTTCTTAAACTCTTGTAAACCTCCAGGCGGGATACAAATATTAGGTCTATTTTAAAATTTTAAAATTCTCAATAAATAAAAAGAAAACATGTTCGGTAAGATAAATTCGTTGTCAGACCACACCTCGGGGTAGAAGAAATTTTTGTATCCCGCGAAAGTGTCCTTGTAGACCTCGCCTGCGGCTCGGCCTACAAGGACACTTACGCGGGATACAAAATTTCATCTACCCCTAGGCGCGGTCTGACAACTTATATTATACACTTACTGGTGATTTTTTCATCAACCATCTGTGACTATAAAGCTAAAATGGTTTACATAGTTTAGATGATGTGGAAGAATTTAACCCTCCAATTAACTGTTTGATATCCTTTGATAGGCTATTTTGTTAATTTTTATTATTATGGTTATAACTTTAGATATATGTAATATAATAGATCAAATAACTCAGATGTTGTAATTCAGCTAAGGTACAAATTACCTTTCATTTTCATTACATGTGTAGATATCACTTCAGATTTCATTTTACCTCCTTACTTGATTATATTTTAGCCATTTACTTGCTATTTCATTAATTTTTTAGGTATAACTTTATTTCTCATTTTGTTCTGAAAAAATAGACAACAAAATTGTAATCAATTAAGCCTAAATTGTCGCTGTGTTCATGTGGTCATGCACAACAACATGGTTCATATGGGCATGGATGTGCCTCAAATTCTGTCTTCTTAAGAATAATCATAACGTACATATCTAACAATGTTTTGTACACAGCCAGACATTGTGTGAGTAATTAAGCAGAGTACATATACTACACATATATATTGATTGGAATTCTAATCTGATGAATGAGGAACTAATCAAGGACCTATGTAAACGTTCAGTGTAATTACCTAGAGCTCCAAGTGAGACATCGACTACAGTCAAAGTTCTCTTCCCAAAGTTCAAAATTCAATTGATCCAAGCATTAGATTAATATGTCAAGATTAGACAGGAAAAGTCCATATTCAAGAAAGAAACGGGACCACAGTCTTGTAATCCAACTCATTCCACTGTATAAACACAAGGCTAGTCTTTTCTGCAAAGCTTTTCTACCTAATGAATTAGGGTGAAGCATAAGGAGACCCTTTGAATGAACTTCAATATCATCCAATTTATGGTATTAATACAGAGCATGTTAGACTTATCTAAGGCATCGTCTCATTTGTAATGAAGGTAAGTAAAAGGACATTCTTTCAAAATGGTACATACATCTGTGGGATCTAATTTCACAAATTAAACATTGGAAGTCACAGGGGCAATAATGGAAAACTGTCTTACACATTAATCAAGTTTAGTCAAGATAAATCTGTCTTAGAAGTGACAACTTATTTGATGATTTGAACTTACAAGTTAAGTATATACTGAATATTAACATACATGAAGAGGTTAAGTTTCTTGTTGAGTGAGTGAGTTAATTGTTTAACTCTACTTGGGCAATATTTCAGCCATTTTCATTGATGGAGTATAGGAAAAGGCATATTTGTTTAGATGAAAGGTCACTGTGACTAGTTTTTCATAACAGGCAGACTGTTGGGAGTAGTGATTAAGTTATTCTAAATCAAGAACAGATAAGAAAAAACATCTCTCAAATAATTTCTTTTATGCTCTGTAAACAAGCATATCTTAGATTTAGATATCTCAAATTTACTTTTCATGCTGGTAAATAAGAGCAACTTGAGATAAGAAAATTTCCCACATGTGTTTATCAATAGATACGAATTATGTATACAATTTAATTTTGAGTGTAAAAGATACGAGAGGTTTTCCTATTCAGAAGTTAGTATTATATATCACTGTCTGTACAATTGGAGCTAAAAAGGACAAACATATTAATGTGTTATCTTCAAGTACAGACATAACAAACAGGGAAGTAACTTTTCTTTTTATTTATGAAGACAATTTCAAATTGACAATTTCCAAACAGAATATAAGTTTACTGAAGTCACAGAAAAAAAGAAAAGTCAACCACATGCTTGTTTATCAGGACAATTTCCATAACAAATGAAGGTACTTCTGGGAATATCAGTGTACAAACTCACCTTAGTCATAGAAAATAAAGCAAAGTTGACATTATTTTGTCAATCAAGACAATTTTCATGACAATAAGAGGCCTTTTAAGAACATAATTGTACAAGCTTACTCAATTTATGAAAACCAGAAAACAGCACTGCAAGAAGGCAAATCGAGAGTATCTTCCTTATATGGTCAAGCTAGTGAGACTGTGTTCTGAGTGACAGCATGGAGATGACAACTCATTGGTGACAGTCCAGTGCTGGGGAGGAAACATATTCCTGACCTGCATTCCCTGCCACTGGCAGCGGTAACACAGCGCCATCGGTGCTTGCAATCTTAGAATCTCAGAACCCCTGCTGGTTAAGGAGACAGGCCACATGCAAGCTGCCCTTCCACTGGCGCTGATAATCATAGAAAGTATATAACTGCCTGCTGACAGTTGATTACTAGTGACATGGGAACAAGGGTGCTATATTCAGCAGCCAGGATGTTAGTTGCAGTGATGCTTGTGACATTACTTTCATTTGTGGAAATTGACGGAAAGCACTCGCCGTCTCAACAGAACCAAGGTAAAGTTTACTTGTTTTGTTTCGGGTGAATATTTTGGTGTAGAAGATGTTTGGAATATCCCCGTAGATTGTTGGATCAATAGAATCTTGTGGCAAGTGTCTTGTACTACTTGTCTGGTGCCAGGCTTCTAATCAGCCAGCTTTACGGCTCTTGTAGACTCCCAGACTTTCATTAACAACTTGCTTTCTACATTTACTTAACACTGTGTGAGATGAACATAGCACTGACCTCTTGTGTAATAGTGCTTGAATCAGTAAATACTCAAACAGATGGGGGTCATGTAAATGAGATTTGTGTAATGTAAGTCTTGACTTTAGGAAACTTGAAGTTTCAGTTTTATAATAAAGCACATTAATAGTATTTACAAATGCTTGTACGCATACTGTTAGGAAATGAGTTTTCAGTTTACACAATTCTGCTATAATGTGTAAATAGATATTTGAAATTGCATTCAAGTAACTTATGTTTAACTCATAGACCCCCAAGGAGCTACACAGTCAGACACAGTTGTTATACATCATATTGATGCAAGATTGTAATCTTAAGACATTCTATGTAATTTGATAGAGTATACGTCAGGGAAATCTTCTATATTTATATCCCATATTCAATTACAGTCATAAAATTCAAGAAACAATTCAGAAGAAATACATTATATGGTTCAGGAAAGAAGACTGCAATGTATAGGTAATAAGAAGGATTGCAATGACATTTTGTATAAATTTTAAATGATTTAGTACATTTCCATACAAGTAATAAGTATGATTTTAACAAGAAAATGAAAAATTTATTTAATTTAAATTACACATTTCTTTATATGTAATTAAGCACAAAGTAAATTCTTTTGTTTGTTTAGGAAACAAATTACAAAAAGAAGTGATTGATGATTTTCAGATTTCAAGAACACTAATTATTAGGTTTCTTATGTTTTTGCTATTTCTATGAAATGAAATCATTTATGAAATGTTAAACAATTTTATGCAATATATACTTTTTTTAGTATTTCTCAAACATGTGTAAAATTGTATTACATGAAGACCAATTAATAGGTAAATGTATAAGTAATAAGATGACAATCAGCAATTTTCAATATTCAATATGCAGCTTCCATTCCTATTTTGCTTATTGATATTCACGTATTCCTTCTACAATAATCAAATTCTTTAGTGTTTCCGGATGATTAGCAATTGACTTAGCCATCAGCCGTCATAAGTATCAATGTGCAGTCGTGCTTAAATATGAGCTTTGATATTTTATGTATTTCTTATGTCTAGACTGTACCTTTGATATATTTTTACTTATTTTCAGACATGATTTCTTTCTGCAATATTGATATATGTATCTTATACAAGAACCTAGACTTTCATGTAAAACCATATCGCAAGAAATCAATATTAACACTGTGATGTTGAAGTTATTTTAAAGCAACTCTGCACCATATTTCAAAGTTAACTAAAATGGGTTTTTTTCATGATGCTGTTTTTTCTTTAAAATTTCAAAAATATTTCATTTTACCTGATTAAGTATGAACGGTTTTTTTCTCTGTTACTTGCAAATTGAATAATTTTTTAAAATCTCAAGAGATATTCAGTTGGTATTCAGTTCTCTGATATAAAACTATATCAAACTATTTCTTGGACAATGTTTACTTACGCAATTGCTGGCAGGGAAGATATAGATATTTTTTAAGATTTAAAAGGAAGCTCTTGCTGGGTAACTTTAATCATCTAATTTAGAAAAAAATTGAGTGAAAAAATATATGAATAAGAAAATTTCAGAAAATAGTATGAGAATTAAAAGTGTTATGTTCATTTAGATTATTCATTCATTCATTTTTTTAAAAATTTCTTTTTTTTTTTTAAATCTTTAAATTTATCGTCCACGTGATACATGTACATATATTTTTGAGTTGCTCATGATGAAGTTCAAGGCGATTGATAAAAATAATTGTGACAATTAAAGTGTTTGAGTGGCATTCTGGAAATTGAATAAAAAGCAAAAGGATCAATAAACAAGTTACAAAAGGCTTTGTAAATGCTTTTCCTCAAACAAATATATGTGAAAACATTAATGACAATACATATGAATTGCTAAAATTAATGGGTTTTTTCAGATATACTGGTAAAAAATATTAAGGGAAATATGTATATTTGAAATTTAGAATAATCATTTTTGCAGTCATTAACAATTAAGCTCATATATTTGTCCAGTATAGTAAATCTTGTTCGTAACATAGACTGTCTTCAAATCCAGATTATAGTGATTCGCTTCACCAAGAGTCAGTGATATGTTGCTCTGTATAGAATCAGTTTTAGTTTGTCCGTTACAAGTGACACTGGTAGCTCATTGATCTAATTAGGATGATGGTTTATGAATCCCCTTGAGACTCAAATGCAGTTATTGAGTAATATAAGTGAATAAGAAGTTAAAAAGTCTAGAAGTCTGGAAGCATAGCCTTGATGTCATCCTTGACAAGAAAATAACAGTCATGTTCAGATACTTATAATGCAGATGGAAGCATAGCCTTGATGTCATCCTTGACAAGGAAATAGCACTCATGTTCAGATACTTATAATGCAGATGGAAGCATAGCCTTGATGTCATCCTTGACAAGGAAATAGCACTCATGTTCAAATACTTATAATGCAGATGGAAGCATAGCCTTGATGTCATCCTTGACAAGGAAATAGCACTCATGTTCAGATACTTATAATGCAGATGGGAGCATAGCCTTGATGACATCCTTGACAAGGAAATAGCACTCATGTTCAAATACTTATAATGCAGATGGAAGCATAGCCTTGATGTCATCCTTGACAAGGAAATAGCACTCATGTTCAAATACTTATAATGCAGATGGAAGCATAGCCTTGATGACATCCTTGACAAGGAAATAGCACTCATGTTCAAATACTTATAATGCAGATGGAAGCATAGCCTTGATGACATCCTTGACAAGGAAATAGCACTCATGTTCAAATACTTGTTATGCAGATGGAAGCATAGGCTTGATGACATCCTTGACAAGAAAATAGCAGTCATGTTCAGATACTTTTAATGCGGATGGAAGTATTGCATTAATGAAATCCTAAAATTGGAAATTGCAGTCATGTTCAAGTACTTAAAATGCAGATGGGAGCATAGCTTTTATTACATCCTTGATAAGGAAATAGCAGTCATTTTCAGATACTTTTAATGCAGATGGAAGTATAGCCTTGATGACATCCTGGCCTTTGAAATAGCATTCACGTTCAAATACTTATAATGCAGATGGATTGCTTTCATGACATCTTAGACTTGGAAATATCAGTTTATGCAAATGAAATATATTCAGAAAGTCAAACATCTAATTGCTCAACCTAGTTAACCAAAGTCATAGAAGAAATTTTAAAGTATCAAGCAAAAGGTTTTTGCCACAATTTTGGTGTGAAAACCTTATAATCATTTGAGATAGGGAAATGTATTTCTATAGCTTATTATTACTGTCCATTTTAGAATTTTTGATTAAAAGAACATTGTTTTAGAATTGATAACACATGGTTTTCCTGAGATCACTTCATTTACCTTAAGAATGAGGTACTGTACATGTCCCTTTAACAAAGTTATTAAAATACATATACTCTTACTAATCAAATTTTTTATTTAGCATTTGCGTTTTATATTTTTACAGTTTTTGCTGTAGGAATAAAAATTGAAAATTTACAAACTTTTTACAATAAATCTCTTTATCACAATTCATCTAATTCATAAAGAGCTCTTTACTTGAAAAAAGTGAAATTGATACATATGTATATTCAGAAATCTGTATTAATTTTTGTTATCATACATACAAATATTAAAAGGATTGCTTGAAATATATCAAATGACCTAAGATATGATCTAATATCACCTGAAGATATTATTTAGATTTCCATTTTAGTATGTAATATTAACACAATCATGATAATATGTAGCCAAGATTAGATATTTTCTACAAAGAGCAACTAACATAATGACTGTGCTCAAGTTCAAGCCTGAAGCTTTGATACTGTAAACCAATTCTTCCCATCTGTATATTACCTTTACCAAGAGTCGACTAGCAAAGACTGACAGAGTGAAATCAAAACCCTTTTACTATAATGTTCAGTGGCGTATCCAATGGGAGGGGGGTGGGTACAGGGGGTCTGGGCCCCCCTTTTTTGAAAATCAATTATAGATTCAAGCCAATAAAAATAATCTGAAAATGTGAATAGTAAATCATATATAACGTAACAATAGCCCAATAGCCCCACCCCCTCTCCCTCCCCCCCCCAAATCCCCCCCACCCTTTGGCAGTTTCTGGATCCGACCCCCCCCCCCCCCCCCCTTTAAAAAATCTTGGATCCGCCACTGATGTTCATGCAGTAAAAATCCATTGTTGAGGTGTTCTGATCCTGTAATTTAGGTAGTAAATGAGCTCTTGATTAGAGGAGATACTGGATACACGGTAATACAATTAGGAAATATACGATACACGATGTACTAATCAGACTAATCGTTTGTTTTTATGAGTACTGGTTTCTATAAAAAATTGTTGTCTGATCTCAGAGTAGACATGTTCAATATTTTTGGTTTGCTTTCCTTGTTTATGGAATATCTGTAATTAACTTTGTTTTCAAACAATACACGATGTACAAATGGGACTAATTATTTGTTTTAATGAGTATTGATTTCTATGAAAAAAATGTTGTGTGATTTCAGAATAGGTATGTTCAATATTTTTGTTTTGCTTTTCTTGTTTTTAGAATTATTTAAAATTTAATTTGATTGGCATTTCTCTAAATTTTCTGTGCCAGCAGTCCAGGTTACTGCGACGGATCTTGATAGTTCAATGAGAAATCTTTACAACTTTTTACAAGTGAGGGCACTGCACTCAAAACATTTTTTTTGGTAGGTTGGCAACAATGTTTAAATTAGGCAGTGATAAAAACTGGTGCAATTTAAAGCCATGCGAGGGAAAATTCATTTCAAGAAGTATTTTGTATTAAAATTCATGGCAGTTATAACGTTGACCCCATTTTTTATAACAATATCTTTGAGACACATAAATGCATATTGAGTAAAATCTTTCATTTCTATTTCATATTTTTTAATATGATTCAACCAAACATCTGTCAATGAAATATCATGAATTATTACCAATATTTTCTTTACTGTTATTGACAATTTAGACATTCATTGTCTTTATAGATAAATGTTTGAAATGTTTTTATGAAATATTTGTTTCAGGCCAAAAGTTATGTTTTACGATATGAAGTTTTTCTGTCACTGCATATACACCTACAAATATTAGATATATATTTTTTTATTTTGATATTTAATTATCATCATGATCAAAACTATTTTTCCTAAATGAAAAACATACTGATAATTATTTCCTTTAAAAAACAGTTTTCCTCATGAAGCTATCAAACTTTCAACAAATTCAAACTAAAATATTTTCGTAATTCATTTTCCTCATTCACCAATATAGCATTACACGTGTTCTCATAATTGCAGTTCTGTAATATTAATTCAAGTTTTTTTTGGTCTAGCTGGTGATTTTTCAAGTTACATGATTTCACTTGGCAAAGTAATGCCTAAAAACCTGACACATCAAATTCAGAAAATTGATTTAATGAAATGTATTTTTATTGATTCTTTCCCATTGAAAGTGACAGGACAAAAAAGCAGCATGATGAATGCAATATTTCATGTCAAAATCTTAGACTAGTTATTATTTGCAATCAATATGTCCCACTTAATGAGATAGAAATTTTAATTCATGTTGTATGCAATGCAAGAAATTGATTTTTCCTTATTTTTAAAATTTTCCTTGTAAAATTGTTTTCTTATTCAGCTGAATTCAGCTTTCATAAGATTGTAACTGTAAGGCAAGTGATTAAATGTTGATATGTAATTATCTAATTTTTATCTCTCTTCAAATTGTCAAAGAACTCTAGTTATAACAAATCAATACACTTTCTTTTACAAACACCTGAGCATAATATACCTGTCTCTTCTTTCATCTCTCTGTGTACAATTAATGCAAAATATTGTTGTATCAATGGTCTATGCATTTTTCCTGTCATCATAACCAAGTTACCATCTTCATTAAAGTTCAGAATTATCATCTCGGGGGGAACTGTTATATTCTCTGAAAATATGCTTTCACGATAACAATCAATCTTTTACCATAAACAATGTGATTCAGCATATGGTCTCTCGCAAAGTTCTTTTTGAATATTCACTAATCGGCATTGGTGACAATTTTTATAGTTCTCTATTCTCTAGTGTCTAGCAAATTACAGTTTTATTCTTCTCTAATCAGCTTGCAGAATAGATGATTGAGATACCATGTCACCACCCTCTCATCTAGATAACATAATTGACTTGATCTTCCAAGTTACAAATCTATATTTGGCAGTAATGATGAATGTGATACATATGTCAACATTTCTTATTCAAAATAACACATTGTCTTGATTTTAAAGGGCCACAGAGTATGTTGTTAGAGTCAAACATGTCAAACTTCATAAATAGTTTCATTTAATCAAGAAGAGTTGGTTTGTTCTGAAAATCAGCATCTAAGTGCTTAAAAGTTATTATAGGGACAATAAACAGGTTAAAGTTGTGATTTGTGATCGAAAACCGGACAGTGGTGTGTGTCAATAATTCAAACGTAATATTTATCTGATTAACAGAAAGCACAAAGACAAATATTGATTGGTAGTTGTTACTAGGTCATTTAACTAATGTATGTGTAAATTTTAAGCAGAAATTCGACTTCCTGACGTTCAAATGCCCGGTTTTCATAAATCTTTGAAAACAAGAAAATACTATAGTTTATGCATTTTAGCAATAAATATCAATTTTAGAGGGGTGATTTGAACTTAACTTAGCACTTATAGTATTCTGACGCTTATTTCAGCCACAGATAAAATCATCAAACATACTCAGTGTCACTTTAAAGTTACAAATCTATTAGTCTCAGCACTGCATGACAGCTGATACACATTCCCTAATTCTTTATTTAAACTTACAAATTGTCTTTTGCAAACAACAACTTTACTATGATAAGTCAAAGTTCTCTATTTTGATTTTTCTATGTGAATCAAAGGTTTATTCAATGAAAACCTTTGAACTGAATTTTCATGTTACAAAACCTTGATGCCTTTGGAATGTTGACTTTCTGTGATCCTCAAGATGTATTTCTCAACCATCACCAAGAAGAGCACACAGTTCCTGACCTATTGAAAGAGAGTCGTACAGGTTCAAACAGCCACTAAGTATCAAGAGTCTCTCAACCTCTGCCATCCCTCTCAGATCAATAGAAACCACCAAAGAACTTCTTGACACAGATTCCATATTAATGCTGAGTTTCTGGCAATGACATCTTCCATAGTGATATTGACATGATGCTGACAGCTTGCCATGAAATCTCTCAAGAAATGAACGGGAGATTTAGCTAGTCTGCCATTTTGGCATATTGAGTGTCGGGCCAGGGCAACAATTTGCTCATGTTTTGATAGTAGCCGAAGGGTCTTCTGGCGTATTCAGAACCCTGCGTCCAATAAGTGCTTATTGGGTTTCAGCTCTTCCAACTGCATTGAATATGCT
This sequence comes from Phorcus lineatus, assembly GCA_921293015.1. NCBI lineage: Eukaryota > Metazoa > Mollusca > Gastropoda > Trochida > Trochidae > Phorcus > Phorcus lineatus. Next base: position 43,704,232 of record OV121085.1, read on the forward strand.
TCAAAGGATACTTTAATTTTCTTTCTTGGAGTATTTGCAAATATTGTTATGTTCAGTGTGAGCCTGTGTGCAAACTGTTCTGGCATGCAGTTTACTAAATAGCTTTGTAACATTATTTTCTGCTTGGTAGAACTCTGGAGTGATTAAGTTTGGTCACCATGTAGCAAAAGCAAATCTTCACAGCTGCTAACGCTAAATGCTTCCTCATTCTAACCTGTACCTGCCCCTGTCAATATTCGTTTATCCTCTTCAATGTTGATCTTTCAAGGTTCTAATTAAGGCTAAAGCTGTGATAAGTATAGTTGGCTTTGCTAGCTAACCTATTTCTTAGAATTTTTTTGTTTTTAAAATATGTTAAAGGTGTCTCCAATGGCCAGACATCTATTTAATCATATCTATTTTAGTGGGGTTTTCTTGAAGACTCCCACATAAAGGTTTAATTTTCGAATGATAATTTGAGATATAATCGCAACTATCAAAGATAAAACATTTTGATATGAAACAGATGCGTTAATCACTTTCGAATAAGCAAATGAACATAAGTCTTTATTCAAGGAACATCAGCCATGTTAAACCAAATTGGTAATCTTCATTTTAAATTGATGTCATTATTGACGAGACATACTTATCTTCATCAATTTTGAAAAGTCTCAAACCAAGTGGATGAAGAACTGCAGACGTTTGGTTCATAAAGAACTGAATTTTTAGAAAATAAAAGCTAAGAGACAAAATCCTCACATAATTATACATGTTCGGAAACATGATAATGAAGGGCAACAATTTTGACTTCTCTTCATTGATTTTTGTGTTGCTTCTAAAATAGTTTTCTATTTTTAAATTTATTTCATAATGAGATTTTACAATTCATATTTATATTTTTATGTTTGTTTAATAAGTTTCATCAAATCAAAGAGATTTCAATGAATCTCTTTCTGAATTATTATCTTGAATATCTTCTTCTAAACATTTTTAAGTTTATTTAATTATGAGATTTTAAATTTTTTGGTTAATATTTCTATCTGTTTCATTTACATAATTAGATTTGATCAAAAAGATTTCAATGAATCTCTGATTAAATTTATAGGTAACCTCATTCCCATCAGTTTTTCTTGGATATAATGATGTTTGCTGATATTCCGGTCATAACTATCAAAGTCTTTGAATGAGTCACCAACTCTACTACCTTTAGGCAAGGGAAAAGAGAACTGGAAAATCAAGCAAGATTAAGTTGCCATGGTAACCTGAATTCTTGGATAATTCTATGTAACACCCTGTACTCCGAACTACAAAATGCTGCTTTTGAAATGACAAACCATGAAATTTCCCATTTTCTGTTTAAACTGTTCCTTTTGAAGAAGTTTAGAAGTAATCGACCACGGCTTTTGAGACAGAATTTCACAAGTGCTTAATGAAGCTAGTATTTGACATTTGATAACGGTGTTCGATGTTTTCATCAATAACATGCAGTATTTTATTGAAAAATGTGTGAAGGAAAAGACTTCAAATTTAACACCCAAGGATTAGTTGACATATAAAATTAATTCTTTCTCAAATAGAAAACATAAAGGATATTTAGCATTTAATCAATTACAATTCAATTGATTTCAAATTCACAAATTACATAAAATATTGATCAAATATTTACAGATATGAATGAGATATTTTTTTAGTATGAATTACTTATATGACTACTTTCTTAATTATATTAATAATCTTTTATTTAATATCTCTTTCTTAAGATCATTTTTATGTATCTCAAAATATTTTTTTCCAATACAAGAATGAATTCTGTGGATTGTAAAAAAAAGTATATTTACATTTACTTTATCCTTTTGCGGTAATTGAATGAATAATGATAATTTTTAGAACTTGTTTTACCAACTTCAAGATTCTGCTCAAATAAGACCATGCCTTATTAATTGCAATTTTACAACCCAGAGAAGCTGCTCCTGATAAACATGGTTCATTACTGTCCCTTCACACATTTTATTATACATTTATTGGATCTAACATCCTCTGAAGTGGAGTTTACTGCTCAAACTAATGACCAGGGAATAAAATATCAATAACACCACCACCAATTCCTCCCACACATATATATATATATATACCAAACATCAACTCTGAATTTAGAGTAGGAATTTCTTCTAGTTGTCAGACAGACCTAAAGATTGAGATGGAGGTTGTGCAAGCATGGTGGTTGGGCTGATGTTAGCCATGGAGATAATTTGGGTTCGGTGGTTTTGGTGTTATTGGTGGTGGTTGGTGGGTGTGGCATGGTTGTGGTGGTACGGGTGGTTGTGATACTGGTGGTAGTCATAGTAGTTATAGTGGTATTTAAGCCTTATGGTAATGATGAATGGACCTCTGGCTTTAATGATGGTTGTGGTGTTTAGGGTGGAATGGTGGTTAGATAACTGGTGGTGATAGTGGTGGTTATGGTTGTGATAACACTTGTGTTGATGGTGACAGTTATCAGACCTCTGCCTATAATGATGGTTGTGGTGTTTAGGGTGGAATGGTGGTGGGGGAACTGGTGGTGATAGTGGTGGTTATGGTTGTGATAAGACTTGTGTTGATATTGACAGTTTTCAGACCTGTGGCTTTAATGATGGTTGTAGTGTTTAGGGTGGTTATGGTGAAGTTAAACTTGTGGTGATAATGGTGGTCATGACAATGTTTGGGAATATTTATACTGGAAGAATTGGTCTGCTACACATTGACACGAATGTTGTCTGATTCAGATATAGTTACTTAAAGGAATATTCACAAACCATATCAAATATTCCTATTGAAAGAAATCCAGAACAAGCGGATATCTCTCGATGATGGAAACGTAAGCCTTAGAAATGAGTTAATTCTGATACTCAGTCGATCATGATTTGATGTGATTGATGATAACTGGATGACCTTTTGATTTCCAAACTGGGTTGCGTCTCCTTTGAAACATCCACAGGATCTGCTTCATGAATGAATGATTGGTTAACTTGACCTTGGTGGTCAATGAAGCATCAGTCATTGATGTAAGATTGTAAGTTTATGGAACAACTTGTCGCTAACTGATACTCTGCCGTGAATGGCTCTGCGTGTGTACAAAGAAGTTATGTATAGCCCTCCAGGGAGATAAGCGCTAACGGTGCTCGTATATTTTGATATTCCAAACGGTTGAAGACATTCCTTGGGACTGTTTACTTACAGCTTCTGTAATGAAATCAGGTGATATATGTCTTATGATTGATTATCTGCTTATTGATTGATTATTTGCCATGTTGTCTCAGATATTGATGTATGTATCATTTGATTTTGGCTCTTTTGTTATTAACACTGTTTGAGCAAATTAGCATATTTATTTCTAGTTCATTTGATATATTGTGATCTTTTATCCCTGTTTATATGCTGTTGGTGAAAACATTATAAATTTTACTATAAAGTTAAAAACAAAATTCAGATTCTAAATTTATTCAAACTTAAAACAAATCATTGATGTCTCATTTTGTCATTTAAAATGTAGCATTCATCGTGTACTTGTATTTTGTGAATAAAATGATTTAGCTGCTCATTCTGTGACCATTTAAATTGTATACTGGAGAACTGTGGTTCTCTCTCACCAAAGTCTTGGGTTCAAATCCTTGTGTAGACACTGAAAATGTGTGATCTGGGTCACATTCTGTGCTGTGTCCTTTTTTTGTTGTGTTTATTCACATTCCATTCAGCTGTTTCAGCAGTAAATGGGTACCTGAAAACATTTCCTATTTTGTTATGATGTATGCAGTGCTTTGAGCAGGTGATAGTAACTGGAAATAGGGCAATATAAATTAACGCTATTTGATATAAAAGTTTCAAATTGGCACTGTCAAAAAGATCCATCTCTGCTTTGACTTCAGGTGAATAATCTTAAATGAACATTATAATGATTGATTATGATTAATTTTGCCACTAAACTTCCGTAGATAAAACTGTTTGATAAATTTTTCTCATTCATAATTCTGACTTTAATTGGCATTAAACTATCAGTCTTCTTCATATTTAAGACTTGACACATGATTACTGTATGAAAGAATCCATAACGTTTCTCATGTAAATAAGTCCTTGGAGGGCATGTAGAAGTGACATACAAGAAGAAAATCTTGTCGTTCTGTTACTTGACAAAATTCATGAACGAAATGAAAGATCACTTAGTATATATTTCTGTTGACATTTTTTGGGAATCTCTGCATTATTTCACCAGATTTTTTTTTAAATTGTAAAATTAAATTTTTATTCTGATAAGTTTCTTATATGTTAATCTACTCTTTTTACACCAATCCTTTCAAATAGCAAGAACCAGTGTAAAAATGATATGATGTTACAGATTTATGTTTCATATTGTCTAGAATCAAAATCATTCATATAGTTGACATTTGATTTGCTGCAAGTAAATATTCTTAATAGTCTTGTTCAGCAATTATTGGTCTCGTGACTTCGTAATTGGATATTTTACTGTCGCTATAAATTTTTCAGCAAATGTCACCCTATTTGATTTCAAGGAATACTGCACAGTATGAAATCAAATTAAAAAACTGTACAAAGATTGATAAAATTATTTTTCTAAAAATATGGAAACAGCTAAACTGAAATTTTTCAGGGTATGAAATGAAATTAAAAACTATACTAAGATTGATCAAAGTTTTAAACTATATAGAGAAATCACTGTACTGAGATTGATCAAGTATGAAACCATGCATTTAGAAACCATTGTATTGAGATTGCATGATCAGATCAGCTATGAAAGCAGATAGAAAACACTGTTCTTAAATTAATCAAAGTATTTGACAATATAGAAACCACTGTACTGAGATGGATCAAAATATGAAATACTGTATTATAGAATCATATAAAAAACACTGAACAAAGAATTAAATCAGATTGGAATAATTGTCTTGTGATTGAAGAAATTATGAAACCATTTAGATAACATTTTGCAATTGAATCAACTTATAGCACAGGTTGAGCAAAACATAGGGCTGTGCTGATTTGAGGTGAGGTGTGGTGATATGAGGTTCAAAGCTGTTTCAAGAGTACTTCACTTATATCACGGCTGCTAGTATTATGGCAGGTAGAAAGCCCGTAACACCTGGCGGGATTCCAACCACAGTTCCCTTGGTCCGAAGCGGAACACACTAACCATGATGATTTGAAGCAAGTTAGGTTGATATGATGATTGTAACCATTGTTTTGTTTTTTTCTTGAAGTTTGTCTTTATAGACTTTACCATCATTATCTTACTGCTTTATTTTTTAGTTTGAGATTTTTTAGTTTTTTAGTAATTCAGGATCATTCATTTCATTACATATAAATATGAATATTTTCAAACATAGTCCATATTTATTTTGTCAGTACTCTGTGATTTCCTGAAATTCAAATTTCAAGAACTTTCTGAAATTACATAAAAAATGTCTTTCTGTAGTGTTTGCCTGTTGTTGGATCTGGTAACTTAATTATATCTGTCAGAGGCAGACACAGCCACAAGCCACAAAGAGCGCCAGATTCAGAAATATTTCTGGACAATGTTAATTTGCTGGAAATAAGTGAATTACCCCAAAGATTCACAGAAATTCTGCTAATCTATATCACAGATCTTAAGGTAATTTGTTATGGGCAATATGCAATATGGATTTATATGCATTTCCTCACTTGGCAGTTACTGGTGTATCAACCATCATAGAAATATGATTATTGAACTTATTTTTAGTCGCAAGATGCTAAAAAGAACATCCAGAGATCCATGAATAATACATATATCCTGTTTGAAAGTATTGCTATCAAAGGTATGTTTTTTATAGATATTTCTGGAGTTTCAAAGGTTAGTAAATGTCACATATTCTTATTGCCGTGTCATGATATTGAGTACCTCTCGAGCATGTTGGCGCTATCAATTCACCCCGACTACAAACAGCATGAGTGAATATTCTAAAATGTCATGGATTCAAATAATCAAATTAAATGTTTCACTGACAATTGGGTCCTTTAATGAACTGAAGTGGAAAACCAAATAGGAACTTCCAGCAAAAAAGTATATTGGAGATGTTTGTTAGATGACATCTTGATTGATTTGAAGTGAAGGAGATTTTTATATGTACATTAATAACTCTTTCAATTCAGCAGTATGCTCGATTGTAAAAATAAGACTTCTTCTCTCACTGGAAACATTATTGTTGTGATTTGTAGCAGTTTCAACAAGCATTAGCACCAGCATAGCCATAAGCTTGTGGTAGTCTAGTACCATCTCATACCAGCAGAAATCATCTTCTTATTTCACATACTTCTTTAATAATCTTGAGAACCAAAAGTTGAAGTATGTCCGCATGACATCAAATAGGGATCACTTATATTCATAGTCTACATGACATCATCTCTAACATGACCATTCAGTAAACTCTGCCAGTGAATCGTCTCGAACCAACTGGTTATAATATCAATGCATTACACTTGTTGATTGGTAATTCATAATATAATAGACATTATGGTTCATGCAAGGAGAATGTATCCAATTTTAGGAAAAGTCATTCTTTTTTAACGTTCGCTGATTTAACCTCAGTAACAAGTTTAACACTTTCAGGGCTGTAAATACAGGATCCAAAATGGTTGCCATCAAAGCTATTTGCATGTGAAATCAACACATTAGTTTCCTGTAACCATTGAGGACTGGAGTTCCTTCACCTTTGTGGCGTGCACATATTACTTACAAGACAGAAGGTAGTGAAAGGTGTATGGCATTATTTATTGGATAATATAGGGCTTATTTCTGTGTAAGAAATTTTCATAGCTGTGAGATTTTGAATGTAAACATAAAAGATGACTTTCTGTTAACTTAGGTATGGGAATATGTTAGTTGAGACTCTTTTGTGAGAAATGAGCTAAAGGAATAATAGTCTCCATTTTTTGACAACCACAATTGATATATAGTTATACATTTAAGTAGACAAATGGCTGATTTCATAAATAACTGGTTGAATCAAATAATGTTATGCCATAACTTACCATAGGTATAAATACTATTAGGAGTTTCCTAAAGGTCACATTTGTTTTAATATGTTATCATCCATTATCTGTCACCATTGTGCTTAAAAGGTTAAGTATATGCATTATGTGACATTCTAAGAGCTGAATAAGCAAGTATATCAATATGGTATTGCGAAATGATATGAAAACTTCTATTCTGGTATGATAGGTCAGAGTGATTTCAGTGAAGTATATGACTGTGACCTTCTACAGTACAAAGGATCAACAAAGATGTCCAAACTTCCATAACATTTTGTGAATGATCGCTTTACCAAGTAGGTCCATTTTGAGCACAAGTAAAATCTATGGATATGGTTTTTAATCTCTGCATTTTTTGCATCAATGTTGTCATGTTTGTAAGAACATGAAGATCATGGAAATAATGCATTGACATGATTATCATAAAAAAAATTTGACTTTTAATAATTTTATGACTGAAAAAATGGTGTTATTTTTGGTTATTTTATCATTAAGGCATGCTGTCCCAAGCTATGATCAAGTGTATAAATTATTATCATATTATATTTCAATAACTTACAAACCAATCTTACCTATATCTTCACAAAGAATACCATTGACAATTACAAGGAGATAATTTTCCCTAATTTGCTCATTTGTTTACAGTTCAATTGAGTTTCTGCTTGAAAAGTCATTCCGTGTAAACTCATAAAGGTTTCCAAGATGTGTGAGATAATTAGAAGGAAGGTGGTATTGATTAGCAGGGACCTATGTTCTGTTTGGTGCAATCCTCTCATACTCCCCCTGACGGACAACGCCATTAGTATATCTCCACCATCTGAGTCTACACGTGCTTCTTACCTAAGCCATGCTCTTGCACAGAGTGGCAGCGGCATAATCACTTGACTGACAAACTTCTGCTCATTCTGTAGTCTTCTGATGAAATGGAGAGAACTTGAATGAAGTTTAATGAGCTTCTGTACGTCCCGATTATTGCGTTCATGTTAAGCTTAGCATCCTATCTGGAAATAGCTTCATTGCTAGAAGTGGCTTTATAATGACATTGGGCTCCCTCGTTGTTAAATGTATTGCTTAATTGGATTGTTACTGCATCAAAATTGTATTTTCCATCTTCTAGTGGCAGATGTGCTTCAGTGTATGTTAATGTCATTAGATAAATGGTATTTGTTAAGTATTGATAATGTTGCAGCCATCTTCAATTGATTTTAGACACTTTTAATAGCAAGTTATATTTCGAGAGGGTTTTTTTTAATAGCCTGGCTACAAAGTCATCAGGACTATACAGTGGTCATTCTGTCCATTCCTCTGACAGACCTTCCTTTTGACCTTTTGTAATTTTTATGGAGACGTCATTTTTTGGACTCGGTAACATGGTGTATAATAGGAACAAGGTTTCTCAGAAACTATTACATCTACATGAACATTTTTTTTGGTAAATTCACCTGATGATACTCTTTATCAATTCCAAAGCCAATTCCAAGATTTTATTTTCGACAGTGGTATGAGTCTGTAATTCCTGAATCTATAATTGAACTTGATGTGAATGACAGCTTCAATGGGGACAAGTTTTTTCAGAAACTGTTACATCTAGGTGAATGAATTTGGAAGAGCTAACAGACCAGATGATGTTCTTAATTGAGTTCTAAAGCTGTTTCAAAAGTATGATTTTCACAGATTAATGGCCGTTGAATCCAAATCAAACATGGTGGAAATGACAGGTATGATGCCTAAACAGGGGTCAGTTTTTCTCATAGACTGTTGAATCTAGGAGAATGAAATTTCAAATCTGGAAGATTTTCACGATCGAGTTGTAAAGCTTAATTGTTTTTTAAATTATGTTCTCATTGAACCCTATTGATGAATAGTAGTTTTTTAAGGTAGGTGAGCAATGCTCAATTCTTAGCTCATCAGGCCAAAAAGCCAGATGGACTTATGACATAGGCTGTTGTTATGACATTGCCTGTCATCCATAGGGCCTCATCTGTAAACTTACAGGAAAAAAGTAATGTGATGCCATCATGCTTTTAGACATCAAAGATAGTGATGTCATATTACTTGATGATGTAAAACAATTGTGATGTCATATGATTGATCATGACAGAGCATTCCTACTGTCAAAATGATGCCCCATAAGAGATATTAGTTGATATACACATGTGATATCTCCTGTGCAACACAGGAGATAAAAGAGCATTAGAAAAGCTATAGAAGAATTGTATGTCATATCCTCAATCCTTCTTCAAAATCCTAGCTTAATGTTCCATTACCAATATCTCCTATGGAACACAAGTTTGGATGATACATCATCATACAGGAGATAAAGAGCATAAGAATAGGAGTACCTAGAGGGTGGGGATGTATTTCTCATACAGGATGAAAGTATAAAAGGAAGATGTTGGGCAGAAAGCTTGTATGCAGTAACTATTTACGCAAAAATTAAAACAATCTGCATAATGGTTAACTAAATTGTAACTTGTGATACCCATTAGGTGCTTCCCCCCCCCCCCAAAAAAAACAAACCCAAACAAACCAAACAAATCCTGTAACCTCCCCCTGGAAGACAAACTGTAGAAGATGGGAGCAAGAGGAGCAGATGTTTCTATGTAGTGCTTGTAATTGCATCTCTTCTACGTTAAGTGTCCTTCGCTGATCATTAGGTTACAGAAGCCTTTTCAAGCAAGGGCATTAGGAACACTCTCTTGTTTGCCCTCTAGATTGACCACAGCAAGTAAATTTGATTTCTTACGATTGCTCTTGGTCACCCAAGTGTTGATGTTTTTTTCTGTCTTGATGAACAATTCTTGAAATTGATCTTTGGTCAAGTCTTAATAATGCATTTAGATTTCACATTCATAAGATTACTGCTTTATTGTTATAAGCATGATGTCAGGGGCATTTGCTTACTCCTTCATCATTTAGGATGTGGAAAGTAATGATATGAGATACATACATACCAAAGCAAATGCAGAAAGTCTTGTGAATCTATGATTTTTGGTAAAAAGCATTCTTTTATTGATATTATGACAAATTAGGTATGTTTTTAATTACAGAAATGTCATTGATGTTTTTGATTGGATTGTTATACTTTAAGATACTCTTGACTGATATGTAGTTATGTTCATTGGTTAGATGGTATAGTGAGAAGAATGTACTAAGAAGTATCAATTGCAAGAGTTGAGTGTTCCCAAGACGAGGCTTAAAAAATGCATGGTCTTAAGAGGGTTTAATTTTGCAAACAATAATCAGAATATATGTAGAATTATATTATATCTGATATAATGACTATCATGTTTATTATAATTATCGTTTATTTAAACTATACTTTCTTATATAAACTATTTATTTAATAACTATTCCAGAAGAATCAATCTTAAAATATGTTCTCGGCTTTTTCATGATGTTTATGTCGTCAAATGCCAAAACTCATCATGTAAAAGATTAGTTGAACATTATCATACCCTTTGTCAGGAAATTTTCTTTTTTTAGTCCGGAAAAAAAAACTTCTTTGATCATAATGAAATGAATCCATCACAATTAAAATCTTGTGTCAATGACAATCTTATCATTGTGTGATTCTTGAAATTCTTTGAAGGCCTCAAGGCTTTTGAACCTACTGTTGATGTGAATATGAGAAAAATGTATTAAATATGTTGTATATTTCTAATCGTGATACTTTAATCTGATAAGTAAATGCATATTTTCATCATACATTGTGGTGCTATGGTTAATTTAGAGATTTATTGGCGCATTTATAAATATTTTCTTCCTGCATACGTTGATAACATCAAAGGAATAGAAAACGTTTTCATGTTATAGATTGAATGTGGCAAAATCTGCTATTTTTATTAGCAATGAAATATCATTGCAAACATCTACATTTTAAATTGTTTGGTACAAATTATATTGTGTAAAACATATGACATTATTTAATTGACTAAATAGAATATTTATTCATCAAATTGATCTTTTATTATCCTTTAATGTAGTCTTTGATTAATGTATACACTTTGTACGAAATGAAAAAATATTTCTCACCTTCATATGTACAAGATTCATCAATTAAGATTTTGTCTTTGTATCTCTCATTCTCAATATCATTGGTTTACATATATCTATATAGATGATAGATTTCAAGCTAAGCTAAGTGTTTTTCTCACAACAAACAAATTCCTACTCTACTCACAAAATAAATATTCATTAATCTTTTCAAATATGTCTGCTTATCTGAAGGCTGTGTCGTAGAGCTATGTAATGAACACTGTCACTTGAGGCCACTGGACAGTGTGACAAAGTTGACCAAAATATCCAGTCTCCGACATTTCCAGGAACTATTGGCATCTTCTGGTATTTAGCCCAAAGATATATTGTCATTCTAAAATGGTCTAAAATTAGTCAGATTGTCTTGAAAAAATATTTATGATTTCAAGCAAAGTGACCATATTGGTTATTTGGTTTCATATGATGTCCATTTCATAAGATCAATCCATTTCAAGATTTGTTCAAAGTTTAGATTTTTTAAAAATATTAGATATTTGATACCAAATTATAAACCTTCTGTTCACTTAATTTTGCAAAGGCTCTTTGAAAGTTAAAAAATCAATTTCTTTTTAATTTTTTTTCAAAATTCAAAAGATTTTGGACCCTCGATCTGGTTACTAAAGAACAGTCATCTAATCTGATTAAAATGAAATTTTGTGAAAGTGAAAGTTTTCAGTTATGTTTTCATTTTGACTGTAGGTGTTGGTTAGCAAGCATCAGAGACAAGCAAGGTCAGAGATTAGACAGGTTTTCCTTCCTATGCCACATGAAAGCAGGAGAATGTTCACACTACCAGAGTGATTTTAACCTGGACTTTTTCGTCCACCATCAAATTGTCTTGGGAAAACAGTATCCAATTACTGTAGGCTGTCTCTCCTGATTAATCTGGGGTTCCAGAATCGATCCCACACCCTCCTACTGTATTTCTGTTTCCGTTTTTAAACATTGATGTATTTATTTAAAAATTTCACACCTAGAGCTTATTGCTGGTACGAGGGTACCAAAGCTATTGGTGCCATAAAGCGGCAGTTAAGTCAGCTGACTGTTGATCCTATAGGTAGTAAAATTGTCTGACCATAGGAAAGGTGTGGTAGAGATAATCGGATTGACGGAGTGCCTCTCAGATCAAAGATCTTGCCTAACATGAGGAGCTGACCATTCAATTATGCAGGTTTTCCATCCATCTATTTAGTGGATCTAGTAGCATCCAAGCTCATTCAATTGACTGCTAAGGATTAGACATCTAGAAAACAGCATTTTTATTCCTTGATGCCTGTTGAACAAGCTGTTTGTTACAAAGGATTTCTATAGGAGTTTTGTTCCTTGGCGCCTATTGAACAAGTCAAGGTTTTTAATTTTCATAGGAATATGCATCTTATTGAGTGATACAGAGGATATGTACTGTTAAGAATGTTCCAGTGCAAGGATTATAATTCATCCATTTGAAAAACAAGGGATATGATATGCAAGATATGAAAAATATGGACATGTATGCTCAAGGGATGCATTTCAGTGAAGATTGAAACCATACTTGAGATTAAATACTTAGAATTTTAAAATCATGACAATGATGTTATTACAGTATTAAAGAAATCAGGTGTTGATCCTCGGAATGGAATTGATATATGCAAAACTAATGAGCATGAATATAGAAGAATTTAGAGAATTACAAAAGTAGAGGAAATAATTGATAATGTGTACAGATTTATGAGTGGCATTTTACAGAAGAGGATTGTGATTGTGTTGATCTATAAAAAGGAAATTAACAAAGGTCAGTTTATAAAGGTCCTTCAAAAATAACGGATTCCAAGAGAGGAAAATTTAAATCTGTATGTTCCACCAGGATTTGTGTACACCATCAAGATTTGTATGTGAATAAGACTAAGGATGTGTGTGCACTTGATAGATGCTTGGGTATGTTAATAGGTTCAGTGCTCTTTCTCTAATTAGTCTGACCATATGCCAGCTTCACTACCGATCCGAGAATCATTGGGGACCAGGCTGATACAGTTTTGAATTCGCGGTTTGGTTCCATTGTGATCAGGATTGTTGCTGTGAATGTCGCCTGCATCCATTCTGACAAGACCCCAACACTTCATTGCTCTTAGATTTGTCAACAGCTTCATTCCATCTTCTTAAAATCTACAAGAAGTACCTGTTGTCAAACAGGATTTCTCTTTTATATTCACCATTTGACATCAAAGGAAGTTTTTGTGATGACATTCTTGTTGGATTTTGTTAGAGGACTGGATCATACAGACTGAAAATCATTGATGGTGTACAAATGAGATCCCACAGAGACCAAAGTCCTTTATTTCATCAACACTGAAAAAGGTTTCTCTTAATATGAACTATTATTACACAAGAATGTTGAGTGCATTGTCGTGGGTTCCAATAGATTCTTGGATATAAATCAACAGGATTTAAGGATTGATTTGGTTATGGAATTCTAATTTAATATCAAAAGGTTTTTTTCTGCAGCACAAGTGTACTTCATGTTTTATTTAATACCAGCATCCTCGCTCAAAATTGAAGCAGTAGCGGAGGAGTGACTTATTTAAGGAGGAACTTGTGTTAAACCTGACAAGATTCACCGGGGGAACCATCAGGCGTCTGACCGATCCCATCTGGGCAAGATCGTTCCAGTCGGTCCCAGAATGGAAGGTAAACCAGATGCTCTCATCATTGCCTACCACTGAAAGGAGAGTTGGTGAGCTTTTTATTCAGAGCTCAGACACTAACCATTGGTTAGAAGTTGGGCTTTCTTAGACAATATTGGATTTTAGTGTTTGCTTTTCACTCTATTATTAAGCAAATTTCTTGTCCACTAATCATATGGCATATGGAATCCTGAGGAAATGTATATCATCTTATTGGGAGCACCATTGTTTTTTATGGTCCATTTTGATATATACTCTGTGATGTATTGAAGAAATCTGTAATATTGACATGCTTAAGTGGTTGAAAACTGATAGATATCACTTTTCCAAGGCAAAAACATCAATCAGTTCAGAAGGGAACAGCGCCTGGCAGTAAACTGACATGAACAAATGTGAGCGAGAAACAAGTTCAGAACTTTATAACTGATTTAAAGAACCTAACTCTACACTCGCACTGAGAGAAATTTATCAAGATTTCAAAATTGACCTTTAAATTGATTTTTTCATCCAGTGTTTAAAACAAAGTCTTTCTTTATGAAGTGAGAAGAGAATAACAAGTACTTTCTTTTTCCTGGATGTGAAGTGTCTTGCAGTGGAACTTTGGAATATTTCATGAAGTCATCAATAATTAGGTTTTCATGCCTAGTGTTTTAATTGTCTAAGTAGTGTGTGTCATGGCTGACAAAGGAGCACAGAGCTTTACCAGGGAGTCCAGAACGTGAGCTTTATCACTGCTGGGAGAGGGCTGGAGTTGTCTCGGATTTATTGACATCACTCTGACACTAAACAAGTGCTTGGTGTCAACTTGGAAATTCAATATTGCGATTGTTGTCTTTGCAATTTGCCTGGCTTCAGGTGCAGAGAAGAGGAGAAGAAAGTCAGAGGAGTGTTGGATTGTACCTCTTCTTTCCCGCAGAGAAGTGAAGTTTGGAACTGCTCTTTCTTTCTGAATAGTGAAAATGGGACCTCCTGCTGCTCACTGAAGACTGAACATTGTACCTCTTCTTGCTCACTCAAGAGTGAACATTGTACTTCTTTTTCCTCACTCAGGAGAGAATTTGTACCTTTAAAGAGTGAACCGTAATATATTTTTTTCCTTACTAAGGAGTGAAATTTGGACCTCTTCTTGTCTTCTATGGAGTGAACTTTTCAAACTTTTTAATCTTTACTCGGAAGAAACTAAATACTTTCCTTCCTTACTAAGGAAAATCTTTACTCTGTACCTCTTCTTTCCAATGGTGGCTTGAACTTTTTACCTCTCTGAGAAGTGGACTTCATATCAAACTCACATAAACCATCTACCTCTTTTTACCTACTGAGAGTCAACACCCCATCCTCTGTAGCTGGTTGTATTTCATTCACCTTGTGAAGAAAGCGAAAAGTATTTGACTTTCATAAGAAAACTTCTGTGAGAACCAAGCTGAATTATTTTTAGAAGTCCTATTTGTTGAAACTTCTTTCCATTCTTCATCTTTGACTTTGGAAAATAACTGAAAACTTCTTCAAACATCTTCTGACGTTGCGGCGCCATATCTTCCAATATCAACGACAACCAACCTTCTGCCTTCTATGAGAAGAGAACGAATAAGAACTCTTTCTTAGACTGTACTTCATTGTATTGGGAGAACCAATTAATTCTCTTCTTACCTTCTTGGATCTCTGTGATTGCTATGACCACATCTTCAATGTTTCCTTGGCTTGCCTGCTTCTTCTTCATGGCTGGAAGTTTATTTCAAGTTGCTGTTTCCAAAAATTATGACTATTATGATTATGGAGAGGATATAGACTGGGAAGAACTGGCCGCCAATTTAGATGAGTGTGAGTAATAAGCATAATTTGTTGTTGTTGATACATTGTAGTGTTTTCTTGAGACAGATCATTGGTTATAAGATAAATATTTTGATTGAATTAGTTGAAGTGTTCATATTTATTTTATGATCTGAATGCTTGCATGTTTTATTCAAGGGCTTTAATTCTTAAAAAAATGATAGTTTTACAATTATATAGTAGACACGTTGAAACCTTACAGACTCAGCTTACTTTGTGCAATTTTTGGATTATGCTATCATTTACAATACCTTCTTGTATATATCTTTCACTGTATCATCCTATCGTCTTATGTATCATCACAGGATGTTGAAGCCTACTGATCACCATGTATCATCTTCTGTATCAAATTCTATCCTTCTGTGTCTTATTATTGTCATCTTTATCATCTTTCATATCATCTTCTATATGATGTTCTTACCATCTTCTGTATCCTTTTCTGTAGATTTTATTTTCTTATAATTTTTTTGTGTTGTCTCATGTGTAAACACAACACATTAAATCCAATGTCAATTTCTGTATCGTCTTCTTATTACCTCGTTATCATATGTTCATTTTCATTATCCTTTTCTTGACATTTTCTGTGTCATCTTACTATCTTCTTGTCATTCTCTGTATCATCTTACCATCTTCTTGTCATTTTCTTTATCATCTTACTATCTTCTTGTCATTTTCTGTATCATCTTACTATCTTCTTGTCATTTTCTGTATCATCTTACTATCTTCTTGTCATTCTCTGTATCATCTTACCATCTTCTTGTCATTCTCTGTATCATCTTACTATCTTCTTGTCATTCTCTGTTTCATCTTACCATCTTTGTCATTCTCTGTATCATCTTACCATCTTCTTGTCATTTTCTGTATCATCTTACCATCTTCTTGTCATTTTCTGTATCATCTTACCATCTTCTTGTCATTTTCTGTATCATCTTACTATCTTCTTGTCATTCTCTGTATCATCTTACCATCTTCTTGTCATTCTCTGTATCATCTTACTATCTTCTTGTCATTCTCTGTTTCATCTTACCATCTTTGTCATTCTCTGTATCATCTTACCATCTTCTTGTCATTTTCTGTATCATCTTACCATCTTCTTGTCATTTTCTGTATCATCTTACCATCTTCTTGTCATTTTCTGTATCATCTTACCATCTTCTTGTCATTTTCTGTATCATCTTACCATCTTCTTGTCATTTTCTGTATCATCTTACTATCTTCTTGTCATTTTCTGTATCATCTTACTATCTTCTTGTCATTCTCTGTTTCATCTTACCATCTTTGTCATTCTCTGTATCATCTTACCATCTTCTTGTCATTTTCTTTATCATCTTACCATCTTCTTGTCATTATCTGTATCATCTTACCATCTTCTTGTCATTTTCTGTAACATCACAGCATGTAAAACCCTACTCCCTTACTCTGTATTATCTTATCTCTATATTTTCTTATCATTTATTGTATGGTCTTTTATGTCATCTTTGCTATCATTTTCTTATCATCTTCTATGTATAATGTTCTGTAGTATATACTATATCATCCTCAGTATCATTTTGTATTTCATCTTCAGTATCCTCTTTTCATCTGTATCATTACCTCTGCATCATTTTCTATATCAGTTTTTATAGAATCTTCTTACAATTTTCTGTATCAATTTCTTTATAATCTTCTTTATCATTTTCTGTATCAATTTCTTTATAATCTTCTTTATCATTTTCTGTATCAATTTCTTTATAATCTTCTTTATAATCTTCTTTATCATTTTTGTATCATTTGTTTACTATATGTATCATTCCCAGTATAATTCTGTATCATCTTCTTTATAATTTTCTGTATCATTTTTTAATCATCTTCTGTATCATTCCAATAATTATAAAATTCCCTCCATCCTTTCGTTTATAACCTTTTAAGGCATTATTAACCCAAAAGTAATTATTTCTGTTTTATCTTAATGATGCTTATAGATATTTTAATTTGAAAAATCATTCATATGACACACTCATCAATGAAACACAAGCGATTGTGCAAAAAGATAAGAAAAATTCCCCTTCATTAAGTGTACATGCTTTTCTATGCAAATTTGCTTAGTTTTTTGTCATTGAAAAAGTGATAATACATTAATTTGGTAGAGCAGAAAGCATACATCACATGTGGGTGCGATCAGTCGTACTAAGGCTTTCATTTCCTTTTAATCAATTCTCTTCCCTGACTTCCCCTAACTCATTACAAACCCTCTCTTGTCCAATAACTTTTTCAAATTGTGTTCTTCATCTTACATATTTTTTTCAGGGAAACTAATAATTTTTCAAATGGCTTTACACTAGTGGGTATGTCTAGGCGACGTACATTGGTCTACTACAGTTAACAACATTTAACCTTTGGACCATCCAACCCCATCAATAAGAACATTGAAAAAGTTAATTTGTCCCAAGACACATAAGTGCTTGTTCTGGAAATATGATTTTTTTAATCTTTGACCAGTGTTCAGCTGTCTTGAAATGTTTTCTTGATGAAATTGAAATTATGAGTGATCAATTATAGAATATGAGGTTCTCCATGAATAGAATTTCAAAGGTCTTTGAATTATATCAAAGCATCCAACCAACCTGCTCTTGGTTTTATAAAGGAGATTAAAACTATAATCTTCAGAACCAATAACTTTCTATTTGTATTCATTCTTTTGTTCATAGTTTCTATCTTTTCATCCTCTGTATTATCTTTTATATCATCTTCTTTATCATTTTCTGTACCATATTACTGTCTTCTTATAACCTTTGTATCACCTGCAGCATTGCCTTCTTAACATCCTCTATCATTTTCTATATTATTATACCTTGTATATATATATCTTTGCAATTTATGGGAGATGAAAACCATAATTTAATCAATATCTTTTTATGTTTATCCATTCTTTTCAGATTGACAAGACCCAATTCATAGCTATAAATATACTGTTTTGAAAATCCAAGTTTAATACATCATTTTAATGAAAATTATTATCAAGAAACTTTGAATGAAATTGTTTATTGATGTAGTATCTATATTAGTGAATATGAAGTAAATATACTAAATTTTTGTTATAAATGATGTGAACATTAAGATATGGAAAATTGAGTGAAAGGTTTTGAAATTCTATAAAAGAAGTTGACATTTATTTGTGAAAAACTAACAAATGGAGTGTAAATTCCTCAAACTTTATTGCTATGTTCAACCTTCAGAAAAACTGCAAGTGAAAAGTTTATCACAATTTGATGGCACTCAAGTGTGAGAGACTGACAATTTTATTGAATTTCATTCAGCCCATGTGGAATGCTTGAAGTAGAATCTTTTAACTTTTTTATCTCCTCAAAATGAAGAGGGATATTTTTAAATACCTCTTAAAAAGTAAAGAAATGTTGTTCTTTTAAATGGCAGGTGCAGCTACTAAATTAAGCTTTCTTGAGTTGGTGTTGTGTAAATTCTTCCAAGCTATAAGCCACTTAAATTATGTTTTTCAAAAAACGGTTTGTATATCTTCCACTTGACCATCTGGATAGATTCCCCTCAGCCATAAATGTTTAAAATATGATTTTAAAAATTATTTTTAAAAATGTTAGTGCATCTTCTACTTGATCACCTGTTTAGACCAGTTTTATGTTGATTACAGATCTACTTTTTTGTTTTAAGGACATAGGTCATTTCCGACTGCATTTGCATTAATCATATGATGTTATTGTCTCTTGTCAGGCAATAATTGTCACCAAGCTTGACATAAATATCATACAATCTTCTTAGGGTTTTCATGTCATCTTTAATGTTTCTTGAAATTGAAATGATCACTAATTGTTCAAGTACAGTATTTGATTCATGCATTTGCGATAGTTCAACTGGCTATGCTAGAAACCTCTACCTGTCGTCATCCAGTCTGCCATTTTGTTTTTGGGTAATTACATGAAAAAAGGCATTGTACTTTTACCATTTTTTCAAAATTATAAAAATTAAATGATTATATGGATAGAATATCCTCACATTTACAAATGATATATGATATAAGACTTCTAAACAATGCCTTACCCACAGTGCCATAGCAAGGCTTTTCACACTCATAGCACTGATGAAATGCTTATAAACTTCATATTCTTGGTTTTCTTTCATTTATCCAATTGTTGAATCTAAATTTCCAAAATGTTATCCTCAGTAACATGTTTCAACTCAATTGTGTTATGATCATGTACTAATAACATACAGATACAAACTGGATCTCGCAAGAACCCTTGAAGTTTTTTCCAGAAAAAATACCCAGATAGGACTGCATCACCTTTTAAAAATCTGCAGTAGATACTGGGCACAAGAACACAAGAAGTCTGTGTTTGTATTGTAGCTAAAATAATCAGGACGAGTGTTTGCTACCTCACAGGGGATTAATTTAGTACAATATTTTTTTCAATTGTGATTGGATGGGAAATTGATGTTAAAAAAGTTGTGGTGCAAGAATTTTTCTGCAGAGAATTAAAACTGTGCTCTGAATTCACAATCGCAGAATCTATTTATGAAAACATTTACAATTTTATCATTCCTTCAACACCCTTTCTATACATCACTGAGTGCAGTATTTTATGAGGTGATTTGTTTCTTAAGTCAGGCAGCATTTATTAAAAAGATTTCTACTCAGCGTCGACTAAATTGCTTTTATTGTGAGTTATTTGCCAATATTAAGACAAGAACTTGCAATATATTTCACAGTGTTCAAAGCAGCACAGCCTTTTACTGTAATTTCAATTTCTTTGCTCCGACATAAAATATCCTGTTTTCTTTGTGGAACTATGGGGACGTTTTGGAACAAGATTATTTCTTGTCTCAAACTGTAAGAAGAATGACTTGATAACCAAAAAACCTGCTTTATGCTTTCAAAGAAAAAATATCAGAATAGATATTGGAAAAGTTGGTGTTGTCCTTCATGGTCTATAATGCATAAAATGATTATCAACAAGAGTTTTAGCAAGTTTCTACGCAGAACACAATTCCAAGATTGTTTTTAAAAGTGCACTCAAGAACAGATGAATGCATTTCAGCCCAGGTTTATGTTCATTTCTTTTTCAATTTGTATGGCTTGACTTAGAAGAAATTACCAAGCTTTAAACCAAAGAAGGAGATAATTGTTTTAAAACGTCCTTTATTGTACTGTTTATTTTAAACTTGCTTCATGAACTAAAAATGGCAATGGAAGAAGATGGCATGATTAGCTCCATCATGAATATTCTTATATATTGTGAGGGGGACAACAAGAATAGTATTCTCTCCAAACAGAGGTATAGCTCCGTCATTAATTCCTATACAACCTCTGTCTTAATACAAAGGTTTCTCGGCTTCAGGCAGTTCTCCTACCGGCAACTGGCAATATTTCATCCAATGAAAACACTGATTGCATTATATAATAACATATTTGTAGTCACATAGGCCTATGCAATGATGCAGTGGCAAAATGAGGCCTATGTGTTCTGTAAAGACGACTTAAAGGGCAAGGTGCGTATTCGAATAAAGTTTAACTTTTGTAAAGCTTCCAGTTCAGTCTCAGTTCAGAGAATTTTCATTGTATCGATAGTGAGTGCTGAAAAAACGGTTAGGATTGTAAAGAGTTGTAAGATTTTAAATGAGCACATTGGGAAAAAATATGAGAAACTTTTTAATGAGTGATTCACCAAAGAAAGTTTTCCAACATTTTAAATCCTAGTTTAATGAATGTAAAATCATCAGTGGAAGCTTTCAGAAGTTATTGCAGGAACGCTGTTTTTAAGATTAGTGTTGTTCATTGCAGGCTAAGACAGACTTAGCCAGAAGAGCAATTGAAGATAATTCTTCATGTAAGAGACAAGAAAGAATGAAAAGCTTCTTAAAAAGCAGCAAAAGATTGTTGATGCTATTTGAAGTAGATTGTTCTTTCTTGGTAATCGGCTTTGTCCTTTAGGAACATAAATGCTGTACAATGATCAATAGCTAGTCTCTGATAAAATCATTTTAGTTTGAAGTATAGCGACGACAAGAAAAAGATAGCAATTTAATTGTAAGAAAAATTTATCGGAATTAAAGAATATAGATTTCAGAGACCATTGATTTATTGTTTTACCTTTAAGTATTTTGTCGGAATTAAAGAATATGAATTTCAGAGACCATTGATTTATTGTTTTACCTTTAAGTATTTGATGGTCATACTTACTAGTATACAAAGTATATTGTGAAACCATCTCAGCCCTACTTAGACTTTTCATTAGATTTCAGGACATAATTTTGCTCTGGATTAGCAACATTTGCTTTCCACAAATGTGACACAATTAAAGATGACATTAATTATTGGAAATGTTTTAAGTCTTATCGCCATTACTTAAAGAAAGAATAAACACAATCATTGCTTGTCATATTTGTCTATACTTCTCCAAGTTTTATTTTTGCTATAATCTGTCCACATGAATTAATATTTAGCTTAAATAGCTAAAAACTTTTACCTGCGCAAATATAATATGATAACACTACAGGCTGAAACATGTAGTTTTCCAAAATAATTATTTCAAGAAATATAACAAATTTTCAGAAGGTTATATCTCTCATAATTTCGTCATGATATTTAAAGAATGTTCAGGGCCTCCTTTCAAAAATCCCACAGGTGATCCTAAGTCCTTAAGGTAACCTTAGTATAATGATAGAATAGAATAGGAGTTAAGGTTAACCTTAGTAAAAATTAAAGGTGAAAGTAGACCCAGGAACATATTTCTTAAAAAGTTCTTCAAGAAAAATAAGAAATGGCCAGACAATTCCATCAGTGCTTGTGGAGTAAGACCAGCCTCTATCCATTCACAATCCAGGATCAATTCCCCCATACCAGGATGACAGTAGGGGGTCTCATTTGTTGAAGGCGTGTGGCCAAATTCTCCGTGATGGAGTAGGCCAGTAAGAAATATATCCCAGCAGTGTGAAGGAGAAGAGTGCGATCCTGCATTGGTACATTCACGTCCGTAATTAGCCGTATCTTGTCTTGGACTCCTGACAGGCGGGAGGTTCCATATTGGGAGATCAATATCAGGATTGGCGCCGTGATTAGCACCATCTTCTCCAAGAGCTTGCACAGTGTTGGATTAACACATGCATGCATCTGAATTGTGTCTTGGAAAATGACCTGTTGAAATTGTTTGAGGCTTGTTAATAGTTGTTATTGAATCAAGAGAAAAACTTACAATACCTTTTGCTGATTTCTAGATAATTATCCATCAGAACATTTATTTATTGATTCAGCTGATTGTTAATTTTAGAAAAATAATATATTCTGTATGAAAGTTATCTGTTAATTTCTTCGGAGAAAGGAATCTATTGATTTCTTCTGAGAAAGAAATGTATTGATTTCTTCTGAAATATAATCTATTGATTTCTTCTGAAATATGATCTATTGATTTCTTCTGATAACATAATCTATTGAGTTCCTTCAATACTGTAACTGCAACTTGTCATCTGTATGGCAAAAATGAAGTTTCCAAATGTGGGCATGTTAAATTAATTTGATTTAAGAATATAAAAATGAGTTCTGTGTGATGAGAGTAACTCTGTCAGTGCAATCTACTCATTGGTTGATGTTTTCTCAGATTTATCAGATTGTTATTATTGATGATGCAAAAGACAATATTTCTTGTCCACTTAATTAAAGATGATGAATGATCTGGTAGAAAGTAATTGAGTGTAACAACAGAAGATAATGGATATTGATGGTTTTTAAAGCAGATTGGCCATCAATTACCTCTCCGATGTTGTTTTTAGTTATGTTACTGTTCAATTTAAACAAATTAGCACAACAAGTTTGAAGTTTTAAAGTCTATCAATTTGCATCTGCTTCAAAACAGGATTGAATATTTAAGGGACATTTTAGATAATAAGAAATGGATCTGAACTGCCATACATATAATTGCACATTAATTGAGACAGTAGTGAAAATGTTTATAAATATGGAAAATATTATAGAGATATTTGCAAAACCTAATAAGATATGCTTTATCTCAAACATTAACAACATTATTTCAAAGCTTATTCACAAACGTTCCACAACACCTGAATGGTAAATAAAGTAAGTATCAGCGAAATTTCTACACTGTTAACAGCATCAAAAGTGACAGTTTTTCACTAGAAGTACAACATTGCATGACTAGTTTTAAAAACTTGGCCTGCTGATTGTGTATAATTGTTGTGGTTTGAATACTGATGTCCCCCTTAGATTCACAAAGGCAAACGATAAATATTCATTATTATGTTCACAACACTGCATAGAATAGAAATGAAGTAATTTAACATGGACTGTCTCAAAAAGCATCCAAAGAGACAACCATTATATTGAAGTAGAGCTACAGTCTTGGACTACTATTTGTGTATTTATAAGTGTTTGTGGTGTGAAAACTGGTGTCCACCTTACGGTGCTGTAACATTTTCTCTTTTGGACTTGTATGAAGTGGATAGCCTGTAAAAAGAAATTTTAAATCAATGTCAGTTAAGTATTAACTTTAAATCTCACATGTCATTAATCATTTCTCAGGCATGACTAATAACAGACCTCAGAAGAAGCAATTCTGATGAATAATTCATAACTAATAACTCAACAAGTTACCACATCAATGAAGTAAGGACCATCTAAAACTATCAAGGAATCTTTATAGAAAACCAAAGAGAAAATTCTGTTATGTATTCGCTTCATTAAGTGACCTACCATCACCCAACCACACTTTCGCCTCCATTTACACAGCTCATTGTTGGTGGTATGCATGCTGACGTCCAATGAAGTGCTTGTCTCCCCCTGGATTTGTGTGAAGTGGCTTGCAACTAAAAAGTATCTTACAAGCAATTTTATTCTGGGATTTGTTGGATACACGAACATGGTTAGAACGGGAAACCATTTAAAACTGTAATGAAGTAATCATTGGAAATAGCACTCGGAAGATAGTGAAAATTACTTGTCCTTTCTGACACAGTTCAGTGTCACTTGAGTGTGTTGTAATGGAGGACAGAGGTCATTCCTTGACTATGTCCTCAGACGGAAGGTCTTCCATACATAACTCATTTAGCACACATTAAGTGTTCCTTAATGAGTGAAGTCTAACGCAGACTTATATGATCATTATTGCATTACGGTGTCTGAGACAGGTATTAGTAGCTATTTGTTTAGCATATATGACTTTGCCAGATCCCCGACCCTCAGACTGAAGAAAACCTTATTCGTTTTCAGTTTATATGGGATTGATATTTTAAATTGAGAAATCAAATTTACTGAAAGAACTTCTTAAGATATTTGTTCAATTGGTTGATATGGAGACTCAAATTGAGTAAACTGGGAAATACTGGGAAGAATAAATTAGAGTAAATAATATAATTATATATTATCTGCCCTCTGTGCTTTAAATGCACAGTTACAACACTTTCCATTTGACATATATCACTTAGGGCATTAACATCATAATTGCAGAAATGTAAAAGTATGGTTACCAATTTTACCTCAATTAAATTAACCTGGTTCAACGTGCCATCTCTTTTATAATTCTTTTCATCATCAAGACCTTTAGATAATGCAAGTAAGATAAATATAAATTATATGTTTTACATATATACCTGTCAGAAACCTAACACAATTTGTTTCCTGAAAGGCAGGTCTTCAAGAAAATATACAAGAATCTTAATCATTTGCATTTTATAATGCTTATGAACTGTCTAGTAGAGGGAGGGTTGATTAAAGGGGCAGGCATACTAAAATGTCAGCCAGCAGTTTTCATTTGATATTTTCTTCTACGACTATTAATGGCCCCTATAAAAAAAATTTCCTAAAAAGATGTTGCCGAAACATTGCCGAAACATTGCCGAATCATCTCCGCACCATCTTTTCAAGAGTTTTGAGCAAAATTTTACCATTGCCGCTAGCGGAAGGGTTTCTGGCAATGGTGCGGAAAGGGTATCTTCAGGCTGTAAAGCAATAAAATATTTAAAAAGGTGTTGCTGCAATGTATTAGCTACCCAGTCTTTCTTGTGGAGACCCTTCTGCAACATTGCCAGAAGATAATTGGCCCTGTGGAGATGCTTTGGAAGGGTATCGTTTGGCTGCAAGGCAATAAAATATTTAAAAGGATTTGCAGCAATGTATTTGCTACCTAGTACTTCTTGTGGAGACCCTTCCGCAACATTGCCAGAAGATAATTTACACGGTGGACATGATTGTTTTTATCTTATTTTGCATTTTAACATGCTAATTAGTTCGTCTAATTTGTAGTGTTAGATATGAATAGTCATTCCATGCATATATTTGATTTGGATTTTATGAATAAATAACAGAAGAGGAAATGAACACAGTAACTCGCAACTTGCATATAGTCCAAATAAAACATGATTGGCTATATAGATTATGATGGGTTAAGCTT
Source organism: Phorcus lineatus (assembly GCA_921293015.1). Taxonomy (NCBI): domain Eukaryota; kingdom Metazoa; phylum Mollusca; class Gastropoda; order Trochida; family Trochidae; genus Phorcus; species Phorcus lineatus. The sequence goes on from OV121085.1 coordinate 43,730,186, forward strand.
TCAATTAAGAAGGGGACCAATGAATAGAGGAGAGAAAATCCACCCATTGTCCATGGCTGTAAACAGTTTTGTTAATTGCTACCTTAACAGGTTAATCACTTCATGGTTGTTAAAATGTTTGTATAGTAATTTGTTTAATAGATGTAATTCAAAATGTTTAATTCATGTTGTAATTCAAAGAGTCTTATTGATATCTTATCAAACCTTAATCAAAGTTTATGTTCTCAAGGCTTATGTTTATGTACATTTGTAAGTGAGGTGATACTTTTGATAAACAGTCTATTTAGATGTTTAGTTGCTTAGTAACTAACATCATGTACAAAAAGGTTAAATTGTTATATTAGGTTGTGATCAAAGATTATCCTTGGTTAATTTCACATTCAAGTCATGTAATTATATTGAAATTAATAGCAAATATAGGAAACATGGCAATATTGAGCTGAAAAGTAAAATATTAAAATTAAATTCTTGTTTTAATTCTTATCACAAATCAGATAAGTTGCAAATAAACTTGAAAAGTTCAATGTTGTTAAAGAAATATCAAAGCTTATATGATTATACATTTTCTGAATTTAATGTATACTTATAAATTCATCCATATATTTTATTTATTTCAAGCTAAGAATATACATTTTGATCAAAGTCCTTGACTCAAATTTATATCCATTACTCTTTTCTTAAGAAGCTGTTGCCAAGAAATAGCTTGTTTGTTTTTTAAGACACCACTTCTAAATGCCATTCAATGACTTGACTCTTCTTTTTGGAAAAGATCACAGTTTAAGGTTCTTTACACTATTCAATACCTTCTGCCTCACACCTGATGAGGCTGGACATTATTATCCAATCAGAATCTCTGCTGTCTTTACCCCCTTTGACTGACTGCAAGACCCTACTTCCTGCCTGACCTGTCACTAACGAGGAGCAATGGCCGCCATTAGCAAAAACAACTGATTCTTGATTATTAAAATCACAGTTGCCAACAGAAATAGAAGGCATATCTACAGTTGCAAAAACCAAAGTAAGTAGACCATTACTGCTACATACACAGTAAAATATCTTAACCCTATTGCTCTTCCTTATTTCATGAAAGAGCTGATAAAAAAAATCATTGAAATGTTGGCTTCAGACAGTCAAAATGAAAAAAAAATTCAAGTCCATTCCCTTCAGTAGAATATGTAATAAAGTTACTGATTGCCACTGTTGACAAGTTAAGTTGTGTTTTATTTTCACTGATTTGATGAAAGTTATATGTAGTTCCATTTCTTTGACAATATTAAGCAAAGATGGCATTATTTACATAGGTGTGCTCTGAACCATGACTGCTGGGAGAGGAGGAAAGTGGACAAGTCATTATATAACAGGAAACAGCTGGCACTGTAAGTTTGCTGACCTAATTCTTCAATAAACATGCAGTATATTTCTAAACTGCGGTTAGATTAGGAATCGCATCAGAGGGTGCACTCCAATTTACAAATAGATAGTCTTGATTAATTGTAATTTCTTTTTGTGAAAACCCAGACAGGCTGATTGTCCAATAAATGGTGTGGAAGAACTTGATACTATTTGCCATTTAACCTGAAATTGATAATTGAAATTTGCAATCAATAATTGTAAAACCATTAAGTTGTTCCCAGTTTTAAGTTTGATCACATGTGCTCATTTCAGAACATATAATTAGCATAACATAATTTGTGTGTATACTTATTGGAATATGAAATTTATTTTTATAAAACTTACACTCATAAATGTTAGTATTGCTGAACTTAAATGTATGTAAATATTTGGAATACGGGATTATAATACAAATTGTTAAAGCACTTTATATTTATTCCTGCTATTGAACTTGAATAATGATTTAATATAGCATAAAGTTATTGGTGAACACTAAATTTTGGATTTTCTGTAACTAATAAATTCTTAACCAAACCTTGGAATAATCATAAAACAATTACTTTATATTTTTATAATTTCAATTATGGTTTTCCTTAAGATGATTGTATATGATAAATATATGACCCCTTTATTTCTCTAAACTTGCTTTCACAACTGATTTACTTGATGTTTTAGAAAGAAGATTTGAACAAGAAAAGGAGAGGTGGAACAAGGAAGAATTCTTCATCTTCATGTATTCTTATGCAGCATGTGCAGTGAATTATTCTTGAAGTAAAGATCGAACATTACAAAATATTTTTCATACAATATGATAACATGTTGTGAAAAAATGATGGTGGATGGATTTGTAGACAATGTTAATTCATAAACAGATTGAAGGTGGGTTCATATACAGATTAAAAGAGATAATTTTGCATGATCAAATGTATGATTCTATATTATTTCAAGATAATATCTCATTGACCTTTATTTATTTAAGTGATTGTATCACTGATAATGTGCTTGTCAATGCTGAACAATTTTGCTAAGACTAAATATAAAAAGGATAAATCATCAGTCATATATTTAATGCCTGTAAATAATACTTCTTTGGCACATTCTACAATGCTTACGGACCCAAAAAAGTTTATGTCTGCAAACCTGCCATGTCTACAAAAAAACCCACTACACCCGATTTGTCTGCCTGATTCATCTTATCAACATTGTGCATTAACAGATTGGATGGTTTTAGAACACTGGTTTGTACTTAAAATATTGTTATGACTTGATGTGTATTTCATGTAGTAGTTTGTATTAGAGAGCTGTTAATATTAGAATGTTTATTACAAATATTCTAATACAGACACATGTTTTGTTGTATTTTTAGTGTTTGAAAATTAAAAGACAAAAAGTATACATGAGAGTAGATGTAACTTCATTATGGTTGTACATTTTTTAAGGAAATGGATGTTAGGTGGCTGTGTGTTGTTGTAATGGTTGTTTGTATGCTTTTATGGCTTTCTGGCAATGCTTCCGAAGCATCTCAACATATATCGTTTACAAGTGGTTGACAAGTTTTTATGGCTTACTGGCAATGCTTCCGCACCATGTCCACAAATAAATTTATGATGAGCTTGAGAAGGTTTTATTGCTTTCTGGCATTGTTCCCGCACCATCTCCACAAATAAAGTTTATGAGGGCTTGAGAAGTTTTTATGGCTTTCTGGCAATGCTTCCGCACCATGTCCACAAATAAAATTATGAGGGTTAAAAAAGGTTTTATGGCTTTCTGGCATTGTTCCCGCACCATCTCCACAAATAAAGTTTATGGGGGCTTGAGAAGTTTTTATGGCTTTCTGGCAATGGTTCAGCACCATGTTCACAAATAAATTGATGAGGGTTTGAGAAGGTTTTATGGCTTTCTGGCATTGTTTCCGCAACATCTCAACAAATAAAGTTTATGAGGGCTTGAGAAGTTTTTATGGCTTTCTGGCAATGGTTCAGCACCATGTCCACAAATAAATGAATGAGGGTTTGAGAAGGTTTTATGGCTTTCTGGCAATGGTTCTGAACCATCTCCACAAAGTCTAAGATGGCCTGAAGGTTTTATGGCTTTCTGGCAATGCTTCCGAAACGTTTCCGAGATGGTCTGGAAGTACTTGCGGATACATTCCGGCAATGGTAAAATTCCTGTTCTGGCAATGCTTCCGCAACATATTTTCTAGCCATTTTTTTTTGTAGGGGGGATAATCAGGTTGAGTAAATTGAGATAATTTTACCCTCTGAAGACAATGCATTTGGCATAAACATGTATATTTGGGGGGAAATTTGAAGAAATAAAAGTTCCAATAATTTTTTTAAACTGCCTCTTTAAGAGAAGATTTTTAGGATCAGGAACACATTAAACCCAGTGACTCTGTAAGAGTGTCCCTTAAAGAGATATAGTGTCCTGGAAGATCCTCTTCATTTCTTGAGATCTGCTACCATTCAGATCTAATGGGTGTCAAGCCGATGTTAAAACTCATTCTCTCTATAAAAAGCCTCAAAATAGTATGAACTGTTGATACTGATCAAATCCTACTGCTTCACATTTTGGCAGTTGTGAAAGGTGTTAATTCAACTCATTTCATTACTATCGATTCTATCCAGCTATTTGTACTGCTTTCTTCATCAAGACTTTTTGCTTCTGGGGATGGCGCTTTTCTGCTCGACTCAATGTTTATACAGGGCCAACTTAAAATCGCGATCCAGAAAAAGGGTGCTACGAAACCTCTGTTCGATTTGGCCTGTGAAATAGATCATATCACTCTCAAGCTTTTGCTGAACAGGTTACTTTGTCCAGGCAAGCACAATGCTTTTCTTTTTTGGCTTAATGTTTTATCAATAAAGGAGTAGCCTATGGCAGAAAGTGATAAAAGAAGTGCCATATTTGGTGATTGAATATTTCAGTGTCATTTTCAAACAGAAAATTCCTTGAAATATTTCATTTCATCTTTGAATATTATTATTTTAACTGTTTTTCATCAACAGATGAAATGAAAATTTTGGTATTTGTGAAATTTGAGATGTTTTGACAATCTGATACTGAAATATCCATCAAAGGCTCCGACAACAGGATAAAATTAAAAGCTGTGAAATCCCTTTGATATCTGTGAAGCAAGAAAGTTAAGTTTTTTTAAAACAATATTGTCAATCACAATTAAACTTTAACTGCAATGATTTCTTAACTAATTTAAAATTTTATCTTTCAAAGCTGAAAATTCATTTCTGAAAATATTTGAAAAGAAATTATTTAATATATAGTTAATGACTGTTATTATTTACTTCAACCACTGTATATCAGTTAAAGAAGTGATATGAAGAAGTCCTTTCTTATTTTTTTTAATGGAAACAAAATCTTTTCTCGAAATCAAGTTTTTATGTATAGTCAACTACTTTATTGCATGAAATACGATATTTTGATGTGGAGGCTGCGTTAGTTTTCTACACCAAAAAGTGACATTTTGTGTCCATAAAAACTTGTTCTTCTTCATCAATCCAGCTTCGAAATCTTTACTCCATTTGAAAGTTTGGGTATAGACATTTCATTTTTCTATCAATAGGTATTACAAGATAATTGATAATACTTTCATATGTTAGTTCTTTTATCACTCTTTTGTAATATTTGAATAAAATTTGTGTTATTTTTTTACATTTTTCATCTTTATGTTGATGTATTTTTAATGTGTTTGATACAACGATCATCAAAATCTATGTTTTTTTATCAGCAACATATTTCTCATAAAGGAAGTTGATAACAACATATAACCTTTCATATGAATAAATAAATTTCCATTTCATGTGTAGCACTAGTCCTATGTATGTAAGAGATTTGAAAAAGAAATTTAGACATTAGATAATCATATTGTGTATCTATGACCATGTAAGTGTAATGTAAGATATGAAATTAACAGTATGTTATCTATAATAAGTCATGTAAGTGTAATATAAGACATGAAACAAACAGTATGTTTTCTATAATAAGTCATGTAAGTGTAATGTGAAACATTTTTGTGACATCCATTAGTCTGGCCTATCCGTCATATATGTAACTATATATAAACAGTAATGATAAGGCATAAATAAACCCCTTCATAATCACCATCAGTGTTACACCTTAATGACGGATAAGATTGAAACATCCTTTCAAATTTCATACACAAACAAGTCCGATATCTTACATCAATTTCGCTCCTATCCTTTGAAATATATGTAATGTGAGTCTTTCCTGATTGATGGCGCTGCCATGTTTGACTAAACTTGGAGATGTTTCCAGTTTATTAAGCCGATGATGCCTTTCACGGAATAATTTGTTGTATCCGTAGACTATATGATGGATGTATTTGTCAGCCTGCATACAGTAAACTAATCAGTCTTAAGATGTCTTCATATTTGGTTTCGTACAATTGCTATTAGTTGTTCTGAATTTCAACGTGTCAGCTTGCAAACAGTATATTAATCAGGATAAAGATTTCTTCATCTTGGTTTCATACTGCTAATGAGTTGCTTTGAATTTCAACACGAACCTTATTAACCTCTTGTTCCATATATCAGATCCTGTTATTTATTATTTTTGTAAAGCTTGAATAAAGCCTTTATCTGTTAAAGATAAGGACAGAATGGTACAGAACAACTATTATAACTATTATTTTGTAAGTTTTTGGCAGATTTCCCTTAAGATATCCTTTTTTAACAAAAAATAATGTGTTATAGTTTGATTATACCATGAAAGTGCTGGATTCTCACCTGACGCTTAGTGTAGAATTCACTCGTTCTCTCGTATAACATGTCTCTGATTTTTAAACACTAGATTTATCTCCTAATTCCAAGTTTTAAATGGTTAGTATTGAATATCAAATTATTGTTAGAATATATTGATATCAGCAGATATGGAAATTGATTTGAAATCAAAACTTTTAAATTGATTAAGTAGTGCAAAATAAAGTAGTTCATTTATCAAACAATAGATACATGTACAAGAATAAAAGCTTCAAGGACTCATCGAAACAGTGCAATGTTATTGATCATTATTTACTAAGACCTTATAAGAACTTTTAATAGACATTGGATTACGCTAAAATAAGGGAATTTCTTTTGAAACTTAATTGCCTTGGCCAGCTACATAAGTAAAAGGTAGATATTGACTCAGGTCTTTGATCATTGTCTGAACACCAGCTTATTAATGTCTGAAAATCCATGCCCGGAGCATACATCCATTATCTGAACATTCATTATCTGAACATTCCTTACACATCTGAATATACCTTTATCTACAGAAAATTGATGGTATGTTTTTTGTCCCTTTTTTTATAAGTTAGTTGCTGAATAATCAGAATTTAGTTTTTTTATTGTTCAAAATTGGCTCATGAATAATACTTCATCAATCTTGATGAGAGATGTTTTCTTGCAATGAATTAATTCACTTGTCATTGAATTCATACTGGATTAAATCTGTCATCAAAATCGATTGCAGTATTTTCACTGTCAACTGATTTCAACAGCTCATTTATCTTATTTTAGTGCCTTTATTTGTTTTCATTTTATTTTTTATATATTTTATTTCAGGAAAAACCTTGGATATAAATACTGGAACCAGGGACTTGTACATTGTCAACTTATAAGCAAAGTTTTTCAATTTGTTCATTCAAATTTCTTCCATTTCAGCAATCTACTGCAATAAGGAAATAAGCAGTCAGACAAAGAAGAACGATTCTATAGAGAGTCCCAACTACCCTAACCCTTACACTGCGGGAGTCACCTGCACCTACAACTTTGTGGGCATGGGTAGGGAGAGAGTTAAGCTACAGTTTGTGCACATGGACCTCTACTATGAAGGAGGATTAGCTAATGATCCTGTCGAGTAAGTAATCAAAAATTATATCATGTGCATAACAGCATCCTTAACCTTAAAGAGCCACTCCGTGAGTTTTTGGAGTCATATATGCCAAACTTAATTAATGGTGTCATTTGATCGCAAAGTAATGACTGTTACCAAAAAGACACATTTTAAAGCTTATTGTTTGTTTACAGTGACAATATGAAGGTAGAACATCGCAATTATGATCGAAAACTAGACAGTGGCGTGTCAAATAGTCAAACGTAATTTTGGAATCTTATCTAAAACAGCCAGGAGGGCAGTTAGGAGTTGATAGCGTTTGTTAGGTTATATAACTGGTACCCATGAATATTGGACGTGATATCTACACCTCTGTGCATTTATAAGGCTGTTTTTAATGAGGCTGTTTTTAGATTTTCATGGAAAACCAGTATTTGTCTTTTGGACATGAAAAGTTAAGATGTTTTGATTTTATATCAGCACATGTGACATTTAGGTTCGTATCAAAGGTAAATAATATGTTATGAAAATCACGGAGAGGCTCTTTAAAAATAAGTTCTTTTGAATGCTTTGAAAGGGCATTTAGATAAAGATATTCTCTCATGCAACACCATGCATCAAAATAAGTCAAAATATTGAAATAATCAGACAATTTTTTCCCCCTATATTCAAAAGCATAAAAGTAGTGTAAAATGTTGTGCCAAAGTTATTTGGCAATATACAAAAGATTCAGTATTCCAGTTTTTTTCATTCAGGATGTTGCAAGATATTTCTATATCGATTTTATCACACCAACACGCTAAAGATTATTTTTGAGAAAAAAATTAAATTGGCTCATCTTCTCCAGGTGTTTTCATTGAAAATGTTTTATGTGCACCGGCATGATGAAAACATGCAAGGATTCTGTAATCTTGGAATTTGTAAATGAAAGTTGTTTTTAAAACATTTTCTATTTCATTGAAAAGTTTTTATCACTGAAAAAATATTCAGAATTAGTTCTTAAGCAACAAAACATCTTTGCAAAACATGCTTAGCTCTAAGGATACCCTCAGCCAATTCTTTGGCATCGATGCCATTGATTGTAGTCCCATTCACTGCAGGGCCTAAAAGCATGGTTTTGAGAGGGATTGTTTTCTATGAGTTTTTCTGTGTAACACTCTGCAACATAAAAGGGTGATTTTCTGCTCAAATATTTTCAGAAATAAGATTTGCACAGATCTAGTTAAATTGATTAGAATAACTCAAGCAATTTTACTTTAAGTCACATGAAACAACAAATATTGACAAATGCATTTTCTTTCCATGTTGATGCCTTTGAAACTGATATTGATAATCACAAAGACAGCTTTATTCTCTGATGATAGTCGTGTGGTGACAGAGTGATTTAAGAATTTTTAAATTCCTTGAAATTTCGATAGATGATTATTTTGGATAACATATGTCAATCATACCATAGTGAGTGCCAAAACTTCGCTTTGATGTAGTGAAAGATAATGAAGTGAAATCAAAATTGATTTGCATGAAACAAAAGGATTTAGAATACATGCCATTTAGATAGTAAGCAAATGTAACATTGCTACGTTTGGGATCGCACTATCTGCATGAGTACAAACGCTTACAAGTATCATTTGAAGTTAATGCAAGTCCCTTGATAGTTTCAACGCCACATCCTCAGTGGTTGGCAAAATGTTCCACTCCAGACATACCAACTGCTTATCCACTCAAGCACCAAGACAGTGACAAGTTAGAGATTGTGTACTATTGCAGATGCTGTGTTTCCAAAATAAAACACTGTTACCAAAAGGCTTTGACCATTATACAGCCTTATCCCATTACCTCCTTAACATTTTAAACAACCAATTACCTCAATCAAATCAGCTCCTTAACATTTTAACTAACCAGTTACCTCAACCAAATAAGCTCCTTAACATTTCAAACTGACCAATTACCTCAACCAAATTGGCTTAATTACTTCCATTATTTCTGTGGTTACACTGTAAAATGCCATATTTCATTGTAACATTGTTCTAGTGACAATTTTCCATCAATTTTGAACCCCTGTTGATTATTCGTGGTCTTGACCTTTATCCCAAATTCATAACCTTTATCCATATTTCATTATTACATGACCCTATGATTTCCAACACTACAAGGACACTTGTATAGCATGACCTTGAAGGTTATCTTATTTTTATGTTGACCTTGACTTTCCAGCTGTGCAGGGTCAGACTCTGTGAAGGTCATGATCCCCCTTCAAGGTGAACTGAAGGAGCTTGGAGTGTATTGCGGCAAGAAACTTCCACCAATGCTGATGTCCGCTGGTAACAAAATGACCGTCATATTTCACAGTGAATCTTCCTCTAAAGGAGTGACAACTGGCTTCAAGGCTCTGTACAGTTTTGTGACAAGTATGTATATAGCATTATTTGAAGAGAAGCTTAATTTGATGTGACAATTTAAGGAGTACTCATTTGATGTTTAATTAGAATTCTGGATTTAAATTTTTCAAACAAATGTAAAATTGTCGCCAAACCCTTGTTCACTATCTTATGTTTGTGATTGACAAAATGTTATACAGAATTTAAAAATATCTGACAGAAATTTAGAACAATTTTGATTTACTGAATGGTGTTTTCAATCAGTAAATTGTTGACATATTACTTGTAGTTTATTGTTAATTATTGGTAGATTATATTAAGTACTATCTTATGTGTCAGTTCCTTTGTCTATATAGTGATAATTAGTATGATCTGAACAAACGTTGCTATCAAAGTCACTCTTTGTGTTGTATTTTATTGCATTAATGTTGCTGTTTATTACTGAAGATCCTGCATAGCTTTTGACTCCTGATAAAAAAAACTGACTGTAATTATTTTTCAGATTTTGGAATTACATCTGGAGATCCAGACCCAAGAGGAGGTATGTATTAAAGTTAAAGAAAACAATGTGATGAAGTACCGAAAACCTGAAAACATCAAAAAAAGGGATTTGAACCATGAAAACCAGTGGCATATTGAATTATTTTTTCTTATTTTTTTTTTAAAAAGTAGAGTTGATCGCAAGCCCAAATCCCCTCCCCTTAACAATCATTGAAAACTTTTTCATCAAGCAATGAAATTTCGAGTGAGAGTCTATCAACTTTCACTTCTCATTATCCTTCATTATGATTTATGATTGGAGTTATTGTAAGACTTTCAACATTGAATTTTTCCTTTAGATTATTTAGGCAATGAACTTGTTCCATCAAGTACAGAGCAACATACTTGTAAAAGCAGAATTTCTGTTGTAAATGTCAATGATATAAAATTACGAGCCATGTTTAAAAAGCAAAATATCTTGATAACACAATAATTTTTCCACCACTTTACCTCTAGAAAAAAATGATAAAAACAGTAGAATTTAAAAAACCTGCTTGGTTAAAAATGAATTTGGTTTTGCAATTTGAGCTGTTGTTCGAACTGAGGACTTACTCTTTCCTTAACCATTAAGGAGACTAGAGTTCCTTCACCTGTGTGACGTGAACATATATCCTGCAAGACAAATTTTGTGGGAGATAAATAGTGAATGTGAACTAGATTGAAATAAGGTCTGAATCTGTGTTTAAAAAAAAGAATAACACTAGAGATTAAGAAAGAACAAAAAATATGGCACATTTGATAATAAGTCTGGAGTAGCCTAGCTTTTGAGGAAAATATGACCTTTAATGACTGACCTGTGGTTCTCATTGAATGTTTTCTATTTCAGTATGTAGCTTCCAGTTCCACAGCTACAAATCTTCTCAAGGAACATTCAGCTCCCCGAACTACCCCGGCCTCTACCCACGCAACACCGAGTGTCACTACTTGTTCCTGGGCAAGGGAAAGGAGACTGTGGAGATTGTCTTTCCTTACTTCAAGGTCGACGGAATAGCACCAAAGTAAATATTTGCAAGTTTTTATTCCAAGTAATGGAAAAGTGATTTATGCTTTGTGAAGAAAATTAGCTGCTCATGACACATGACATTAAAAATGGTGTAGGCTGCAACAGTTTTTATAATTCAACACGTTTCGGTTTTGTCATTTTTTAGGGTTTTCTTTCAAGGATAGTTTTTTTGTACATTAGGATTTATCAGGGAATGGTTTTTTAAGATATTGGCATGTGTCTTGTGACAAACAGAGAAGAATAATATCTATCAAAGAGAAAACCATTTAAATACTGTAAAGCTGAGGTGTGCACAGCTAAATGAAGGATTTTATGGTTGCTTCACTTTATAGGATAACACACATTGCTGTCCTGGTCATCTTACTGACAAGTGTATATCATCTCTTCTTATATGTACACTATGGAATTATATTCTTTTTTATTTGCATAAAAACACAAACACATGTATTGTCTACAGTGTTTGATATAGCTGCCTGTCTTCCAGCCCATTACTAGATAATTTTAGATTGGCTAGTGGTCAGCAAGCATGCACTTACTGTCTACACATTAGGCATCATACATCATATTTATCGGTTAATTTTTCAAATCACAAGACCTGCTTGCTAGTAATAATAAAGGACTACTTTGAACACTGATTCTCTATCATATTTATTATCAACTTAACCGTTTCATGGTCTATATACCCTCTGGATATTCCTCAGTCTATGTACATTCTGGACCTATATTCCTTAATCTATATACACTACAAACTTATATTCCTCAGTCTAGAGCTATATGCTCTACAGACTTATATTTCTCAGTCTATATACTCTACAGACTTATTTTCCTCAGTCTTTATACACTACAGACTTATATTCCTCAGTTTATTTACATTCTTGAGCTATATTCTCAGTCTATATACACTACAGACTTATATTCCTCAGTCTATTTACACTACAGACTTATATTCCTCTCTCTATATATACACTACAGACTTATATTCCTCACTCTATATACCTTACACACTTTTATTCCATATCATATGTACCCTATGGATTTATGTTATTTATTATTTGTACACTCCAGACTTACATTCTACACTAGGTACTTATATTCCTAGTTTATATACCCTATGGACCTACACTCCTTATGATATTTTACACTGTGGACTTACGTTCTTCATTCTGTTTCAGATGTGGTGCGGGGACTCACAGCGATTATGTGTCTTTTTCAAACTTTGCCCAAGCAGAGGACAGAAAATTACACCGGCTTTGCGGTACCATTAACAATGGGAAAAAACAATCCATCGAATCAGACGGTCCTTTTTTCAGGGTCGTCTTTAAGTCAAACGATATTTACGACGATGAAGGGTTTCACGCTTACTACCAGTTCAAAGGAAGTGAGAACCCCTCTCCTACAAAAACAATTGATGGACATGGATACAATGGTACGTATATTAAATAAAGATATACTGAAACTAAATTGATAGAATTTGTAATTGACATCAAAATCTTTTTAAGACAATTTTTTTAAAAGTTGTATCATTGGCATGATATAATTGATTTTCAAAAGATGATGATTAGTATTAAATGTATAATTTCTTTGGAAGTAACTATAAGAACTTAACCTGGTAAATTCATATATTTTCAACACTTATCATGTATATTATTCAGTTGTTTTGGATGTTTAAGCCATTGCATATTGAATTTTCAAGTACTCTAATTGTTGATTATATATTCAGTTTATCATTTTGTTATTTTGTTTTATTTTTTGTGTTTTTTATTTTCAGTTGGTTGTTGTTTTTTTATTTTCTGTTTTCTTTTTCAAGTTTCAGTGTCTTGGAGTACGGCATCAGACTCCAGCATCATTTCCAGATGCCCTGTCAATATGATCTCACAAGTTCTCTTTTGTTTCATTTTGTTTTGTCACATTCTTCTTTAGCTCATATTTTCATTCTATTTTGTCTTGTTCACTTTTTCCTTAAAACAAATTTATTTCTTCATTTTCGTATCTTTTATCATTTGTTCATAGTATTATTCTTTTTAACTTTATTTTACAATGTTCCTAAATGAATTGTTTATTCTAAACATCTTTTAAGAATTATCTTTTTGTCAATTTTTAGTTCATAATTCTTTTTAGAAAATATTACATATGTTAGTATTTTTCATCTCAATATATTCTTTTCAAATGTATGATTTAAAATTTTTTAATATAATTATTTCCAGAAAATGGGCAACCAACAGCTATTGGCATGAACACAGGTAAAGGTCAAAGGTTAGAAAGTAACCCTCATGTGACCTTTCTGCTGATGGCCTTCACCTTCATTGCTCTTGGAAGAAATCATTGACCTTGAACTGACCTCGATTTTCTAGTATCATGACAAATTACAAGAAAGTATCATGTTAAGTTGGGGACAAATCTTTTTCATAAAAAGATAATGATTTCTATCAGTTTTCTTTATATCATATGAATTTTGATTGTACATTTTCACTTAGGTTATTTAGCCATTATTTAGCTTAATTCATCTTTTACATACCTGTAAATATGTCATCCATTCATCTGCCTTATTGTATGTTACTGCCTAAACTGCTTTCCTGTCAACTTATTGATAAAAAAAACTTTTAAGAATGCTTACCATTGTGTTTACATTAAATTAAATTTTTTTTAAAGTTTTAGTTTGACAATATTTAAATTTCTGTAAATATTTTATTTATTATTGATTCGGTTGACATGCAAGTTAATCATAACGGTGACAAATATATTTGAAATGATATTTCATTTCAAAATTAAGATCTTGATTTAAAGTCATTCATTCAATAAGTCATCAAATACCATATCACCATTTCAATATCAAATTGACAACAGATTTACAGAAAGATTACTTTGCTGCTTTGCATTGGTTGAGAGGCTTGGTGATAACTAAAGGAAATTTAACTGTATGATTAATGTTATTAGATGGCAATTATGTGCTGTTATGAAATAAAGAAATGATCATTATCATCATTACATGAGGAATGTCTCCTCCTACCAAGCCGATACTGCTGTCATGCACCAGAGTGTTTTGTTCACTAAATGATTGTATTGCCCATCCAATGTTATATACGTACACATCTTGTTCAGTCTCTCCACCAATGAGAATGAACTTCTGGGTCACATGACAGCTGACCTGCGCTGTGATTGGTTGAAAGTTGTCAGTGATACAAGTGATACACCACAAACTTGCCTTACTATCGCCAGGTGTGAGAAGAGGATCGTACAGACAGTTACAGAATATCACCGGTAGACGTTGGACATTACACTGAAATATTAAGAAGTCATTTTCTGCTTTAATTTAAATTTTAGTATCACAAAATACAACAATAAAGGATTTGAGATGGCCCTTTGTGAACCATTTGTACATATAATTACATTTATGTTAATTCCGTGCAATTACTGATGATTCGAGATAATGTTGTTATTAATATTTACTGTAATGAAATTAGGGAGAGAATTATGGAACTTGATATTCATTGTGAACGAAATTTAAACCATTTTTCGTCTTAGCTTGATTTTAGTGTACTGTTGCTAGATGGAGATAGATTTTGGTCATTGGTGATGATGACTAGCAAAAAACAACAAAAAGATATTTAGTTGTGAATCTGTAGATGTTGATTTGTGGCTTTAGTCTTCAAAAGGTGGCAAGTAAAAAACATGGCATTCAATATCACTATGGCAGTGAAATTCATCATCAGTTTCAGTGATTATATCTGATCAATTTATTTCAGAACATAAAAAGGTCCAATTAAGTTTAGATTAACAATGTTTTTTTGAATGATAAGTCAGTTTAGTATTTTACTTCAAAAGTCAAGAGAGAAGTCATTTTTTTAATGAAAAATGTAAGTGAAATTTCCTATTTATAAATTATGCAGCTGATGTGTATATTTGACTATGAAAATTTCAAGCCTGTTTATTAACAATGTTGATCTAACAAGAAATTAATTTAGAAATTTGAATTAGTATTATCATTCTATTCATTTTCACTGTTATCACTGACATGGAAATGTTGACGCTTCAAAACTATTATACATTGATGTGTTTGTGACAATTAATATATTTTAGAATACCAAAACTCACTTAACTGAAATGAACGGTTCATTATGCATGTGTATATAAATATGTACATCAACATGCATAAAACAAATATAAACTGTACAGAAATTGATATTAAAAAGTCAGAATGTTAACAGTTTGATTTAAATGTTTTTCCCTGTACATTCTGTGAAATATATGTAATTAGTTTCAAAGTGAAAACTACATCACAATCTAAGAAGACACTTATTTCAAGATCAGTGCATCACAATTGTTTAATATGTTGAAACATTAATTTAATAATGATTGTGAAGATATACACTGCTTACAGACATTAAATTGCAAATTGTCCATGATGACATGATATTATATGTCCTAATCATGATTGGACTTTTGTGTGATAGTCGATGTGTCAACATATCAACAATATTGTTGAAATGATCATCAAAGATTACGTAGTTCAATCTTTTGAGATTGCACTAATGGTGAAATAATCAGGAGGGAGGCTGGTTGCTCTTGCAGTCCTAATCATAAAGCTAGATTGCTGTCACCCATTCTGTCCTGTATGCCAAAGATAATTATTATCATTGTATAAATTCAATTTAAAAAATTCAAGGGACAGATTAAATTATTTCAAGGAACATGATGATAACACTTGTGGCCTGGAAAAAGGCTATAATACTTATGATTAAAGCTCATGTGAAAGACATGCTACCACTTTAGGACCAAGATTTAGGACACAAAAAAGGTATTCTATTAGGACAACCTCCATGCCGGTTTCTATAATGTTAGAAGAAAAGGAGTGGTGGTATTAATCGGTGATCTCCAGGATTTGATCAGAAAAAACTCACCACATTAAATGACACATTTCAATAAATTAACATTTCACAAATAAACAGCAACTATAAAGACAATGATCACTATGATGATAGCATTTTAATATTTTGTATATATGTGAAATATAGATAAATGAATGCTCTTTCAATGAAAGAGAAGGACTTAAATATTTGAGGGGACACTCTAAAGGAATATGTGGAGAATTCTTTATCAAATGACAAATACTAATATTAAATTGTTCATTTTATTAAATTAATTTACCAATAATACACACTTATGAAAAATATTTAAAGAAAAAAGTATTTTTCATGTCCATGAAATTTCCAATGGGAGTGTCCCTTTGCAAAATGAGAGGTCCACTGTTTATACCCTTGCTTGTTGAAACAGAAATGTTGTGTAATGACAAAATACCTCCTTGTCGAGATGATAGTGGTTGTTTATTGTTGATTGTTTGCTTTAGCCCCTGTTGTTAAACTATTTGTAACATGCAGATACTTTCTCCTGTATCACCATTAATTATGTTTTAAAATTATTAATACTACCCGTAAGGTTCATGACATAAGTTCAAGCCTTTGTCATTGTAGTGTCAGATAATTTGATTTATATTTTGTCATTTTTTTCTTATTTCTTTTGACTCTTTGTAACATATTTTACTTTTATTCTTTGCAAGTTATCATGAGCAGCGAAATGTATATTATAAAATATATTTATGAAAAACTTTTAATCATAAATAGTATAATTTTTTTTTCATATTTTGTAGTATCATTCATCTCACATAGTAGAATCTTAAAATTTAAACATATACACATCAAAACATTTAAATGAATTTTACATTCATTGATATTTTGCAGATCTTTGAAAAACTCAAAAGTGAAGTAAGCATTAAAGAAAGTCTTGCAAGGGCTGTATTTCAGTCTGATAAAAAGGCTCATTTCATGATGATCATCATTTTTATAAACACATTTATAAGATTATATCTTATTGTTAGATTCATGTCTTAGTCATCAGTAAAACATTTCAGGTGTTAAGAAATGTGCTTAACAATTCAACAACTTACTTAATGTGCAAAATTAATTTTTGTTAGTACAAAAATCACTTGATTTTATAAATATTGCACATAGATCATACAAAACTTAGCATTTGCATGATTAATACTCTTTATGATCACATTAAAGGCACTGTAGCACAATAAATAAAATTAGAAATTAAATCTCACTAAAAAGAAAATAAATATTACTTGCAACAAAATTTGTAATCAATGAAAGGATCTCTTAAATGAATATAAAAAGTTCAGTTGAGGTACGCTTGTCCATTTCCTTTCCTAAAATGATTTAAAGGTGTCCACATTAAAATGGCTGCATGCAGTTTATGGCATGTATGTGATAACTTTTCTTTGTAAATGAATAATCAAGTTGAGTGATGAAATGTTTTACCCTCTAACAAAATTTAAAAAAAGATAACCCAGTTGAGTGATGAAATGTTTCACCCGCTGAAGAAATTTTTAAAAAGATAATCCATTTGAGTGATGAGAGTTTTACCCTCTGAAGAAATTGTATTTTGAATATACTGAAATTAAAGTGGGAAAATTTGAAGAAATCGAAATCTTAAGAAAACATGCTATGGTGCCTTTAAGTTAGATTAGAGTTAAAATGTTTTGAACTATGTTGCAGTTTTTAATAGATGTGTCAATAAAGCTGTAGTGAAATGAAAACTATTTTCACTAGTCAAGCTCCTGTACATATGTAAACATAACAGGATAGCACAGTAACACGGACTGTTTACAGAAAAATCTCCTTCCCTCAGTAAATGTATATATGTATACTGAATAATATCTTCGATTCCATGCATAGTATATGCTGCAAAGGAGAATAAAATTTTCTATTTCTGTACAAACAATGAGAGTCCTGTTTTCTTTTGTTAATCACAGATTGGCTGATATCTTTTTGTTGTTAATCACAGATTGGCTGATATCAAGCCTCAGAAAGAGTTAAAAGCATCTACATGAATTTCTTCAAGGGTTACTTATCCATGAAACAGTAGCCATCCATCAGAACTGGTTTAACAAAAGAAGATTTTCTGTATAACAACTTCCCACCTGATGAAGGAGTTAGCTTTCTAAACATGGTGATTATGACAATGGAGAAGTTGTTCCATTTCTAATTGCCCATCAAGTACTGTTTATGTATTTGATAACGTCTTTCAGCAAGGTTTCTGGAAATCATTGAATTTTATATAATCTTTATATCTTTATAAGATGTGAACAATATTTACTTTAAAATAGTTATATTCGGGTTCGCAGTGTTTGCAATAATAAAATAGCCTCTCCTACCAAAGCCCCAGCTTCGAATCTCGGTGGAGACATACAAAACTTTTGACCTGGGTCCTAAATTGTGTTTTGTCCTTGGTCAAGGCACTTCATCCACATTGCACTAAGTTTACCAAGCTGTTAAATGGGTACCTGAAAACAGGGATGTATGGACCTACACAGTCATGCTTAGCGCTAAATAGTTGCTTTGAAAGTACACTCCCCTCAGGGTAATGATGTTGGGTAGGGCTTTGAACATTTTTGGCACAGGTCTGAGATTGCTGAACTTCTTTGATAGAAAAGTTGATGTATTTGGATTACAATATCTGCAATAGTCCAGCTTCTCGAACTTCTTAGGTTTCCTTTTCGGATTTGATACAATAAACTAAGAGTAAGGAAAATAATAAGTCAACTTAGCTGTGCACAAGACCAAAAACCACAATTATATTGACATCAATTTTGTTATACACATTTTGAGACAGGATTTGAGATTCCTTTGACCCTGTATTCTTGTAGTGTTATAGTTTTATTGATTTTAGTAAAGATTTTATCCTTGATTCTTGTACCATATATTTGACATATTCAGCCCCCTTGGCGCTTGGAAAATTTAAGTGAAGGGCCGGGTCTTATTACCGGTATGTTAAATGTATGATAGACAAATGCACACAGAAACAAATGTATTGTCGACAGAAATTTGATGAAATATTTTCTGTATTTCATCAATACCAGCAACAATTGGTGAGGTGAGGTGAGGTGAGTTGGTGTTTAACGCTGCTTTCAAGATTATTTCACTAATATCTTGGCTGCTAGTATTCTTGCAGGGAGAAAGCCCGCAACACCATTGTGGCTATGCATCGCGGTGCAACCTGCGAGCATTGGCTGAAACTAGCGAACCATGGGTGGTACTGCGCTGAATTTCAGTGTAGCATTGCACCCAAACCTGACTGCGTGTAGAACAGTTCTCTACTGCAGACAAAGTTGCCGAGGCCCTGGCGGGATTCAAATCACTGACCTCCTGATCTGAAGCCGAACGCGCTAACCACTGCGCTATCCCGCCCCCAGCAACAATTGGTGCTTTATACTGACATGTGACTGTGCCCAACAAACTCTATGCACATGATTTCATCACAATATTGCAATAGTCTTAAGTTACAAGTTCATGAAAATTGACAAATGGTGTTTGAAAACACAAGCATTTCACAACATTAACTGCAAGCGCAATGCAGGAAATGATTGGCCTAATGTCACATTATTACATTTACTTTTAAGTATATATAATATATATATAATATTGCTACTGGAGAGCAAAGCTGAAGGATTTTATGAATGCTTCTTCAACTTTTTTATCTATACCTTTGGCTTCACTAAGAGAAGCCTAGATATAATATAAGGCTCATTCATGTGCAATTTCAGCCAGGATTTTTCTTTTTCTCAGGAGTATACAATACACGCGAATCATTAACTCCTTGTGATATTTTTTACCATAATGCAGAAAAATTATTGAATGAATATAATCCAAATGCCATTATTAATGTTGATGATATTTTAATAAAAAACTGTTCAGAAATTGATTAAAGTATGACCAGAATAAATATATATACAATTGTAAATAAACAATTTTCATATATTTAATATAAATGATTCTTAGTTTCAAATTTTGCTATGGTCATGTCATATAAGACCAATTGTTCCAGACAGGTGAACTGCTTCTACTTAACCTTGTACCTAATAACTCACTGATAATTAATTACTCGTGTGCAACTCTGAGAGGCAATGTATATAATGACCAAACAAAAATATTCAATTAGTTGTGAGAATTACAGATCAACTGTCTCAAATTAATTAATAATTAAGAGCTTTGGCAAAGAGTTAGATAAAAGGTCTTGAGTGATCAGTCTATAACAACGCAAAATGGCCGTCAATCAAGTCCATTGATTATAAAAAATATTTGTCTGTCCTGCTGTGCTTAGTGCTGGAATGGGTGTGAAATATACATGACAAATGCACATTCAAATCAGCAAATTGGACATATTTTGGTAAGGCTGCGTAAAAATAATAAATGATTTTTGTGCATTTTTTTTTTCAAAAAAGGGTTTCTTTCTAACAGTAAATAAATATCATGGTAAATAATGGTTTCACCCAAATTCCCATTTTTAGACCTACTGACAGGCAAACCCTTAACAAATCTTAAGCTAATATCACTACTTACAGAAATTACTACATTTTAATTATGAAACAATCACAATTATTGTTAGTAATTATAAGAAAACTTACCTCTAAACCAACATTGACTTATTTCTCTCTTTCGGAGAGATCGTACAGAGCGTGAGAATAATTTTTTTTTTAGTGGTGTGCATGTTGTTCTTCCCCGATTATCTCCCCTGAGTTACCTCCCTTGAATTTCAAGCTCAACTGTCATTCTTTTCGAAGTACAGAGAGCTGGATAACGAGGAGGAGGGTGGGAGTAAACCCAAAACTACCCACTCCTTAGTATTGTGCGAAATAACTCAGGGGTGAAGACATGCCCACCTGAAGTACTGGTTGAAGTCCACCATCTCCGGTGATAGGATGGGATTGGAACCACTCGCCCTCGGGAACTCCCCCCCCCCCCCAGGAGAGGTGCTGAGCCGCCACCAATGGTCCCAGCGAGGACAGGCCTCCAATCAAGGAGGAAATGTCCCGAAGATAGGCCCTGGTGATGGCGCTAGAGGACTTCCACTGACATGAAGCGACTATTTGGTCGATGGAAACAGACTTCCAGGCTGCTAGAGAAGTCGAGAGTGCTCGAATCTCATGAGGCGATAACTTGGCATCTGCTGTCTCTTGATCTGCTGTAGAATAGGCCAAGGCGTTGGTCTTACGAAGCCAAGAGGCAATAGTATTTTTGGTAATTTCTGTCGACAGGCCTGGTTTGCAGGGAATAAAGAGACGTCTTCTACCTTTCCTGATGGAATGCGTCCTATCCATGTACCAACGTAAAGCTCGCACCGGGCAGAGAGTACGCGCTTTGTTTTTTGCGTCATTAGGCACAGGGAGAGCCGGAAAGGAATAAACCCTGGCCCCCTAGGGACCAGTGGCCATAGACTGATTTTTTGCAATAAATTCTGGCAAGGCTCTAACGACACTGACGTATATCTATGAGCAAAATCAATGGAGGATATATCTATTGCATGTATCTCGGAGACTCTGGCGGCCGAAGCAAAGGCAATCAAAAAAGTTGTTTTCCATGATAGAAACTTGAGAGAAGTGGCATACAAGGGTTCGTATGGAGCACGTTGCAAGGATTGCAGTACTAACACGTTGCAAGGATAGCTGTCCAACGGGCTCTGATGGAGCAATGGTTGAGGTTGTCGAATCCAACATGGCTCCCAGGAACTTGATCCGAAAGGACGGGTGGAACTCCGACTTGTCCGGATGAATAATCCAGCCCAAGTGGGTGAACATGACTGACCAGCCTCAGGTGGTATCGGAGGGTAGATTGATCCTGATGACGTAGCAAAAAATACCCGTGAATGAACACATAAATTAAGTGATCGAAGGAACTGGAGAACCGGGGCTGGGACTTTGGTGAACAGCCATGGGGCAATGGAGATCCCGAAGGGAAGCACCTTGAATTGGAAATGGCGGCTGTTGAGGGCAAAACGAAGGAACTTCCGGGATTTGAGATGGATGGGGATGTGTAAGTATGCATCCTTCAAGTCGAGGCTGGCAAACAGGGACTGTGGAAGAATCAGTTTGCGGATGTTGTTGAGGGATTCCAAAGAGAACTAGGGAGCTCTGCTTAGGAAGGATTTGTTGAGCACTTTTAGATCTATAATCATTCTCATTTCTACTGTGTCCTTCTTTGGCACACGAAAAACGGGAGAGTAAAGCCTGGCGAAACGTCAGCGGGATCCAACTCCGTAATGGCGTCCTTCTGCAAGAGTTGCTCGATGGCAGTAAGAGCGGCTTGTAACTTGGGCCCTTGAAGGAAGAATCTTTCCCCTTGAGGATGGACGGCAACTGGCGGAATTCGATCCCACTGAAGGATGTAGCCTCTGGCAATGATCGACAGGATCCACTGATAGTCAGACACTGTCTCCCAGTTCCGTAGGAATCGACCCAGACAGCCCCCCACAGCTGAGTGGAAGGTCGGCTGAGGGAAGGGAATTGTCAAGGATAAGTCGAGGGACAGAAGCGGTTGTAAGGGTTCGGTCTGAGAAAGGGAAGTGGCGTGACAGACATCGCCTGTAACCACCTTGGATCCACGAAAAGGTCTCGTCTGATCCTTCCCTGATGGCATAGGATGATCCTTAGGTTGAGGGGGATGGAAAACCCGACGGCCTCTAATACCCGCACAAAACCAGTTGATGTAAGAGATAACATCCTGAGATAGGCGTACATTACGATCAATCTCAATCAAGTCCAATCTCGAAATCTGAACTTGATTAGCAGACGGGCCACGGGGGTTAAGTCTAGCAAAATCCTTACCCAATACAGGCAATTCCGGGGACACGAACCTGTTGTGTATCAAATAAGCTGACTTCGGCCTATACTTGGGAATGGAAAGCTGTCCGGGTTGATTGGCAAGCTTGCAAGCGGTCTTGATGAAAGAAGAATGTGGCAGAGAAAACTTGGATGGACGGGAGGGGGGTAGGGACCCCGAGTCCCCCAACTCATCAGGCCTAGGAGAGGCAGGTTCATCCGCGGGAATAAGAGCCGTACAAGGTTTCAACTGATGCAAGTATTGGAATTTATCCGCAAAATTCCACTCTGGGACAAGAGAGAAAGAGTGCTCATCCGATGGGATAATCAACTGTCCTTCATGGGTAGCCACCATAAAATCCATGGAGTCCGTGTCCGTGGCAGAGTGACACAAGGCCGTGAGTCCATTAGAGTCATGAAGCACGGGAATGAAAGGCGGATTGTCAATGCTGATGAACTCCTGCTGTTGATCATGGACCACACGTGCAGAAGTGCGGCGACCCGCCTCGCCAGCAGCTGCAGGTAGACCCGTGCCGCCCGTGCTAACGGGTCGCTTAACAGGATCATCCTGGGCTCCCTGAATACCCACTGAAGCCCGTACACCGCTAGGCGCCATGGCATTCAGAAGCGGGTCAGAGGTAGTCGATAACCTGGGCTCGTGCCCGCAGTGGAGAACATCGGGTCCGTGACTCGTGCTTCCTTGGCAAGGCAGAGGAGCTAAGCCGACCGCCCCCTCCACTGAGTCAAGGATCAGGGAGGCTGGCTGCATACGGCTGGACGTGATGTTGGACAGAGGTCCCAACGGGTCGCCCGCACGGCCTGCTACCGCGGGATCTCCCTGGTTGGTCTCTTGTGAAGAGAAGCGTTCGGCTGATTCTCGCTGCATGGACGCCATGTTGGAAGTAACAGCCGCGATCATCTGTTTGATCTCGTCTAACTCCGATGTCTTAGGCAGGAGTTAGATGGCTGGAATTTGCTTCAACTTTTAAATAGATTGAGGAGTAGTATTAGGTACAGCCTACATTTTAGGCTTAGTGCGATTATGATGCATAATCTGCCAATCATCAAGAGTTAGGTGATTACAAAGTAAACATCTTTCGACAAAGGAACAAGTAATTGTGTCACTACAAGAATAACACAGGGAATGAGGATCGTCCTTACACAAATAGGGCTGGCATTCCAAACATTTCTTCTGAACAGAAGCCATTATGGGGAAGAAGATTACAAAAACACGTAAGAAAAAGGAGTGATCTCACCTAAGTCAGAAGTTCACTGTTTTCCCACAAGTAATCCGTAAGAATCACACAGGTAATCCGATGTGAACTCACAATAAATCGTAGGAAAAACACTGAGGTAATTCACAAAGAACACAAGGTAATCCAAGACTTGAGTGAACTCAAGAATTCTCTCACACAAAGTACGACCGATCTCGCGGCGTACAGAGAAAAGAAATGACAGTTAAGCTTGAAATTCAAGGGAGGTAACTCAGGGGAGATAATCGGGGAAGAACAACACGCACACCACTAAAACAATTTTTATTCTCACGCTCTGTACGATCTCTCCGAAAGAGAGAATTAACTCAATGTGGTTTAAACATACTTATTTCAAAAAGGAGAATTGGATTGGTAAACAAGCCATTGGTAAACAAACCATATGTTGGTTTAGAGGTAAGGTTTTTCGCAATAATTACCCACAATTAAGGACATAGCAAATAAGAATAAAGACATAAAGATCAACTTATATAAAAAAGAATTTACAACTGTCAAAGATATTTGACCTACATTTAGTAATCACATTTGATCAACATACATTAAAACAATGATCTCATCATCATGAAAGGCTGTAAAGATGTTCCATCAATCAAATTTAAGATAATATTAAAATAAATATCAATAATTACATTGACAATATTATAAAACAACTTTACTTTACATATCCATGTTAATATAATCATGACAAGTATACTGGTCACTTTGACATTATGCGGCTGACATGTCAACATATTTCTTAGATAAAGTGCAGAGGCCCTTCAGGGCTATATATGCTTGGTGGCCAACTGTTGTGAGTGATATTATTTATCAAGACTCAATATCAAAGGTAATAATGAACACAGGGAAGCCATAAGCTTAAGACAAAACTAATCTAGAACTGCACTGGGCCATCTAGGGTTGAAGTTGTCACTATGGGGAAAGGTTTTCCTCAGTGTGTGATTTATGCATGGGTCTGATAAGTCTAGAAGTTGAAAATGTCATAAAACAATTAATGTTCATTCAACTAAAGACAAAGTTTTCTATGTGGATACAAAATTTGAAATGATGTTCCTCTTCATACATCCACCACTCTGGTGTTTGCTTGCTCTTGCCTATTCTGGGTTTTAATTTGGGTGAACAGTTCAGGTGTTCATCTGCTGTAGACTCTGAGTTCAAGGCTCATGTCAAAAATAATACATGATTGATTCATAACAAAATTGAAGCTTATTTGCCAATATGACAAGGAATAACACAGGGTCATTGAAAAAGAAAGACATATTGAGAAATGAAGGCATTCACGAGAAATAAGTCTTTCTATGAAGAATTGCTGATTAGCATGTACATTTTTTAATATTCTGTAGATAAAAATTTGGTATTTATATTTGGTTGTAAACTTGATAGGTATGGTATGCACAAGAATTTGGTTTTCATGTAATGAACATAAATTGTGACTGTCTCTGCATAAAAGTAATGCATTGAGATTACTAAAAGAAGTGGCTGATTATTATCCTTGAGGAAAATCTTCCATGTTTCTTATTTGGTGAAATGAGTATGGATCTTATGGATGGATGCAGATATCATATTGACAATTTGTTTTTTTAGATTTTCACACTTCTAGCATCAATGAAAGTCTTCAGGGGTTCTCTTTTCAATGAATAATATATATTTTGAAACAGATAAAAGCACTTTTAAATATTAGCCTAATCATAATTCCAGGAGATGTGCTTTAGAAAAATACAAAAGTGAAAGTACAACACAGATAAACCAATAATTCAATATGTAAGTTGATAAAGGTTATTTTCATTCTCCAAAAGGAAAACCTGAATATCAAAAGATTAAACATAAATATCTGTATCTTGACTGATAACAGAACATTTACTTCAATATAATTTCTATTAATCAACAAAGAATTTATGGATCTATATCTCCATTAGATCTGACTTAACAGAAGAATGTCTAAGCAAAGATATTTGATATTTTGGCATTAATTGTAACAGATGATTGACAAAACATGGATCTTTGTCATTCATTTTTAATTAATTACAAAATCTTGCTCATAAAGTGATACTTTTCCATATATTTTTAGCATAAAAAAGTGACACTTCATGTATAGAATACACATAATTTGTTTTTTAAAGTTGCTCACTATAACTAATATTTTTTCATACTGTATAATTGAAAAAAAAAAGACACTAAACATAATTCTACCATGAAAGTGCTGGATACTCGATTCTGATTGGCTGTTTTCTCCGATCCACAGGGTGTTCGGTTTCAATTTCAAATTTACTCGCTATCAATCCAGTATAACATGTCTCTGATTTTCAAACACAGTAGGTTTATCTCCTAATTCAATAAACTTTATCAAATATCATTACCTTATTCAAGGTTAAACAATAATTCTCTATGAATTACAAACAAATTGCTAAATACCTCAAAAGTCAGTTGATGAATTTACTATTGCCAGTACTAACCTACTAACAGCAATAAACATTGAGAGCGCCACAACCTACAATTGATCTCATAATGAGGCCTGCTTCCTAGAAATAGACCACAAGTGGGCGGAGCTATAACTGGGCTTCTTGGAAACAAGCTAGTTCCCGGAAATATATTATCTGATAGATTTCAATAGCCATGACTTTTTTCCCTCAACTTAAAAATGTGTATACAAAGTTTTGAATAAGATCGCTGTTGAAAGGATTAATTAAAAAAAATTTGCACCTAGTAATAACTTTATTCACCTTGTTCTAAGAGGTATATTATTTGATATAGTTTAAAAGTTAAGATTCTTTTTTAAGACTTTAAATCAATTTTCAAATCTGTTCTTAATTGAAAATATCAGAATCGTTCATAACTGAAAATACAGGGCTTTATATCATCCGCAGGAAGGAAAGGTTTAAGGTATACTGAAACTATTAAAGAGCCATGCCGTGATTTTCATAACATATTATTTACCTTTGATACGAACCTAAATGTCATATGTGATGATATAAAATCAAAACATCTTAACTTTTCATGTACAAAAGACATATGACAAATATTGGTTTTCCATGAAAATCTAAAAACAGCCTTATAAATGAACGGAGGTGAAGATATCACGTCCAATATACATGGATACTAGTTATATAAACTGACAAACTCAATCAACTCCTAACTGCCCTCCTGGCTGTTTTAGATAAGTCTCCAAAATTACGTTTGACGATTTGACGCGCGCCACTGTCCGGTTTTCGATCGTAATTGCGACGTTCTACCTTCATATTGTCACTGTAAAAACCCAACAAGCTTTAAAATGTGTATTTTTGATAACAGTCGATACTTCGCGATAAAATGACACCATTGGTTCAGTTTGGCAAATATGACTCCAACAACTCGCGGAATGGCTCTTTAATTTATCTCTTTCACAATTTCTGGATTTGTCATTAATGATTTTCCAGCGGCAGACATCAATCAAAGTAAGTATAAATTATTATAAAATATTCTGCATTGGTGTTACAACAATTTTCAATTAATACAAATTTCCATACAAGCTTAGAATTTTACTTTTAAAGTTAAAAATAGATTATATATATTGCACTTGGATTTTATAATAAGTATAATCTTTGATGTATAATTATTGTTTTAAATACTCATAACTATTTTCATTTTTCATTTCTTTTAAAATCTGTAATGACATTGTCAGGTTTACAGATAAATAGTATCAAAATGGGGAGCAAAAATAACCATATACGGTCAGAATAAACTGCAGTGATTGAAGGAACAGTTCCATAGAGATTTTTTTTTTAAAGTAACACTGAGTATGTTACAAGATTTTTAATATGGCTTTAGTAGCTAATGACCTGAGTTAAGGTAAAACCGCCACCCTAAACTAGCATCTTTATCTCTAAAATGCCAAATTATGATAATCTGAAAACTGCTGAACCTGAACTGTTAAGAATTCAAAATTATATGTCCAATTACCTTGTATATTAGTTAAATGACCTACTTAATGCTATCAACCAAATTAATGTTTGTCTTTGTGTCTGCTGTAAATAAGTTTCCAAGAAATTACATTTGAATCATTGACACGCACCATGTACCACTGTTGAGTTTTCGATCACAAATCACGACACTAACCCGTTTATTATCACTATGCTGCACTGATAAGCAATAGGATTATGAGTTTCTGAAACAACCACAACTTCTCGATAAAATACCATTTATGAAGTTTAAATTGACATATTTGACTCAAACAACATACTCTGTGCCCCTTTAAGGGAAATATTCCTTCTAATGACAAGGCAATTATTTTCAGTCTAAGGATATACTATCATATTCATGCACATATCACATCAATTAGTTGAAAACTTACCAAAATACAGCCTATTCTTATTTTAGTAATGGTAAAACAAAACAAAATGGCTGCCCCCTGGAAGCTGATAGAAATGTACCTTTAAGTGATCAATGACATTGGTACACAAGGATATGGGGAGCTCACGGCCCCGCTAACAGAGTCCCCTATGTATAGACTGTCAATAGTCTATACATAGGGGACTCTGTTAGCGGGGCCCGTGCTGCAACACTACAGATGAAAAAAGACTGAAACTGAAATTTTATAATGACACAAATGGCATGTACATTTCCTATTCCCAGGCTTTCACTGAATTAGCATGTAGATCAGTTAGCTGAAATAACATTGGTTTCTTATCATTAAAGAGCCACTCCATGAGTTGTTGGAGTCATATATATGCTAAAATTAATCAATGGTGTAATTTGATCGCAAAGACACATTTTAAAGCTTACTGGATTTTTTACAGTGACAATAAGAAGGTAGAAAATCACAATTATGATCAAAAACCGGACAGTGGTGAGTGTCAAATAGTCAAACGTAATTTTGGATACTTATCTAAAACAGCCAGGAGGGCAGTTAGAAGTTGATAGTGTTTGTTAGGTTATATAACTAGTATCCATGTATATTGGACATGATATCTGCAACTCTGTGCATTTATAAGGATGTTTTTATATTTTCATGGAAAACCAATTTTTTGTCATATACCGTATTCGACGTGATAAGCGCCCGGGGCGCTTAAAAAATTGGTAAAAGGGGGCGCTAATTAAAACGCTAAAAATTGTCCTCAAGTTTAGTCTTGAAAGTGTTTTCTTACGATACACATGTCTTTGAAATATGGTTTTATAAGTTTTATCATTTTGGTGGTGGCTGGGGGTCTTGAAATACCCTGTATTCTTCACTTTAGTGGAAGTAAAAGACTTATTGCAAGACTGAAAAACCTTCCTCAATGAATCAGCATGCAAGGTAAGCAATGTTGATAGGTGGGCGCTAAATCAGGACGCATATTGTTCACTCAAAAACGTGGTGGGTGGGCGCTTATAGGGGAGTGGGCGGTTATTAAGTCGAATACGGTATATGTCTTTTGGACATGAAAAGTTAAGATGTTTTGATTTTATATCACCACACATGACATTTAGGTTTGTATCAAAGGTAAATAATATGTTATGAAAATCACGGAGTGGCTCTTTAAAGGGGCAGTTGCATGTTTTTGGGAAATTTATCTACAATTTCTTGAGATCACTATGTTAACGTTAAAAAAAGTTTATATTGCCCCTTTAAGCAACTAAATTCTTCTTTTACTGACAAATCCAACATATTAAATACGAACAAGATGTCTACAACTATAATGAGTCATGCACTAATATTATAAAAGGTTTATAAGTGACATAAAGAATGCTGTTCAAGTCAATTTTGTCAAACATTGTCAGTGGTATCAAGTTTTTAGTACTGACTACTGCTGTTAATAACCATTTCAATATAAATCAGTTTAGCAATCCTTGACAAATACAATATTTTTCTCATTCAGTGAGGTTGGGGAGTAAATATTTCACCCATGACTGCCACTTGTGAAATATCTACATTTCAACCTGACACACTGTGATAAACATGGTATTTGTCAAGGAAAAAGAGATATCCTTTATATATATAAATATATATATATAAATTTTATTCATATACTTGAATTTCTTATGATGAGAGCTAATTTTGACTTGTTAGCTAACTAAGACATTTCTATGATATTGATGGAAGAAAACACAGTTTATTTGCTTGTTATTTATTTCTTTATTTTTATCACATCCCTTCAATGTACAATAAATATTTGTGGATCGATACATAAATTATGATAAGAAATGCATTTAAAACATGTTGTGAGAATAGAAAATAAATCTTGACATTTTCAGTATGGTTGAAAAGATTTTATTCACACATAAACAAGTTGACTCATTCATACATGTTTGTCTTACTTTTTTGTCCATGCTTAAAATATATCATAATAGATAGAAATATAATAAATTTTACAAATTCTTTGTGTCATTTAACCATTGTTTGATCTGAAGTTTCCTCAACATGAAATGAAATGACATAACACAATATCAAGGTGCAACATCCAAGACAACTGTCATTGACTCATTGACACGTATACGTAAAGTCTTGATACAAAATGGGTTAAATCCCCCTTTTTCGTCAACTTCTTACACTGAAAGTGGCACAGAGCACAGGCGCCAGACTCTGAATTTACAATATCTTGTAAGTATATGTACATGTAGCTATATAACATAAACAAGGTCTGACAGAGTCGTGTCTGCAATAAGACCGTAAATGCGAACTGGGATCTGTCTATGAAGGTTACAAAGGGTAACCGAGCCAGGAAACCATTTCCGGTCCTATTGCAGACACGACTCTGTCAGTATTGTCAGACCTCGTTTATGTACCTGATATTGTAAATTCAGAGTCTGACGCCTGTGGCACAGAGTATGTTTCATGAATTTTGAATGGGGCAAAAATAAAGCTAAAATATCATTTGACCTGAGTTTAATTGAAATTACCTTTATCTCTTAAATGCCAAAATTATGACATTTTCCTGTTTTCGATTGTAAATTAAAAACAGCCATATAAATTTTAAGGGGCCAAAATTCTGCATCCCATTTACAAGTATATTAGTCAAATGACCTATGAAGCAATGTCATACTATATTTTTTGTTGTGTCTGATATAAATAAGTTTCCAAAAATAAAGTTTGAGTCATCCTACTAAGAAGATACTTCAACAATTTTATCATCCTGACATTACTTGTTGCTGGGTGAAGAAAGAAACGATACCCTTCCACAATCATATGGGGCATAACAACCTAACTGTCAAATTAAATCTCCAGCAAAAGAGATGTAATTCTGAAAAACTTGACTGTCATAGCTAGGCCAGCATATCACAACATAATAATCAAGGCTGTAAAAATCCTTTTGGAAATCAATGACTGATGAAGTTGTTATGAAGGGAAAAATTTTTCACTTCATGATTGCCTGCACAATGGTAACCAGCGCCATCTTGGCATCAGAGTCTGGGAATGAGGCCAAAGCCCGTATCGCTTTTTGTCCATACTCCTCACATAGAGACTGACACTCACTCAGGACATCAGTTGTCTCTATCAGGCTAACCAGCTGAAAATTATATAAATCATACGGTATGAATTTTTTTTAAGATGTATTAATAGAGTTTATCTAATACACAGTGTGAAATGAATATTATGTCTGAAGGATCTTGTATATGTTCTAAGAAAAAAATGAGTGGACAATAGACGACATGAATATAAACTACCAATTCCATTATCTATGAATGACATTTTGGAACTTGCAAATATTATCATCATTGAATTAAGTGAAAGAAATAAAAATATATTTCTTCAATTTGTTTTCTGCATTCTAATTATTATTACTTATAGTAAAAATAGATAGAAACATCTGAACAGATTTGGCTAAAAAAAGCAGATATTTTTCTCTCCTTCTCTGGTTTTGAGTTTACATATATATATTGTTCTTACCTTCTTCCTATCCTTGGTACTCGTTGAGTTAACATTTTCCGGCACTCCGTATTGCTCCACATACTTTATCACAGGAGCTGACACTGGACTCAGCTGGTCCAGAAACTCTTCTGGCTTCAAGAATGGTCTCATGTCTTCATTCATCTACAAAGGTTCAAACACAAGCAGTGACTTAATTCTCTTGTTACTCAATCATAGAAAAAAATCTACTTGCCATATATTGTTTTTAAAGTGCCCGCAAGATTTTCTAGATAACATCTTCTTTATTGTGAAAATCATGATAATATAATAAGCAACAATGTAATCTTTGCCTTATTAAAACATTGATATCTTTTAAGTACAAATAATTTATGGATAACAACTTTATTCTGAGGTTGCGACGTTTCGATACAGATTCTTGTATCGTTGTCAAGCATGAATGGCATAAAGAGGAAGTGTGATATATATACAGGTACAACATAATGAGATTGTAAACAAAGAAAACAGGTACATGATTGAGAAATAGTAACAATAGGGAATATATAGAAGCCAGTGATAGAGTTAACAAGAGTTTAATTCTGAAACCTATATAGGGAGGTGGTAAAGCAGTGTTTGCACAAGGAACTAGAAGCTCAGAATAAAGAAGTTGTCATCCATAAATTATTTGTACTTAATTGCTTCCAACTTCTAAAATGTAACTCAAAGAAATTGATATCTTCATCAAAAACAGTATCAAGAATAAGGTAACTATAGATATCAGTAGGGAAAGTTAACTTAAAGTGTCACTTACAATCATAATAAGCACAAAATAAATTTGTCAACATTCTCACCTGATGTGCATAAGCCATGTTGAGTCCAAACTTAAATGCTTGCTCCTGTATGTGATCATCTTGTTGGACAAGCTCCATGGCTGACTGGCAGCTCTTAGCCAATAGGCTTCCAGAAGACAAATAGGTCTGATTCAACCAATCAGAGAAGCTGACAGAAGCAGGCAATATAGGGTTGCCACTTTTGTCTTGTAGGCCAGTAAACTCAGCTTCCATAAGGTCCCCAATAGCACTTGATATTGTTTCTACAACCTAAAACAATAGGTAACATAAAAGTGTTATTCTTTGGTATTTTGAAGCTTATAAAACTTTTTGATTGTCTAATAAATAAAAATGATTTGAAAAATTATAAAATGCAATAAAGAACCTCATTGAGAAATTTCAATTTCAATCTTTTTCACAAATCTTGCAGTGTAGATTTGAAAATTTAACAGTTTCAAAGTAATTCTAAGAACTGAAATTCCAAAACATATCTTTTCAATTTCAAGTTTAACAAGACAGTCCTTGCCAAAAGGGAGGTAATAAAATTAAATTCAAATTTAATTTTTACTTAGTCAAATACATGTAGGAACAGATTCAATAGATATTATTTGATTTATTCAACAGATTGTACAGTTGGCAACAAGAAGCTCATTCATTAGTCTGTAGGCCAGACCCTGAAATAAGGTATAAGCCTAAGCAAGTCTATAAAAAGGCTTTAAAGCTTGATTTCAGTCTCCTTTTCATTTCATTTATAATAAGTTTTTAAATTTTTCGATTAACTGATGCATTTTTCATTTCTAATTGTTAGACTACTCATTCATATACATGATTTGAAGCTGGTACCTTTGTGTTCTTCAGATCTGCTAACCCAGTTGATGCATTTGCCAGGAGGAAATCTCCACTAAGTACTGCCATTTTGTTACCAAACTCCATGTCTTTAACTGGCCCATCAACTGCGGGATCTATGTCGGACAGATTGACGACACCTTTGTGTATCAGATTAGCTGTGTATATCATCTCCGTTATTTCAGCTAGAGATCTCTGTCTGGAATAGGTTTGACAAGAAACCAAAATAAATGTGTGAGACACAAACAAAGTTCACATTTAGAGACTGATTAGTCACATATATGCCTAATGTTAACGATTGTGTCACCACTCTG
This sequence comes from Phorcus lineatus, assembly GCA_921293015.1. Lineage (NCBI taxonomy): Eukaryota > Metazoa > Mollusca > Gastropoda > Trochida > Trochidae > Phorcus > Phorcus lineatus. The sequence goes on from OV121085.1 coordinate 43,764,061, forward strand.
TCCGTTTTGCAAAAGTGAAAAAGATACCTTAAACCATATATGCTTTGGGAATGTGAACCTATCCTCAGATTATGGAAGGAAATAGAATTATGGTTAAACTCTGTTCAACTGAAATTGGAATTTACTAATCAAATTGTTGACCATACTGGGAATGAACGGAAAGAACAATAATCCTGTAAATGCAATCATTTTAATAGTCAAAGTCTCAGCATGTTCATAGATATAGCATTAATGGTTACAAACAAATGTTAGAACATCTTGAAAATGAAATTGTACGTTATTATGACTTATCAAGATATATTTTTCTATCAACCGAAACTGAAGAAAAGTTTTTTCAATATTGGTCAACTTTACACTTATTACTATAAACTATCGAATGTATCTTCTCATCAAAAGTGCAAATGTTTCTTCTCGTCAAAAGAGTATCACGTCGCTCATTTTTGATTGAAACTATAAACTTATTACATATTCTTTATTATGTTTTAGTCCCAAAGTCCTTTGTGCAGTCAAGCAAATAATATGCCCCTTTCTGGTTATAATATATTGGTGTAACAGTAAACTGATATGGGGCAAACCTTTTTGGTTTTTGTCCGTATTTTCATAGATTACATTTCAAATTTTTTTCTTTGGTAGCAATTGTCTTCAAAATATACAAAGAATACATAAAAATACATTTACACGTTTTACTCTATGATAATGCATCTTTAAGACTGCGATAACCTCAGCCTTGCAAGGAAAGTTGATAATTCATCTTAGTAAGATGGTTTTTGATTATGGTGAATAGTTCTCCTCACCTGGGACAAATGCCAGTGATCTTGTCCTGCTCAAGGATATGCCCTTCCAGTTGTGGGCCAGGCCCTGCAGCCTTCGATAATAGCAAAACAATTAGCCCACGTGTCTGCAGGTTGTGTTTCCCATCATACACCAGGCCTCTGAAAGGAGTTTCCGATTCATAATAGCATGAGATATAGCAATTTCAAAGTAAATTTGTCATTACACTAAGTTTAAAAAACAAATATTTGGAAAAATACAAAAATGCTTGTGTGTCTCAGTCTTGTGATATCAATTTTTGAAAAATCTGATTTTAGATCAATGGGGCTTTTTTTGATTCAACGTCAAATATTTATTAACACTGCCAAAATAACATCAAACAGTGACAATTCATGTAATATTTACCCTAAATATAGAATATCATACACATGAAGTGAAACAAAGAATAAAGGATGGAATCAATGTCTATATTACATAAATGATTAACCTGGCGGTCCGGAGCAAAGGGTGGTTAGTGCCAACAAGTTTTCTCATGTGCATAGCAACATTGGATATTTCATCACTGAGAAGACATCGCAAACTCATGAAGGACGTCGGATACCCAACTATTTTTTCCGCATTTGAGACAGCTTTATTCCAGTCATTTGCTTGGGCTGTTCCCCAAATCCCTATAGTTCTTAATGGATGGGCGATCAACTGGGAACGTTGACATGGGGATGACCTTCCGAGACGAACATTGATGAAATGCGAACAGCATCGTGTTGACTTTGTATGAACGGTACATATATTTTTACATAATAAAGGAACAGATGATTTCTTCATGATATGACAAAATATTCGATGTTTCGACATGGTGTTTATTGTTTCCTTATTCGAGATAAACAGTTCATTCGAACCACAAATTTTCAGTAAAACCAGACGACGGCCATGCTGAATTAAGATCTTGTTTTGGGAAATCCCCTCTTGAGCTAAATATAGGTTTGTCGCTACCAACATCACAAAGCAGTCATATCAAGGAAATTAAGCTTCCGAGTTAGAACCTGGTGACGTAAATGAGAAAATATCACTGTTAATTTAATCTTAAAGGAAATGTAAGGGTTGTATTTATCGAACAGACTCTATTTTATTACTCACTTCTAACTCCGGTGAAAAGGAGGTCAGTTGAATACAGGTACACATGTTAAAAAATATGCAATTATATTGCAAAACCTATCGCTTCGTGGGGGGTAATAAAATTTATGTTATTACATACGAGGTTTTATATCACGCTTTTACCAAAAAAATAAATATTGTTATTAGAAAGGTAAAGACAATGGAATGTTTTATAGAATCTGTATTATCTTTTATCATTCTATTTCACAGTGCATTATTTCTACCAACACCGGTATCAAGATCACTCCTTCCAAGTCGGTGCTTTATTAAAATGAGAAGCTTCGTCAGAATATTTTCTCTTCCTAAGGTATTTATCCAAAGATAACACATCACATTTCACAATTCTAAAATATTTAGGTCGTAAGTCATCGTTCAAACGCCTCAGCATATGCGTCTGTGTAACGAAACCGAAAGTAGGTCAAGTTTGTTTTCATGGAACGACAAATTTCTCGGAATCACCTCAGGCCGTGGGTCGCCTTTGTCAGTTCTAAGAAATGCACCGTCAATGTAAAGGTCTACACGTGCAATTGTTGGATTTATTAAAGCAGGGTTATCCTTATTGATACAGCAGAAAGAAGCAGGTAATTACAATTTTAAAATTTTAAACAAATTCAAATTGTCAGTAATGAAATTTGTATTTCATTTCTTTCAAATCCTGTTAATAGTTTCTGTTAAGATTCCTTTTATCATTTGTTTTTTAATACAAGCCACTTTTCACTGTTTACTTTTTAAAAGAAACCCTGTCTTTGTTAGTTAGGTTACCTTAGTATTATATACAATTAAAGCACTTGCACTTGTCTAAAAAAATTGTATGAAAATTGAATTCAATTGTAAAAAGTTCTTTGAAATTAGGATTATTTGTTTAGGATTATGGAATTAATTATGTTGAAATAAGACTGGCTTTGCTCTGACCCATATTGATATTTTTAGGAACCTTTTTCATTAATTTCATTAATTTTTTTTAGCTTTTAATAGAAAATATTAACTTTTAATTTTTTTTTATTATCATTAACTTTTTAAAAGTATTTACCTAAAACTGTTTAGAGTTGTGACACTTCAGACATTTCATGAAGATACGTAATTTATACATCATGATATCTCAAAATGATACGATTAAACATGTTCAACGAATACATATATATGCATGTCACGATAGCCAATTTTCTTCAATATTTGGTTAAAACAAAAGATTAACTTTTCAGAAATGCAGGCTTGATTTTTGGGCAAATTGATAACTTTTATGTCAACCAGTATACGATTATCACGATACGTATCATGATTTCTCATTTTAATACGATTTGATACAGCTGAGTCAAGAAACACTATTTTCAAGGATTTTTGATAAAGAGAAGATTAACTTTTTACATGCACCTTAAATTTTTGGCAAGATTAGCAATTTCAAAGTCATATATATATACATATGTCATCATATTTACTTACCAGATTCTCGGTACTACGATAAAACGTCACAGCTCTACTAAACAATTTGTTAGTAACCATTGTTTTATTTCTTGCGCTAGACGTTATTGAACCGATGTACAATAGCCCCCCGAGCCCATCTGTTCCCAGTCACATGGGCCAGAATGAGCAGTGTCGCAGATCAGATTTACGGACTACTTGACGCCACATTTCAAACAAACGACACCGCCATCCATATATCTGAGGTAGGTATCTTCTGTCTTTTATTTCAAGGTATTTGTGTCCATAATTTTACTATTTTGTCATAATGAAAGTTTTTCTTAGCTGAGATACAACAAAATATGTTTCATTTGATACATTGACAGTGTTGTCCCTAAAGGGGTTCTGGGAAAATTTGGGAACCCTCTTTGCTTGGTCTCTTGTATGGGAAGGGTCCCGTTTGCCCAAAATAGGCCAAAATTACCAAAAAGCTGACCACCTAGGAACAACACTGCATTGAAGAGTCATTTGTTATATGTTTTCAAGGGTTATTTGAAATAATAGAGTTTTTAAAACACAAACTGCAGTAACCTTTAAGAATTTGTTTAAGTAGACAGAATGTTTTTGGGGTTGATTTGGGTGAATGGTGGGGGACTGCATTGCAAAAATGACACTATGCCATACATATACCTGAGGTAGGCAATTTTCTTTTTAAGGTTTTATTGAAAATTGTATTTTTAACATTTTTTTAATTATGCACCGTCATAAGATACAAGTCAGGAAAGATATAACAAAATATACTTTGATACTTTTATACTGTGTTATTTTATAAGTGTTAAACATTTGGTTGACCATAGAAAGACTCTTCATTTTTTGGCACAAGGGACTCCTTAGATCTGTTAAGCTCGGACGAGCCTGAGCGCAAAATTAATTGAAACTTCGAGGACAATATTTATCTTTAAGCAAAGTTCAGTTAAACCCTTTAAAGCCTCTAGTCATAAAATCTTTGATTTTTATCAATCATTATTCGGAAAAATTGCTCTTTGGGTAAAAGACATCATTTTTATATCTGTGTAAGATTCATGATTATTTATGATAAACCATTTATGAGACTTTAACTTGTTATTAGTTATAAATTTATTTTTTTTAACTGATGGACAAAATCATGAGGAAAGTTTTCTCCACCCCAACACAAGATACATCTTATTAGTGAAAAAAAAATTCATGGTCACTACAATTTTAAGTTTGATTCTTTTTTACGCTTTAATAATTACAACTGGATAAATCTTCAGTGATGTATAATAATTATTACTAGAGAAAAATTAATGTATCAAATTATAATTGTATGTTTGCCAGGATTTCAATGATTTGAATAGCGGGGAATTGTACAAATCAGAGCAGTCATTTCCATGAAAAGCAAGTAACAGTTATTGAGTTCTCTGAAACCAATTTCGTTACTATTCTTAGATCAGCCATCATCGAGTCCGCTAGCATACTGAAAACTGCTGACAAGACCTTTTTCTTTTTTATTTCATATTTTACATTAATTTTATTACTTTTTGATGAACGTTTACTTTATGATAATGTCATTCATTCATTCACTTAGCCATTTACTCAAAATCATTGTTTAACAATAGTGCTAATTGCTATCCTGATAAAATACTATGCTAATAATTTCACATTATTTTAAGTTGATGAAGAATTACATTACTCTTTTAGAATACTTTCTTTTTCCTCGAAAACATTTGATGTTCACTGTATTAAATTATTTATATGATGGGATATTGCAGTGTTTGTCATTAACTTTACATCATTCAGGGCTTCGATAATTATTTGGACTCAGGGGTATTTCACTCCTCAAAAAATACAGGAGTAAGATTACCACATGTAAAAACTAGGAGTATTTCAAGGTTTATTGTTTTTAGATCCTCATTCCAAGTTAGCATTTTTCAGTGATAGTCGTTGATTATATATTTTCCACACGTCTAAGCTGTAAATAAACGAGAAATTTATTTTTAACGAAATATAAACTTGGTTGTCTTTGTTTTCAAACAGGTTGGCATCAAGTTGGCTACTATTCGAGATGTATAGATCAGACATGTAGAAAGGAAACTTTATTTTGACAAGTCACAATCGCTTCTGTAAACAAACATCTGACTCATATTCAGGGAAAGTTGTGCATATCTGCCACTCATTGGTTTCATTTTAATTCTATTTGCTAGTTCCTTTTTGCTTTCAACATAGTAGCAACAATCTTTTCTGTAACTGTTTATCCATCCCTCCTTCCCCTTTAGAATAAGTAGAAATTTAAAACAAACAATTGACAATTGGAAAGTAAATATTTACTATTGAGTAAAAGAACACAAATTGAAATCTGCTCTCTTGAAAATAGCTGAATACTCACCATAAGTATTTTCACTGAAAAATACAAGGTATGTTGCTGATTGTGTGTTTTTAATCAGTATGCAAATGTTTTTTTCGGTAGCAAATTTGCTACCATAAAGCGTTATTGAACCCTGAAGCGTATGAAATAAATGAGAGATATGAGCTGTTAATCTTTCAAGGGGCAGTAGCATGTTTTTTTAGTTTCTTTAAATTTTCTCCAATAAACATTAGTTTATGTCAAATGTATTATCTTCAGTGGGTCAAAACATCTCATTACTCAACCTGATCATCAGTAGTTGTAGAGGAAATAAGCAAGTATCAGGCTTAAACCACTAGCAACCATTTTGTGTGAACAACTTTTAATCATTTGAGGTAGGGAAAGAGATACGAAAAGCTTTAAGGATCGATTTGAAACTGTGTCCCTTGTTAAAACAAACATTCACTTACAATTGATAATATTTATTTTTGTTTTCATAAAATCAGTTTTTTATCTAAAAAAATGTGCTATTGCCCCTTTAAAGGGACAGTAATACTCAGGTAGAAATTGATGGAAACATAATTTGATGTGTTTTTCCAGTTCATACATTTTTAATTTTGATACACAATTGTAACACAGTGGCAGTGTACTTGTTACTTGTAACTGTGGGAAATATTTTGGCTGCTTCAAGTTTGACAATGTAACGAAGAATAGGCAAAAATCATTCTAAAAGAAAAAAGATGAAGTAAGGTCATGACCTTCATAGTTGCTAAAACAAAAATGGTAGACCTTTTGTATGACATAAAAAATATGTTTATTAGTGTCAATAACCAATTCTTAGTTACTTCTGGATACTAATTTGTTTTAGTTTTACTGTCAGTTAGTTAGTTAAATCTAAGAAAGTTATGTCATATTAACAAAAAAGCAGATCCGCGTCAATTGCATAAAACTATCCCTTTTTTAGCTCATCAGGTCTGAAAGACCCGATGGGCTTATGGCATGGCATGGCGTCCGGCGTCCGTCCATCCGTAAACTTTTCACTTTTTCGACTTCTTCTCCAGAACCAATGACTCTAGAGAGCTGAAATTTCATGTGCATACTCCTTGGCAAATGGGGATTCTAAATTGTAGATTTCGTGACCCCATGACCCCAAATGGGCTCACAAGGGTCAAAACCTTAAAAATCTATTTTAATCTTTTTCTCCAGTTCCAAAAGGTCCAGAGAGTTGAAAAGTTGTGTGTAGACTTCTTGGCCAATGGGGATTCTAAATTGTAGATTTTATGACCCCATGACCCCAAATGAGGTCAGAGGGGTCAAAACATGAAAAACCTATTTTCATCTTCTTCTCCAGTTCCAAAAGGTCCAGAGAGCTGAATAGTTGTGTGTAGACTCCTTGGGCACTGGAGATTCTAAATTGTAGGTTTGGTGACCCCATGACCCCAAATGGGGTCACAGGGGTCAAAACCTGAAAAACCTATTTTCATCTTCTTCTCCAGTTCCAAAAGGTCCAGAGAGCTGAATAGTTGTGTGTAGACTCCTTGGGCACTGGAGATTCTAAATTGTAGGTTTCGTGACCCCATGACCCCAAATGGGCTCACAAGGGTCAAAACCTTAAAAATCTATTTTAATCTTTTTCTCCAGTTCCAAAAGGTCCAGAGAGTTGAAAAGTTGTGTGTAGACTTCTTGGCCAATGGAGATTCTAAATTTTAGATTTTGTGACCCCATGACCCCAAATGAGGTCAGAGGGGTCAAAACATGAAAAACCTATTTTCATCTTCTTCTCCAGTTCCAAAAGGTCCAGAGAGCTGAATTGTTGTGTGTAGACTCCTTGGGCACTGGAGATTCTAAATTGTAGGTTTGGTGACCCCATGACCCCAAATGGGGTTACAGGGGTCAAAACCTGAAAAACCTATTTTCATCTTCTTCTCCAGTTCCAAAAGGTCTAGAGAGCTGAAAAGGTGTGTGTAGACTCCTTGGCCAACGGGGATTCTAAATTGTAGGTTTGGTGACCCCATGACCCCAAATGGGGTCACAGGGGTCAAAACCTTAAAATCTTACTTTCATCTTCTTCTCCAATTCCAAAAGGTCTTGATAGCTTAATAGTTGTGTATAGACTCCTTGAACAATGGGGATTCTGAATTGTAGGTTCGGTGACCCCATTGGCCCCAAATGGGCAATAGGCCTTTTTTATTTGATTGTGAATAACTTTTAAGAAGTTGTTTTCTTTCCTCAACATAACAATTTGCAATGTCCCATTGTGCCCTAGTTCAAGCCCAAGTTACCCCTGGTTTGGAAAGCATTTTTTTTATTTTGATATCTCTGGTTTTTTACCAAAAAGAAATGTTGACATATTGTTTTGTTTCACTTTCTCTTTTCTTCATAATAAAGGCTGCTTTAATTTACCAAGTCCATTCGCCTGAAGCAGGGATTCCCGGACCTGTCACTGAACGAACCAGTATGGCGTCATTGCAACTCGATCTGCGCCAAAATTCCTCTCAATTTCATCAGATAAAAGTCCATAATGCAAAAATATCAATTCAGATTTTTGATAAATAAAACTTTTCTTCAGTGATATTTGATAAGATTCCTAAACAATTTTGTTCTTGTAAATTTAACCTGATTGTCAAATGTTAGACAGTGGGGGAAAATTAAGTCAATAACAAAGACACATCATCAGTCCCCTCTCTCAGCATGGATGGACACGTCCATTTTCATGTAGGGATCATAGAGTGACAAAATTTACAAACTGAATCATAAAGTTTTAGGGATTTGTTTTAAGATAGATGCATTTATGGAAATCAATCGACTTTTTGTTAGCCCTTCAAACACTGTCTAAAGTCTTGTCACCCCGCACAATAATAGACCATCCCTCAAGCTTGGTGTGAGTGAGTTTGGGTTTAACGTGTCGGCAATCTTTCAGCTATTTCACTAGGTCGACCAAGACTTTGATTGACGTTTCAGTTGCCTGACTCAAGTAAACACGTTTGTCACTTGATTTGATTTACTTATATCTGAATTTTCTTATCCAAGAGAGCATAATTTGAAAAAAATATTATAGTTTTGCTGTAATTGACTTATTAATGAACAAAACCTGCTAAGTGCCCTTTAGTCCGTAATTTATGTGGCTATTTACTTTTGTTTATTTTTTCTCTCGGGGTTATAAGATATAAATGCATTTATGGTTAGACAAAATTGGCCCGACACAAGGACGGACTAAATAATTTTACAGCCCGTCCTCAACCAAAGTTACCCGTCTCGGACGTTGGGACAGGCTATCTTTCCTACACTGCCCATGACCCCATGGTCTAAACCCAAACACCTATTTCTATCAAAAGTCTGATGAGCTACAGAGCCCATGGCTCTATTTTTATTCTGTTCTCTTACAAAAAGAGGAAGTTTTTAGATCAGGAGGCTTTTAGGGCCACTACAGGGTTTAGTGCAGGACTGTTGCAATTATATTGATGGATTATTCTTCAAAATAAATGATATATGTTTATTGCTCTAAAAAATCCAAGTTTGTATATTTTAAAAGCTGTACATTTGTGAAGAATTTGATGGTTAAATATGTGGTCAACCTACTTTACAGGCTCTTTATGTCATAGACTTAAAACTTCAATCAAATGTTTAGCTTTCTTCAAACAGAATACCATATAAATCCGTTGTTTAGAATCCTTGTTCAATTGGGAAATGAATTTTGCATTAAAGTTAGAAACCCTTAAAGGTTATATAAAATGAAATAAATGAATTTGTCTTGTCTTCATCATTCAAACAAGTCTAATTCAACATCTTTATCACCATCTCTATCATATTGTCTATCACTGTGTTCATATCCCGAACATGTATGTTAAAGGTCATTTTGATTGTATTTGTCAACAATTCTCATTTTTAAGTAACTTGCTTTTTTCAAGGTTTTGCAAGGAACTTCTTTCTCTTGAGAACAGTTTGATTACTGTTTGTTTGAATTCAATTCTTCAAGTTCTATAAAGCAGACAAAGTTACAGGGCACATGGTGCTTTTTTTCAGAGCAAGTGTAAAACTTTCTGTACGTTCTACAAGACCCTAGGCCAGGATGATCGCAGCCAATTTATCAGGGTGATGGCAGACAGATTTGGCATTAATCATGATTACATACTGCAGCTCGCCAGAAACCTACCTGTCGCTCAGGTAAGTTGAGTACAATTTATCTTCTTAGTGAGCGTTTTAAAGTCAAATACATAAAAAAAAGTTTTTGTGAGTCACATAGAATTGATTTGAATGAGAGATATATATGAGTGATATATATTGTCTTTGACAGTATTTGATCACCTGTTAAGGGCTAAAAAAAATACAGGATAGTTTATCCTTGGTCAGTAACTTGACTGGATGGTTTTCTTTTAAAACATGTTGTCTTTATTGTGAATAGTCTTTTAAAATAGTTTTGAACCTAACATGCAAAAGTCTAAGTGTGATAGTTATTTTTCATTTTTCACAAAGTGAATTTCAATATTCACTGTTTGCTATAAAGTATGTGGCAAACTTGGGACCAGAAAGTCACTCAAAATTAAATAAGATTTTGACATGAATTAGATAGGTTACAAGTGTGGTTGTATAATATTGAGAGTGAAGATATCACTTCACTTCACCTCATTTCATTTTGACCTCAAGTATTTTGTTTTTGAAGGATCGAGGTGAAGCCCTCTTGCTGAAGACAGAAGAACGACTGCGTCTAGCGCTGATACCAAGGTACCATCAGCTCTTGGGGCAGATCGGCAGGATTGACAATGGAGTCAAGTTCTTAGTAGATATGAGAGTGGATGTCTTGGTAGGTACTTTCTACTGATATCCTTCAATGAAGGTAGTTCAGTCTTGCAACAGGATGTATTATCTGCTCGGGGCTGTTTCAAGCCTTGATTTTGTCAACTTCTTGTGCTAGCTCTTCAGGATACTGTACCTTCACTTTATGGCCAATTTGAAATCTCAATTAAAAGTTGGTTAATTTGCAACCAAATTCTGCTTAAGCAGAGGGGTGGGATAGCGCAGTTGTTAGCACATTTGGCTTCGGATCAAGAGGTCCGTGGAAGATTCCCGCCAGGGACTTGGCAACTTTGTCTGCAGTAGAGAACTGTTCTACACTCAGTAAGGTTTGGGTGCAATGCTACACTTAATTTCAGCGCAGTACCAACCATCGTTTGCTAGTTCTAACTGATGCTGGCAGGTTGCACTGCAATGCATAGCCACAATGGTCTTGCGGGCTTTCTCCCTGCCATACCACTAGCAGCCACGATTTAAGTGAAATAATCTTGAAAGCGGCTTTAACCCGATATCACCTGACCTCACCTCTGCCAAAGCAAACATTCATTGTGCTTTGTCAACAGGGTTGAATACATTACCTCTGCAGGTGACATGACTTGATTGAAAATGCTTGTGAATGCTTGAAAGGGAACTTATGTGTATTTTCCCAAAACTTAAGTTATAAAGAGAAAATTTTCAATGTAGACGGCATGCAACGTTTACTGGGTATAGAAGCCAGGAGCAAGATAAAGAATGAACAAATATTCAGCCGTGATATAAGTATAACATGGTATAGCATCGACATGAAGATAATTTTCTATTGATTACCTAAGTGTAGTATCTTTTACATAGTATCCTTTATTCATTCATATTTTATTGCAAGAATGCGATGACGTCAAGTAACAATGAGACAGACGTGGCATACTATCAAGCTCTGAACAACTCTCTGAAGGAGCTCCTGATCTTGTGGTTCTCCGTGGGTCTGTTGAGTCTACAGCGGGTCACCTGGGAGTCTCCGTGTGACATGGTCCAAAAGGTCAGTTGTTAACGGTCATCTGTAACCATATAAATTGTCATACATGTTCATTTTAGTCCTTTGTATTGAATTGGAAAATGTTATGGAAGCAGAGAAATGAAAAACTTGTTCCGTTGGTTCCCTGACATCTTTAGGTTTAATGCATTCAATTCCTTGTTCACATTAAGTTCTTGCATACCTGTATTACTATTCTAAGTTTACGTGGGTATGAAACAAATCATAAGTTGTCATGTGGTTCATGATTTTAACATGGACATATACCGTGAGCAAAGTTAAACTTTTCCACACATACTCAATCTAATTCAACACATCTCGTGAGGCATGGCCTATTCTTACACCAGCCCAAGTGACATGCTAAGAAAGGCCTTGCCGCATTTCCTGTACTTTCCTGTGCTTGTTGCTAAGGCTTCTGCGACGGACGCCATAATCTAATGACAAATCATATGACAATTGCAACCTTCTTTGCCAAAGAGGGTGCTGCACTCAAAACACGAATTTTGACTTGTTGGCAGCATGGTTTAAATTAGCCAGACTGATGCTATTTAAAGCTGTGTTTGGGCAGATGCATATTTCTTTAAAAAAACCCATTTCTTTTAGTTTTAAGACCAAGTTGTCAAGTATTTTTGTCTAATAACATTTAGCATTAATTACCTTGTATAAATATTTGACAGATCACAGATTATGAAGCAGTTCATCCTGTGAGAAGCTGGACTGATGTGAAGCGACGTGTCGGACCATATCGTAGATGTTACGTGTTCACGCATAATAGTATGCCTCGGGAACCTGTTGTGGTGTTACATACCGCTCTCACAGACAACATTTCATCATCTATACATGTAAGTAATGGTGTATTCTTCAGCTTTTGTGAAACTAGTGTATTAAGGTCACTAAAGGGATAGACAAAAATGTACTTTAATCAGGTTTCATTAGCGTCGAGGTTTGTCAATAACAGGCTTGAAATCTTTTAAGAATGAATGTCAGTATGTTTGTAGGCAATGGATACATTTTGGTGAAAAATTGAAACTTTTTTTAACCAAGCAACGTTGCAAGCGTGTTCAACTGAGAGTTTACTTTATAGTGAGAATTTATCAATCTTCTTTCAAATAAACATTTATTGTTGTCAAGAGAAAACAAGTTATTTCTCTAAAACACTTATTTTGGCAAGTCGAAGGTTCGAATGGACAGTTTCTTAGACTAGCAGATTTTTGTTTACCCTTATGATATGGTTATGGGTATCAATTACTTTCCCTTTCTCTTATTAAAGTAATTCTGACTTAAGAACTTTTTTGCAGTCCATAATTGAGTCGCCAGGTTTCCGGGGCAGCACGAGTTCATCGGGGGGTGAAGCTAGTCCAGAAGTTCTCGACTCTCCGCCAGAGGACCAAGAAGTGGAGGATCCGTCCAAAATATCCACCGCAGTGTTCTACTCCATCACTTCTACCCAGAAAGGTTATTAAAGCTTTGTAAAGTTTTTAACCCTTAAGATGCGGGTCCCGGGCCTGTCCGGGTTGAAATTTGCTTTGACCGCATGTCCTCTGGGCGAGATGCGACATCGAAACTCTATTTTTCTCACGCTAGCTCATTAACGCCGAGGGTCACAGTAGCGAAGGACGGGCAATTGTTGCACGGCAGTAGTGTCAGTTTAACGCTAGTACTTTCCGTCCGTGTGTCGCTAAGCTACCGAATTTTGTTTCGTTGGTGTTCTAAATAATGCGCGAACATGCTCCGAAAGTTATGAGAGTATTGATAATGTTTATCGTACCGAAAATAAACGTTAAAATCACTCAATTTTTCCCCAAGCGCCGCCGAACGTGCTAATAGCCTGTGAGCATTTTCTACCCTCTCGCACGAGCTTACCGACCCGCGCATGCTATCGTTTACTGAGACGCGTGCATTTTGACCCTATGCACGCCTTCCTATCGCACGCCCTATGTTCTGAACCCTTGGGCGGATTTCAATACCGGTTGGATCATTTGAAAGAGCAGAAAATTGTCTTCAATTCAATATAAAATACATAACTACGCTACCTGAATTGAAGATACAGCATGTGCCGCAAAAAAGGTGATTTTTACATATTTTTAGTTTTACACCATTTTGTCACATAAAATTTTACATCATGTGCTCAACGTATTTTGACAATTTTTATATCATAAGACAGAGGGAAAGATTGTCTTTCTTTCCATGTAAAATGTGTACATGCGCAAAAATAAATAAAGACACGGCAAGCGCCGCACAAAAAGCTAATTTCTCTGTCAAATCATGTGAACTGAACGGCGATTTTGACACGTGCCTTTCTTTCGCTCATATCTTCTCAACATCAAGGCGTATTTTTAAATTGATTACCTCATGATAAAGAAGGAATAATTGTCTTCGATTTGATATAAAAAAATTATATACACCATATAGAATAAAGATACAGCAAGTTCCGCAAAATTGTGACTTTTGTTTATTCTTTACGTTTTTACCATTTTCTCGCACTTTATATCACATAAACTTCTCGGTAAATTTTGCAATTTCATATATCAAAATATAGAGAAAAGGATGATCTTTATTGCCATATAAAATTGGTATGTACAAGAAAATCAGAAAGGACCGGGAGAGCATCGCACAAACAGACAATTTCTCTATTCATATTTTGTTTACCGAGAAGCGATTTTTTTTCAACTGCTTTTTACACTTCCTATCCATTTAACGGCAGAGCGCATTATCATCTTTTTTTTATCACAATAAAGAGGAAAGGATCGTCTTCAATTCTATATAAAATTTGCAAATTACAATTAGACAATAAAGGAGCGGTTAGTGATGTCGCAATTATCAAAATCTGTTCTGAAATACCCGAGGGTACCATCTTTGCAAAATTTATATTTTCCAAACCAAGTGGTACATATTTGTTATTTACATATCATCGTAAAGCAGAAATAAATACCTTCATTTTCATGTGAAATTTGCCCATATTTGCATCAAAATAAAACGTGTGGAAACGATGCGACATATGTTGCGGTAAGGCGATTATCAAAAACTTTATTACTAGCTATACCCACGTTTCGTTGGTAATAACGTCTAATTACAGTGCAAAAGATTGTTATGATTTATTTCTTCGTAAAGAAGAATAAATTACCTTCAATTCCATATATAATTTGCATGTATACAAAGCGAATAACATGATTTATAAAGTTGGAAATAAAGACAATTTATATTGTGTGTGAGTGTATGTTTCAACGGGGATATCCCGCCTGCACGCGCTGAGCGCGTGCGTTTGCCCGGGGCTATTAGCTTAGTAATATTACTGTGGGGTCGGAAAGTTATCGGGATTTATCATTACCCTGTTGTCGTAATTTATATCTTTCGTTTAGGATGGCGTATCGTAATAAAATTTATCGTGAAATATAGAGCAAGAAATTAGCTTCAGTTCCGTATATAATTTGCATGTGTGCACTCAGTGATTAAATGATTTTATAATGTTTGAAATGAAGACAATTTTAAAAATTTAGTAAAATTCGTTCCAGACGTATTATAAAAATAATTTTTATTTCGATGTGAAGAGGAACCATTCATCTTTAGTTTCGTTTTGATTTCGCGCATGCGCTCTTGGAATTTATTGAGTTATGGCGCCCGAATTGAAAACAAGTTTACTTCAGTTGTAGAAACCGTTCCAGGGGTGATAGAAATTTCATTCAAAGTGTCAAGTAAGTATCATCCATATGTAACACGGGATTCGCCGACTAGCTTTGTATAAAACGACGATAACGTCCGTATTCCGCCATGTAAACACGCCATATGTTGTTAAAACGGTCGCGGCTCGCGGTGCAAAATAATTCAGCCACAGGGGCTAATTGCGCTATAACGGTAGCGAGGGGAGTGCTAAATAATTCAGCCACGGGGGCAAAACTGGTCAAAATAATATTCAGCAACTTAAGGGTTAAGATTGGTTTCTGTTTTGTTAAACCTGACTAGCATTGGTCAGTGTTACATTTGACATTGTGTTAAGTTAAGGGGCAGTGATTTGTTTCAGTCTGATTATTATTTATCTTGTTCTGAGGAATAAATGTTTTAAGTAGGAAGTTGTTGCTTTCCTCTTCACATGGTCTGATGACACCCCAAATAGGCAAGTGTTTCTTTGGTTAAGACAAAACCTGGTCATTAGAGCATTACTTAAGTATCACGTTAAAAAAGAGTGATTCCCAGCTGATGTTGATGGTTGAGTGCTTTTCAATATTTAGTTCATTCCCTAACTCAGGGAGTATTCTACAACTAGCCAGTGACTAACTTTACTAACCTTTATGTAGAAGTTGGTGCTTTTCTACAAAATAGAGTAAGCTCCCTTTAATGCTTTGGAAATTGTTTCTGTTTTCAAAAGTCTGTTGAAATTAGATCACTACAAGGTTAACAAATACCTCTATTGTTGTCATGTAAGATTCTCTGCACATTCAGTTAGAGAATGCATTCTTTTCATAGCATGAAATGTCATCAACTTTGTGAAGTCAGTAATGTCATCAACTTGGTGAAGTCATCTGAGTTCATAGTGTTGTCAAAGCTTACAAACTTCATGTAATGATAAGGCAAAAGAATTATCATGATTTGACTAAATGTTTCTACTGCTTGAAGATATCATTTGTTTTTATACAAGAAATATCTACTACTAGAGCCAGTTTTGGATGATAAATGTCTTTATATGTACTGTGAGACTGAAATGTAACTGTCTGTCTCCTGCACTGCAGGTCTGCAGGGAGTGGACCTGGGGAACTACCTCATCAAGCGGGTGGTGCGAGAGCTGCAGGCAGAGTACCCTCAGATAGACAAGTTCTCAAGCATGTCTCCTATACCTGGCTTCAGGGATTGGCTCATTGGAGAGATAAACAAGGGGCTCCATGTCACAGGTGCGTTGTTCACTATTTGGAATAACTACCAATTTAGCTGTAACCAAGAGGGATATATATAATATTCCACGAGTGTGTCCGTGAAATTGTTAATCTAACTCTAAAAACTATAATCTATATAAATTGCCCTAAAAAAAAATTACCTATTTTGTGGATTATAAGCTTTACTTCTCAAGAGAGCAAGATTTTCTGTTTTTGTAATGGTACTGTAGGATTCCCTAAAAAATTTATAAATTGGAAAGTTTACGTCTAACCTCAAAGCCTTAATTTATTCTTAACAAACCTCCAATACCATATTACTTGGCTAGTTCAAATTTGTATGAAAGTTACTTATGTGGTGAAGCTTTTTTGGAGTTCCAACTTAGGATTGTTCTATGAAAGTTATTTTAATTCATTGACATGATAGACTGCACATGCTTCTAAATGTTTTTACAGGCTTTGGCATGTGAGCTGTTTTCACTTATGACTTGTAGTCGATGTCATGCCAATATTACAAAATATTCAAGGTTTAAAGATATCAGTTGGAAAGTACATGCTTGTATATCACAAGATTTTCGAAGCATGGGTTGATTTGTTTTCGGAGAATTTTTTTATTCCAATATTGCAGGGATTGTGTCAAGAACTAATATCATGTTTCAAGATGTACATTGCGATGAGTGACATTGAAATTTTATTCAACCTTGACTCAACATCAACAGACACAAGTTGCACAAGTTGATAATTTTAACTCAAAAAAGTATCAGGAGTGAAAATCCAATATTTTCACATCCAGCGGGATTGACAGTCAATACACTCCATCGATTTGGTTAAAGGGATATCTCGCTAGCCAGAGCCAGTCGGAATTCTTTTAACCTCACTCTGCCAAAGAAACATAAAATACTATTTTTGATTTCAGCTATCGGAGAGGTTGTTGAGGATCGACTGCTTAACGAGGAGGAAGCAGCACGGCTTCAGGCCTTCGGGAAGAGTGGAAGCCATGTTCTTGAGACCTTCAAACAGTGCATACAGACCCACGAGTGGCTGAGCAACATGGACCTCCACCACATTCTGAAGACTCCCCTCATGAGGTTGTGTGCTCGCTACCTGTATGTGGAGAAGAGGAGGGGGTACGCTCTCAATCCTGTTGGTGAGTTCATGATTACCCATCATGTTGTTTAGGCCTTGTACAGGATTTTTGTTTGGATGCATCATATAGATCAAAACTGTCAACTAGAGTTGATGTCTCAAATGCTGAATGTAGCAATAGTTCGAAAATAACTTTTGGGGTTTTGCGTTAATGTAAGTAATGATAGGAAAGGCCACCTCAAATAAGATGGCAAAATCTGAATTGAAAAGATGTGTGATTATCATAATGGTAAAGTTTAATTATAACATTGTAGAGCACATGCCATTTGATTAAAAGTTGGATTTAAGAATTGACACGTCCCTACTCTTACCAATATATTTCAGTTGTAATCACATGAAATTCCCTCTTAATGCATCTAACAGGCTGAGTGTTCACATTTGTGAAGCATTATATGATGGCATCTATGATAATATTCTGCTGCAGAGCTAATTTATCTTCATGAAGAAAATTAAATGATTGCATCACATGATATTCTATTCTTTACAGCAACATTCCACCTGAAGAACGGTGCAGTGTTATGGAGACTCAACTGGATGGCGGACACTTCAATGCGTGGACTGATCCAGTCTTGTGGGATGATGGTTAACTACCGCTATTTTTTGGACACCACAGAGGAGAACAGCCGTAGTTATCTGGAGAACCACCATATCCAAGCCTCGCAGCAGGTCGTTGATTTGGCATCTGGAGTTGTGCCGCAGGCATAGGTCATCATTAAAGTTCCATGGACTTGGCATCTGGAGTTGTGCCGCATGCATAGGTCATCATTAAAGTTCCATGGACTTGGCATCTGGAGTTGTGCCGCATGCATAGGTCATCATTAAGGTTCCATGGACTTGGCATCTGGAGTTGTGCCGCAGGCATAGGTCATCATTAAGGTTCCACTGACTTGGCATATGGAGTTATGGAGTCATGCATAGGTCATCATTAAGGTTCCATGGACTTGGCATCTGGAGTTGTGCCGCAGGCATAGGTCATCATTAAGGTTCTATGGACTTGGCATCTGGAGTTGTGCGGCAGGCATAGGTCATCATTAAGGTTCCACTGACTTGGCATATGGAGTTATGGAGTCATGCCTAGGTCACCATTGAGCTATTCTCACACTGAAAGGCTCCAAGGAAGTTTCCAGAGATTTGCCCTCATGAATTGATCTTCAGGCTTTGGTCATCAGTATGGTGTCCTCTGTCTTTGCATCAGGAATTAAGCTACAGACCTAGGCCATTAAGAATGTGGCATCCATAGTTTTGCCTCAGTCATCATCTTGGTTTCCACAAAGACTTTGCATCCAGGGTTGTGTCTCAGATTTAGGTGATGATCATTAAGATTTCCAAAGACTTTGAGTCATGACTTTTGCTTAAGGCTGATATATTTATAAAGTTTTCAACTAGAATGGCATTGAGAGTTTTGCCTAAGATTTTGGTTATCATTAAGAATTAAATAAACTTGGTATGTCTGAAGCTACAGTCATCATCAAGGTCAACACCAGACCAGACTAGAACGGCTTGTGGGGCATAAAATGATGAAAATAGCTTTTTTTTCATTCTACCAAGCCACATGAATCTGATGGGACTATGACTGTTGATGAGTCGCTGATGGCACAACCACCAAATGCCCAGAGAGTTTTACAGTGTGCCAAAACATGATTTCAAAGGAACTTGCGTGAGAGAAGACATGACTCAGTTAAGAAAGTAGCATCATGGTTGTAGACTGATGAGGAATGAAAGCCCTTATTTCAGGGGAGTGAATGTTCTAAACTGTCTCTGGAACCTATACTGTCAACTGGATGTGTGGAAGGGTTCTTCAGCGTACAGAGAGTCCAAACTCAATGATTGTGTTAGTCTTATGCTTTTTGTATGTTTAAAAATATTTCAATATATGAAAACAAGTGATGTTTGGTGTAAAGGTTTCACTTGTCTAAGCTCCTGAGAGCAAAAATGTTAGTTCAATCTGTTCTTGAAATAATTTCTGGAACAGACCTCAAACACTTTTAGTTCTGGCTCATTCAGTGAAATGAAGAGTGAGTTTTGTTTTTCAACTTTCTTGGATATACTTTCAGGCGTTTTAAGAAAAGCATCTTAGAACTTTTGGAAAAGAATGAAAAATTGCTAGCCACAGTTCAACAAAACTTGTTATAAAGGAAAAACATCAGTTGATGATTGAGAAAGTTGGAATAGTTTTGAATAGAACCTGGCCTGAATCTAAAATCTAGAATAAGGTTTGCACTAAAGTTGGCCAAGTATTTGTCCGACGGAAGATTGTTTACAACATATAGGTAGATGACGTGATCAAACCTGCAATAGCCATGTATTTTATATGAAAGGAAATCAATCCCTAGGCTACGCCACTCGTGAAAATATAATTTTCTACTTCACGCGATGAGATATCCATGGTATTAGACGAGAAATGTCAAATGTCCTCTAAACGTGTGAATTTAGAAGAACGAAGACAACAGGATAAAGTGCAAATAAAAGGTGTTTAACCATCATGTAATCAAAGTTGCAGACACTGCCATTTGTGTGAGGAATTTTTAGTGAACTTTCTTTGTTTTTTTCCGCTAGAAAATATAGCAACTTTGTTTTGACTCATGTACATTGTTAGATGATTCTTTATGCTTAAAGATGTGCAATTAAGAAGCTGTCACATTAATACACAATTATTGTGATATTATAAACTTCTTTTGGGTTTGTTTTGTCTGATTAGACAATGGTGAACTAAGTCATTGGACCAATGAAACCACTTAAATAATTTTCTAAGGTTTGTTTTATTGAGAGTGTGGGATTGTAAATGTCAGGGATGAACTCAATGAAAAAGTTTTTTTGAAGAGATAGCTGAACTTAAATTGGTTTATATTGTTTGCTTCAAGAAAGGCAGTTCAAGCCTGTCTTACATTGTTTATTAAGGACACAGATGATTGTATGAAATCGCAAGCCATTGGCATTGCTTAATTTGATGGTTAACCTGTGAATAAAAGGCTAGACTTTAATTATGTTAATGAGTATATTTAATTATAGGTGTCATTACACCTTGTCTTAGATTGTGAAAGATGTAATCAAAACAATGAGGGGTTTTGATAAAATTATTTTTATCCTTACTACAAAACTTTAAAATAAATTCGTCCGAGTTGGTTTGTCTCTTCCTTGTAGTTTTGTGTTGTTTTGAGTCATTTGCTATTGTTTACTTTTTAGTTAGAGTATAATTCCTTGGGGTAATTTTGTCTCTGACAGATTGTAAGTATACAAGAATATGGAAGTTAATCTGTTCCTACTTCTGGGTACTGTCAATATTCCTATATTTTTAGTGTTCAATAAAAAGATTTTTCTCTCTGCAAAGGAGGCAAATTGAGTGAAGACAATCAGGATTTTTAGGAGTCTTGCTCAGATATGAATACCCTGTAATAGAAGGAGGGATTTCATGAAAGAGGAATTATCTTTAGACAATTTGTCTTCAGATTTATGAAAACAGTATGGATCTTTATAATTTCTAAATTAATGAAAGCATTTCATGAAATCCATTCTTATTTTGTTCAAAGCTATTTATTTCAGATTTTACCCTTATTATGTTCAAGATTGT
Source organism: Phorcus lineatus (assembly GCA_921293015.1). Taxonomy (NCBI): domain Eukaryota; kingdom Metazoa; phylum Mollusca; class Gastropoda; order Trochida; family Trochidae; genus Phorcus; species Phorcus lineatus. The sequence continues at coordinate 43,785,120 of OV121085.1, forward strand.
ATGCTATTAAAATGCAATGTACTATCAACCAGTTTTTGTTTTTATATATAATTTTGGTTTTTTTAGATAATCATAGATAGAGGACAACTTTCTATCCTAGACACAACCTTGTTAATACCTCATCAAAAATGTGCAACGAAAGGATTTACAAGTGATACAAGGAAAAAAGATATTCTTTTATGATCATTTATTTTGTATTTCATGTTGAATAGACTAAGATAATTTTAATATTGGCATCTTCTGAAGCTTAGTGACATCATCATATTGATCTTTTGACATCATTTAAAAGGCCACAGACCATGTTGTTGGAGTCAATCATGTCAAACTTCAGAAATGGTGTTATTTTATCGAGAAGTAGTGGTTGTTTCAGAAAATCAGAATCCTAATGCTTACTAGTTTAGTAAAGAGACATTAAACAGGCTAAAGTCGTAATTTTGATCGAAACCTGAATTTTTGGCGCTTGCCAATGACTCAAACAGAATTTTGGAAACTAATTTTAAACAGGGTGATGTGAACTTAGCCCGGGACATATGCTATTTTGGCTCTTACTTAAGCCACATAAAAATCATAAAACATACTCTGGGTCACTTAAAGAGACTAGTGTTTTTCCTTTGTGATGTTTGCACTCATTTCTTACTAGATAAAAGGTCAGTGAAGATGAATGTCAACATTTAATTGGATAAAAATGAAAACAGCCACCATTTTGCAACTTTTAATTTAAGGCAATTTTGAAAGAACAGAGAAACATTGTAACAAAGGCAACGTGGGAAGAGTTGTCTCTGAGGGAAAGAAGAGTAATCTCCTGCTGATAGTATTGAGTATTTCCCTCATAATCACAATGCACATATCAATATTTTAAATTCTACAACTCTACATTACCACATTACATTTATTTAAAGACAAGTATAGTATTCATTCTGAATTACCTATGGCGATATATGTCATATTGTTTTAGGCATTGGGTCCTGTACATCAATGGTTCATGAGATATAAATTCAATTCCATTTTTGGCTGTCACCAAATTCAAATTATTTGACTGCAAAGCTTATTGTGAAAGTTAAGAATTTGTCATGACATTGAAAATAAAGTTACTGTCTTCAGAGAGAGACTTGTGTCTGTGGAATCCCCAAATGAAGGTTGACACGGAATTTGCAGGGATTAAAGAGCCACTCCGTGATTTTCATAACATATTATTTACCTTTGATACGAACCTAAATGTCATATGTGGTGATATAGGATCAAAACATCTTAACTTTTCATGTAAAAAGATACATATATGACAAGTACTGGTTTTCCATGAAAATCTAAAAACAGCCTTATAAATGCACAGAGGTGTAGATATCACCTCCAATATACATGGTTAATAGTTTTATAACCTAACAAACACTATCAACTCCTAACTGCCCTCCTGGCTGTTTTAGATAAGTCTCCAAAATTACGTTTGACAATTTGACGCGCGCTAGGGTACTGTCCGGTTTTCGATCATAATTGCGACGTTCTACCTTCGTATTGTCACTGTAAAAAACCAGTAAGCTTTAAAATGTGTCTTTTTGGTAACTGTCAATACTTTACGATCAAGTGACACCATTGATTAAGTTTGGCATATATGACCTCAACAAATCACGGAGTGGCTCTTTAAAGGGACCATTCGAGCGGGGTATTTTTTGTGGAAACGAAATTCAGGAGGACTTTCCTGTTAACAAATATATATGATTTTTACATGATTCTTTTCACACTTAATTTCAAATATGTACATGAGTTTTACATTTCAGTTGTTTAAGATTTAACAGTTTGACAAAGAATAAAGTGTAGGCTATCGATCAAAAAAGAAAAACTTCGTGAAATGAAGCCAACCATCGGAGCTACGAATGTGGAATGCATTACTACGACAAAACATTATCGTAACTGACAACTTTTATTATGAATTATTTGTAAACATGCCCCTCTGCCAACAATCTATTAGTTATTTCTTAAATTTTTCAATGAATTAGCATAATACAGCACATTTGATTTCTCGCAATGCTAACATTTCAAGATGGCGGATGAAAGCCGCTCGAATGGTCTCTTTAAGTGCGACTGTCGTACGTGAGATATCTTTAAAACGCGTTCAAATTGCCGGGGCAACCTTGACAGTTAGGCTATGGTCACCAAAATTGCCTGAAATATGGCTATTCTATCTGAGTTAGCTGTCACCGAATCTGATGACTTTGAGTACAGAGATATCTTTTGAAATGTCTTATAAGTAGATAAAGACATGTCGAGTTCAAAGGCTTATCATTGACCAATCAAAAGTTATTGCAATAGTTACATTTAAAAAACGATCCCACAAAGGACAAGGTCTAATTGTTAAACATGACTTTATTAATAGGCCTATATCTTCACAGCGTATTCAAATGTCAAAGGTTTGTCACTGACCAATAATTCATTGACAAGTTTAAAGGTTTTAGTAAAATGTCTCCGTCGAGAAGTTCAAGATAAAACGCCGACCGCATCTGAAAGGATTCATCATGAGGTAATGATAAATGACATAGTGAGGACATAAACGTTCACATTACACATTCAGTTTAGTTAGTCCAACTCGCATGTGAATGTTGTGATTTACACACTACACTATGAGTACTACCATCAGTGATAGTTCAGTAAGTCCAGTTTGAGTTAATTTCGCTTTTTAATTGTGATACAGAAAACAATTATTGTTTCAATTTGTTTAACATGACTACATGAAACAAATTGGTGTGTCACTTACATTGAACCTCTACTTTAACTCGCGTTACTGTGTAATTTCGTAAATATTTTTTTAATTTTTTTTATTTCCATATTTTTCGTATTTTACAGTAGATCAAATTGACAACAAGTGCGTTCAAAATACAATAAAGAAAAACAAGGGAAAATAGTTGTCCCATAGAAAGAAATACATATAACATACATTCGTGATATAAGTGACCGTTAGCATGTTATGAACAGAGTGATAAATAGCGTGACATAAACAAAGACATTATTGAAAGTTGACTTCTATACATCAATCTCTCAGCATATATGTATCTCAGTTGTGCTGGTGACAGACATGCAGGGGTTTTTGTGGCCTTAAGCACTTTACAGACATAGTAATAAGTGTTATACTTATATAGACAATGTTGAAAGTTAACTATTATAAATACATTTCTCAGTAAAGCATTTATACTGTCATATATGCAGGTTTTAAGTGACTTTTTGCACTTTACAGACATAATAATAATAATCGTTACTTTGACAAAGACAATGTTGAAAATTAAACTTCTATAAATCAATTCTCAGTATAGTATGTAATGAGGACCAGAACTTGACGAATAGATCATTCTCACCAGAAACTAAATAAATGCATTTTGTTATATCGTAGTACTGCTTAATCTGGCCCAGTATATAATCAAAGTTGGGTATATTCATTTTTTGAGCGCTTGTGAAAATTATTTCTTTTACAAGCAGAATAATTGCGTTAATGGGATTGTTGTTTCTCCCTTTGATTCCGAGTATTATCTTTGTAATTGTAAAGTTTACATATATTTGGGCGGTTTCTAACCATTTTTCTAATCTTTTCCATAAATTGAGTACCGGATTACAATACCAGAAAAGATGTTCCAAAGTTTCTAGTTCTCTATTTCGGGGGGGGGGGGGGGGGGGGGGGGGGCGATTCTATACTGGGTTGGAGGAACATACTTAGATACATTTTAGTTTGGGAATCTATACGGTATGTGATGTCAATGCTTAGAGGGGTGATTCTATCGGTATTATCCCATAGTGGGCCACGAATAGATTACGTAATGAGCAGACCGGCGGGCCACTAATGAGGTGTGATAGGCCGGCCCGTTCTGGGAGAGGTTGTTAGTTGTGAAAACATACTAATGAAGGTGTTAACAGTGGCACTAAATCATTCTATCCTGGGTTTGACGTAAATGCTTAGAAATTATACTGGGTTTGTTGTGATTTCTAAGAGGGGGCGATTCTTTACTGGTTTGGATGCACATACTTAGATACATTTGAGATGGCGAATCTGTACTGGGGTTGATGTACATGCTTAGAGAGGGAGAATCTATACTGTGTTTGGTGTAAAATCTTAGAGGGGGAGAATCTATACTGGGTTCGGTGTGAAATCTTAGAGGGGGAGAATCTATACTGTGTTGGATGTAAATTCTTAGAGGGGTAGACTCTATCCTGGGTTTAATGTAAATTCTTAGAGGGGGCGATTCTATACTGGGTTGGATGCACATAACTGAATACTTTAAATACTTTTTTATATTTAGTTTCATTTTTTACATTTTGAAGTAAAGCATTTGTAAAGGAAATAACGAACCTAGTCATTCCTCGTTTTAGACAAAGATTATGAATGCTTCATACAACTTGATTTAATCTGATATACTTCCATTAAGTTCAATATGTAGAAAAAAATATAATCGAATATTACCGAATCTTTTTATTGTCGTTCGCGATTATGATTATTCATTACATGTTTTCCATTTCAGATAGAAATATCCTTATTGGAATAATCTTGAAATTATTGATAAAAAAATTCGAAAATGTTACGATCCTTTGAACTTTGCTGATATTTTGTTGTACAAAGCAAGATAATATTTGTGAAAAATGCTAATATTTCAAATATCATCACGCGGTATAAATCTAAAAACATGAGGAATGCAGCGAGCAAGGTTCATGTAATGCGTAATTCGCGCCAGTTACAGTGACGACTAATTTATATATTACGACCACATGCGGTAGCCTCCGAAAGCTTTCTGTTTGGACTATCAACTTCAGTTACATTATGCTTAAGATCTGACGATGAAAAATACAACACCCTTCCTTGTCATTTTCCCTCAAAAACAACATTTGTGACGAAACAAATAGCTTTTTAAATGTTCATGCGTTTATGAAACGAATCTAAGATTGTTATTTTGTCATCACAGTAAAATCTATGAAGCATCATTTACTAGCACTGGTATGGGATTCGACCTTGTGGTGGATTTGAGCCTTTATGCCGTTTTTCCCCCCGCATTCCATGGAACCAATTAAACTTAGTGCACATGAGGGATATATCTCATAATCTTTCAGTAGCTTTTTTTAAAGATTTAGTAATATAGGAGTTACATAGATTCAGTGGCGCCTTTTGTTACTTTGGTTCCGTGGTTACAATTTGAATTTAAAGCAAAGATAACGGACATAATTAGAAGCATAAATAGTTCCCAAACCCTGAATAGCCAAACAATTTGAACGCGGAGGCCAGAAAATGTCCCTATCCCCCTAATAAAATGTGTTCTTTGTAAAAATTTATTGCATATCCTCCAATCTGAGAGCCAGAAACAATATAATATTTGGTACAAAACTTCCCTCTGTGGATGTGGAGTAGTTTTACTCTTCTAGGACATAACTTTTCACATGTTCTGGAATTAGATGGAGAACCATTACGTTATAAGCACATGAAATCAAATGCACATATTGTTAAAGAGATCGTTATGGCGCTGTACTTTGTTACGCAGTTTATAGATCTCGCAAGGCCTGGTTACTCAAGCAACCTTTGAACCTACTCACCTTTTAAAACTTCGAAATCAGCCTTTTCAGCGACTTTGTCCAACACGCTTGTGTTAATTGAGACCTCAAACTGCGTATTAATTTCCGATCTCCACTTCCCGGAAAACTAATGTTCTGTCTATTTTTTAAAATAAACCACCACTTGATTCAGTAACTTATTGAGGTGTGGTGGTTTGCGTGCATCAGAGATACCGAGAGCTTTGCCGACCAGAACTTTTATAAGCCAGATTATTTACTTTTGAAACCTGCCGCAAAAATTCGAATCAAATAGTCAATTGTTCCATTAAGGCATCACTCACAAAACCTGTTGGTGGAAAGGGTCTAAGAATAAAGTTACTTTGCGAACAGCACTCAAAAATGTTTTACTTTAGTGGAGTCAGTGGACAGACTTATTTAAAAAAGAAAGCTCTAATTGCTTTATTTTTTTAGTAATAGATATTTTGAATAAACGATGCCTAAACAAATTGTAAAAGTACTATTTGAAATAATGAAGAATGGATTAATCATCTATCTCGTGTTTTTTTAATCTTATGTACTCATCCTGTATAAGCGAACTCAAGTAATACTTAAGAATAGCTTATGTTTCTTCTTGTTTTGGATTCAGAGAGTTTAAAATTTTCAAAATTTATGAGCAAAGGTTCTTTTGATAAAACAAATTAAGGTTTGACAACTTTATTGTTATTCTCTAGAAATCAGATGGTCCCTCAAAATTGTCAACACAAAAAGGATTGATGCGTGCCAATTCTACGAGTTTCAAAGTCTTCACAAGTTTTAACATTTAAAATTTGCTTTGGTGATAACATGACAATTTCAAATTGTCAAAAGATGTTATACTTCAAACTAAAATGCGTACCTAACATTTTATCACAACATTAATCCTACACTGTGTTATTCTAAAACAAATTCGTTGATATTCGTTACACTCTACTTGCACTTGCATAAGATAATAAGGAAACTTGCTATCCTTTCCCGAATATCTCTCTACTGCTCTGAGAAGGGTAGATGCAGTTACCCACTCGAAATAACATGCCCTCGGATAATTAAAAAAATAAAACATTTTTTGGAAAAATTTTTAAAAGATTAAGAACACCCCCTGAATACAAATCGAATCAGGGGGTGTTCTCAAAAACTTTTTAATTTTTTTTAACTTCTATTTTTATCATTTTTTAATATCCGTAGGCCTGTGATCGAAATATGGTAAAACGCTAACAATCGGATGTGTGAATGGGTGCAATGCGATCCTCTTTGGCTACAGTGATGGGATTTTGAAAATCATCAGAATGATAGGTATGAATAACTTTCAACATGTTCTGCATGTTATCTCAAGGGTAGCCTGTGTTTATTATAAGCTTCTTAAACCTCCCCCATTCGAATTTCCTGCTTCAGAATTGATAATGGCTTTCACAAGAACACCAAAACCATTAACCGCTCCTGATTTGTTGTTTTGAAAAGGATCCAAGAGTTGTTCAATTTTCAGGTTTCCCCATTCAAGTTCTTTATCGGTCAAGGTGGAGAATGCCCGCATGGCAATCACACTTAAGGAATAATAAACATAACGTTTTCTATCACAGCTTGATAAACGTTTCTTCCTTTCAAAAGACGATTTACTTGAATTGCGTTTCCTCAGGTTCAATTAGGGTAAAATGTAGATGATCAATGTTGTTTTACATGGTATTCCATGTAATATTGTAAATGCTCAGTCATTTTTTGGAACCCATTACCCCACAGGCCTCCGCAATACGAACTGAAGTGAATAAGCGATATGACCTCTTTTGACCATTAAACTTTTTATCAATAATGATATATATTATATACAATCATGTCATATAGATTTGTTAGATTTGATATTAGATTTTTTGTATTAACATCAGGAAATTGTACAAGTGAAAGCAAGGTAAAACCTTAATGTTATTGCGGGGTATTCAATGTCATTCCTTCTATCAGTCCGACTCGCTTGTATAGGCCTACCGGAACCTTGCAGGGATAATGGACCCCAAAATAACAGTGGCACTGTTGAGTACTTAAAGTTGTGAATAAAATATATCTTGTAAATTGGTAATTGCAATATAAAATTTTGGAATCACATGAAAGAGGAAATGAGCTTTATAAATTATTGATAAAACATGTATATGTCAGTTGTGTTAATCAGGCACTTTCCCTCGAATTTCGATTGAATATAAGTATCTTATTTTAACTACCTTCATTACGATATTTCACTTATGTGACTTCCACATTCATAATGTTACAATGATACATAGTTACAAATTTATGCATGTGTAACATCTATGGAGAAAGTAGGAAGGAATCTTTATAATTCACATAATTACTACAGTTTCTGAAAGAATGTGGTGTTATTTGACATTTCAGCATTTTGTTCACAAAAATGCCTGCTCCCATATACAACAAAACAATATTGAATTATTGCAGCTTTTTATTTTTATAACTTGGTGATCATTTCCAGGATATTAATCTAAAGATAACTGCAACGCGGATTTTTGCCTGAAAAGATAATCAATGAATGAATAAATTCTTGCTTATTATATATATAAGGCAAAAAGCGTTGCATATTAGAGATTATATAATTAAGAATTTAAATTTTAAAAGAGAGGACATTTCAGTTGCGTACATTTCCACGTAAGACAGATGATCACGTGATTCAAAGGGAGTTATCTGACATATTTAGGTCAAAATCAAAGATTATGACATTTGATTGTCTGTTATATATAGAAGACTCTATCACTTCAGGAACAAATGATGATCATCAGTCGAGCGTAAGATCAGCTTGTATCAATGATAACCCTACAGTTCTGTATATGATTGATGTTTGAAGCACAGGGGCGTGTATCGCTTAGAAAAAGCCTAAGAAAGACATATATGCCCATAGACCCTACCCTACTACTCCTTTTATATAGTAGTAGGGTAGGGTCTATGGGCATATATGTCTTTCTTAGGCTTTTTCTAAGCGATACACGCCCCTGTGGTTTGAAGTAAACACGGAGGCCTATGTCAAATGCTTACGGCTTTGCAGGCGTGGCGTACTTCTAACAAAGTCGTCAATCTTCTTCAAGGGACGAATCAGACTGTTGTGCAATAGAAAAAAATGTTTATATTGTTAATGAATTTGAAAATCACATGAAGAGTGACCTTCATTTCTAAAACTCAAACATCAATTCCATTTATATAAATGACAGCAAAGTTTGAAAATTTACGACAAAAACCGTAACTTTATATACTTTATCAATGGGATCCATAACAAATAGTGACGTATTTTTTGCTTTTAAGAACTATCGACCGATCAGAATTGCGAAAATTTAAGAACATTATATTTGATATAACAGAAATTGTTTTTAGACTCTAATGATATCTATCAATAGGGGAAAATGCCCTTATTGTACATTTGTATAGAAATATCAGAGAGGACCCAGACACTGGAAATGTGTTGAAGCAAGACAATATTATGCAATATTGTACAAAATATAATGTACTTTGTCATTACACTCATTGTTCACAATACTTTAGATTTTAAATCATAATACTTTAAAAGTTTAAGACAATAAATACCATATAGATAAAGGAAACTCTTCGTTGAATTTATTTGTTTTTACGTTTTATTGTTATTTGTTACGCAAAGATTAAATTGCTAAATTATGTGTAATTACCTTCAATTACCATGTTATTATATAAAAACAGGCATTATTAACAGAAGTTTCTCTCGGTTACTTACATCATAACCTCTACTGAACCGCCTTAATTCTTCTAGTGTCTCTTCCTTGAAAGAAACCGAAAATAGGGACAATTCGTAAAGTATATCTCAGATTGTTCTCCTCATAGAGAGACCAAGACTTCGAAAATTCGAAAGTTTAAGAGTTCAATCGACAGACAGAGAAAGATAGAGAGACAGAGACAGACAGAAAATGCAAACATAAAACTGTAAAATATTAAAAAATTCACAAGATTGTTTGCAATTTTGCACTGCACTCTTCTATAACGGTGGAAGACTTGTGCAAAATTTTATGAGAATAGGTCATCTAACCTCTTTGTAATTGGAAGGACAAAATTTTACCCTAGGACTAAGAACAAGAACTTTTGAATATGTAAAATATTGACACATTCACGAAAGTTGTTGATATTTGGCGCTGCATCTCTCTTAAAAGGGTAAAAGGCGTGTGCACAGTCTTTAAAAGAATCGGATAAATAGTTTTCCTGCAATCGGTTGCGTTCGATCTAAAGGACCATTCGTAATAAGAAAGACAGTGCCGAGACAATATATCCCGATTCTAGATGAATATGATGAGACGATATATCTTGGATGTATTGCTAACGAATCAACGATACGATTATCATCGCGATACCATGGTTCCGATACAATACAATGAACAGTTTTAGAAAGCTGAATAGACATCAAATAAACACTGATGTAATATCCCAGATTCAATTAAATCTACAGCTTTAAATGAATAGAAGCAGGGACCTTATATATATGTATATAAGGTCCCTGATAGAAGTCATAAAATCAGAGCGATCGTGAGATTGCGGATAAATTTTCAGAAATATTGTTTCTTTTCTATATTCTCACCTTTAATCTTTCTAAAACAGAATATAAATTTAACTTTGTCAGTTTATAAAGATATTTTTGAAACAAAATTTTTAAATAATAGGAGATATATTGTCTCTTGTGGCGATAAATCGATGAATCATGAATCACGATATAAAAAAATCCTGATGTCTCGTCTTAATGTGTTTTGCATCAATGTCACTCATAAAACATAAAAACGCGAGATAGATACTTGTGTTCCCAATTATGTATATTTGATATTTCAAAGATTGGAAATAATCGACTCTTCTTTAGCAATGTTTCATAAATAAATGCTTACGCTAAAAGAAGACGAGTCACCATCTCTTCTGAAACGCTTCAGTTTTCCGACTTTCTCTACCTATAAAGGCAAAAAGAGAAACATTGACACTGTGTCAAGAAATTTAAGGAGTAAGTTCAAGACAGAAGGAGTTCCAAAAGTAGTTAAATAGAGAATTCTAGCGTGAGTTGAAACGAAAGTTCAAAATTTCGAGAGTTCAAGATATCGAGAGAGTTCAAGAGAGTTCAAGAGATCATGAGAGTGACAGAGAGAGTGACAGAGAGATAGTTATATGGAGACAAACAGATACATAGACCTTGAGAGAGACAGAGAAAGAGAAAGAGAGACTGACAGACAGCGACAGAGCGAGTTTAAGAAAAAGAAAGAGACAACGAGAGACAGAGGCAGAGGCAGAGGAAGACAGAGACAGAATAAGACGGATACGGAGAGACACAGAGAGAGAGAGACAGGGACAGAGAATAAGGACACACAGAAAAAGTCGAACACTGACAAAGTCACAGAAAGGGAGGTGTTTTCATAGTATAGGCTATTTGATTGAGCGATTTTGTTATTTGCACAACTCACTGAATTGCTGTTGCGTCCCTCAACAGGAAAAGCTGAAGAAAAAAAATCATTAGTTATAATCTTCAATACATCACCCATATAATAAAGTAAAATGATGGAAAAAATATTATTTTCAAATCAATTTTTTTATCAAAACGGCGAAGGAAACCTTTACTCGTAATGGTTTCTTTGAAGTTAAAATTGCTTGAGTACACGGCAAAAATTGGTTTGACATAGAATAATTATTTTCGTTTCATTCTACGTTATCTTTTAAATTTTCTTCTGATGACAGAGACGAAACTCTTATAATTGTTGCAGTGTTCAAGTGTCAGTTCATGTAGTAATAAAGCCAATGTCATTAAAATAAAAATTTGATATTGCTGCACTGCATTACGCAGCTATAGATCTCAACCTGGTTCCCTGGCCTCGTTCCGCTTGCGCTACAGTGAGGCCATGGCACTGGCTGTATAATGGCGCTGCGCAGAGCAGTGATCCAAGATGGAGGACAAGGCAATTTTATGCATAGCGATCACAAATTCACTTCATTCTTGCTCTATAGCCACGACATATTGAAGACAAGCATCTACCTAGAATGCAAATAAAATTAGAACTCGGAATATCGCCACATGTATTTTTTGTTGCAAAGGGATATTGCTAAACATGATAATGTTTGCAGCAGAATGATAGCCCCGCCCACCTGGAAATATAAACAATATAGTGGAAGGCTTCGTGCACTGTTTTAAACTATGACAGGTCGAAAATTGAAGAAATTGTTGTTTACTTGGTGTGGTGACAACTTGTTTCAAATACTGTTAATGAAGGAGTAAGGCGATTTTGCGACATTTCCCCAAATCGACACAATCAAAACCTGTCAACTATGACGCTCAGTACCACTGAGACACAACAACGACCAACTAAATTACAGCAATCAATTGCTAGTCGAATGTTACAATTTCCGATATTCGACATTTTTAAACTTGCATTTTACATCTTCAGTAGAACCGTGATGAAGATCACGAAGAACAGTAATTGTAGGGTTAAAACATCTGCCCTAACTTCTGAACTTGTAACTCTTTAATGACATTAAGAAGCACAATGAAAAAATGAATGCTTTTTCTTGTGTGTGTGTTAGGAATGAAGAATTTGCAAAATTTCATAAATTGTAGACTTTCCATAACTGTTGGCAATATAGCAAGGACATTTCCCACTATAACACACGTTAGAGATTCGTCTTGAAGAAGCGTGATATATATTGTATTATTTAAACGGTTGTATTCAGCTAATAGAGATGATGATAACAGCTCCTGAAAATGAAAGATGTAAGTCATAACTCACATCATAAGACAAATTTGAGCAACTGATTTTGAATTTATTTCTACATTAATATATCCCTGCATTCTGACATTCCAATAGTCAAATGGAATTTAATGCTAAAAAACGGCAGAAAATGTGTTTTCTTTCAAAATGAATCATGCTCTTACTATGTGGCGGTTATGAAAAATATTGCTCATAAAAATTCTAGAAGTGAAGGCAAAGGGCCCTAGTAATGTGGTATACGGAGAATGCGGAAGATTACCGATTCACATATTTGCTGAAGCAAGAATAATAACATTTTGGATGAGCATTTTACAAATGCCCTCTTATAGATATCCAAGGCAATGTTACGATATGATTAATTCGTGTGATAAGAGCCGGAGGAAAGACGGATTGGGTATCAAACATTCCGGTGTTATTAAATACGATTCGATATGGGGATATATATATATATATATGGGGATGGTAAAGTCAAAATGTTAATTTTCATTCAAATCTTTTTAATAATTTTACGCAGAGACTGAAAGATGTTTCCACGCAAAAATGGGCTACGTCCCTATAGCTTTCAAACAATTGCTTATACTACTATACCTAATTTATTAAATATAAGGAAATCCCGGATTGCATTTGCACGCTTCAGGGGCTCATCGCACGATTTAACAATAGATACTGGAAGATAGAGCAACAGAAAACAGAATTTGTTGGTTCAGTAATTTTAATTGTTTGGAAGTCGGAATAAAAACTTTTTTTAAGTCATCCGTTGTATACAGACCTGAGAAAAAGCTATCGTGTCCCTCTATACACCAAAATAGGTTCAAATTCTCTCTCCTGCTGAATCCTACTACTAATTAATAGTCTTATTCTCAAATTACAACTTTTATGTATTCTATAAATAAAAATGTGACTTCTAAAAAAGGTCAAAAATAAGAAATTGGAACATACGACTAGCAATTGATTGCTGTAGTTTAGTTGGTCGTTGTTGTGTCTCGGTGGTACTGAGCGTCATAGTTGACAGGTTTTGATTGTGTCGATTTGGGGAAATGTCGCAAAATCGCTTTACACCTTCATTAACAGTATTTGAAACAAGTTGTCACCACACCAAGTAAACAACAATTTCTTCAATTTTCGACCTGACATAGTTTAAAACAGTTCACGAAGCCTTCCACTATATTGTTTATATTTCCAGGTGGGCGGGGCTATCGCTCCGCTGCAAACATTATCATGTTTAGCAATATCCCTTTGCAACAAAAAAAATATGTGGCGATATTCCGAGTTCTAATTTTATTTGCATTCTAGGTAGATGCTTGTCTTCAATATGTCGTGGCTATAGAGCAAGAATGAAGTGATATTGTGATCGCTATGCATAAAATTGCCTTGTCCTCCATCTTGGATCACTGCTCTGCGCAGCGCCATTATACAGCCAGTGCCATGGCCTCACTGTAGCGCAAGCGGAACGAGGCCAGGGAACCAGGTTGCTATAGATCTCACAAGGCTCAAGCCGTCAGCTTAACCTCTACGTCCAATTTGACCTCGAAGTCTCATTGGCTCGACACAGTAAACTGCAAGCAATCACAATACGCGTCTCCTGACAGCCTATTAAGAGATTAAAATTGTTATTGCTTTTAAACATTGAAACTCTTATATTTCTTCCATTTCATATAAAACAAATTAAAGTTATTTGAATATGTCCTTTAATTTATTAACAACCAGGCAGAATTACTGATAACATCTCAGTCTTGAGGAAACAAGATTCAATCCCATTAGCATATGACTGATATAAAATTACCAAGCAAACTCTCATTGGCACTTGTACCTCTTTTGTTGATTTTTTTTCTCAACATGTTATTGTTATTTCTTTTCACAAAATTAAAAATCATTCCACGGTTACTACAAACTAAAAGTCGAAACGTTTATTCAACGTATCCGTTTCTAGAAAAAGCATTTCGGATTGGTCCTGTTAAGGTTTGCAGAAAGATGACTCCATAGCTTTCCATTTTACTTTTTTGTCCAATGAACCGAACCAGGGTTAATTGAAAGCTACGTAAAATACATTCACCCGGATATTTAGCCAGCTCGACATTCGGAAAACAGTCGGAAATTTTTGGTTTCCGAGTGCTGAAAAGCATTGACGAACCCTCGAAACAGAATTTGCTTGCACCTTAGAAAACAGGGCCAACTCGTTGATTTGCTGGTTTTAATTATTTCAGAGGCAAACCTGACGGCTCGCGTGGAGCATTATAGATTTAATTTTAATGTGATTTTTTGAGTTAGCATAGTTCCATTCAAACACAACGGATTCATTTATATTTTTTTAGGCTTGGATAGGAAAAGGTTCTTCTTAATTTGCATGTGTACCTCGAATATGTTAAGATATGAAATCTACAAGAAATCTATTCTTTGTTCGTGTGACAGTTAAGGTCAGCTTTTTGTATCAATACGAATATGGTTATTATTTTCATGAATTTAAAGTGAATATATATAACTCAAAATACAAGTTCTATTGTACTCTTCCCTATGACTATAACTTGAGATGACGTAGTACGCAGGAAAGGAAACTACGCTTAATAACATCACAATTCAGCAACGCGCTATTCGTTGGAGTAGGTGTCTTTGGAATATAATTACATTGAATTACTCTGATATCTATACTTTTGCTGATATATCATGGTGTGTTTTAACATCTAAGTATTGATTTCATTTTCTATATGATTTAAGAAAAAATATCGTATCACTATCATACTATGTGCCTCTTTCAGATTGCCAGTACATTCAGAGTCCAAGTCATGTCCTTTATGGTTTCGTTTAGTATTTTTTTCGAATACACCCCTCATTTAATCTCAATTATGCTAATTACCTCATCAAATAATCCTCAATTTAAATCCATTTGAAATATAAATCACTCACCAGCTCTTCTGAAACGCTTCAGGTTTCCGGGTTTCTCTACCTAATAAAGCAAAAAGAGAAACATTGACACTTTGTCAAGAAATTAAAGAAGTAAGTTCAAGACAGAAGGAGTTCCAAAGGTAGTTAAAAAGAGAGTTCAAGCTTGAGTTGAAACTAGAGTTCAAAATTTCGAGAGTTCAAGATATTTCGAGAGTTCAAGAGAGTTCAAGAGATCAGGAGAGTGACAAAGAGTGACAGAGAGTGACAGAGAGAGAATGTTATGGAGACAAACAGAGACATAGACCTTGAGAGAGACAGAGACAGAGAAGGAGAGACTGACAGACAGCGACAGAGCGAGTTAAAGAAAGAGAAAGATACACAGAGAGAGACAGAGACAGAGGAAGACAGAGACAGAGAAAGACAGATACGGACAGAGACAGACAGGGACAGAGAATACGTACACACAGAAAAAGTCGATCACTGACAAAGTCACAGAGAGGGTGGTGTTTTCATAGTATAGGCTATTTGATTGATTGAGCGATTTTGTTATTTGCACCACTCACTGAATGGCTGGCGCGTCCCTCAACAGGAAAAGCTGCAAAAAAAATCATGAGTTATAATCTTTATTACATTACCCATATAATTAAGTAAAATGATTGAAAAAAATATGATTTTTCAAATCAAATATTTTTTTATCAAAACGGCGAAGGAAAGCTTTACTCGTAATGGTTTCTTTGAAGTCAAAATCGCTTGAGTACACGGCAAAAATTGGTTTGACATAGAATAATTATTTTCGTTTCATTCTACGTTATCTTTTAAATTTTCTTCTGATGACAGAGAAGAAGATCTTACAATTGTTCCAGTTTCCAAAGTGTCAGTTCATGTAGTAATAAAGCCAATGTTATTAAAATAAAAAAATTTGATATTGCTGCACTGCATTACGCAGCTATAGATCTCACAAGGCTCAAGCCGTCAGCTTAACCTCCAATTAACGTCCAATTTGACCTCGAAATCTCATTGGCTCGGCGCAGTAAACTTCAAGCAATCACAATACGCGTCTCCTGACAGCCTATTAAGAGATTAAAATTGTTATTGCTTTTAAACATTGAAACTCTTATATTTCTTCCATTTCATATAAAACAAATTAAAGTTATTTGAATATGTCCTTTAATTTATTAACAACCAGGCAGAATTACTTATAACATCTCAGTCTTGAGGAAACAAGATTCAATCCCATTAGCATATGACTGATATAAAATTACCAAGCAAACTCTCATTGGCACTTGTACCTCTTTTGTTGATTTTTTTTCTCAACATGTTATTGTTATTTCTTTTCACAAAATTAAAAATCATTCCACGGTTACTACAAACTAAAAGTCGAAACGTTTATTCAACGTATCCGTTTCTAGAAAAAGCATTTCGGATTGGTCCTGTTAAGGTTTGCAGAAAGATGACTCCATAGCTTTCCATTTTACTTTTTTGTCCAATGAACCGAGCCAGGGTTAATTGAAAGCTACGTAAAATACATTCATCCGGATATTTAGCCAGCTCGACATTTGGAAATATTTGGTTTCCGAGTGCTGAAAAGCATTGATGAACCCTCGAAATAGAATTTGCTTGCACCTTAGAAAACAGGGCCAACTCGTTGATTTGCTGGTTTTAATTATTTCAGAGGCAAACCTGACGGCTCGCGTGGAGCATTATAGATTTAATTTTAATGTGATTTTTTGAGTTGGCATAGTTCCATTCAAACACAACGGATTCATTTATATTTTTTCAGGCTTGGATAGGAAAAGGTTCTTCTTAATTTTCATGGGTACCTCGAATATGTTAAGATATGAAATCTACAAGAAATCTATTCTTAGGTCGTGTGACAGTTAAGGTCAGCTTTTTGTATCAATACGAATATGGTTATTATTTTCATGAATTTAAAGTGAATATATTTAAATCAAAATACAAGTTCTATTGTACTCTTCCCTATGTCTATAACTTAAGATGACGTAGTACGCAGGAAAGGAAACTACGCTTAATGACATCACAATTCAGCAACGCGCTATTCGTTGGAGTAGGTGTCTTTGGAATATAATTACATTGAATTATTCTGATATCTATACTTTTGCTGATACATCATGGTGTGTTTTAACATCTATCTAAGTATTGATTTCATTTTCTTTATGATTTAAGAAAAAATATCGTATCACTATCATACTCTGTGCCTCTTTCAGATTGCCAGTACATTCAGAGTCCAAGTCATGTCCTTTATGGTTTCGTTTAGTATTTTCTTCCGAATACACTCCTCATTTAATCTCAATTATGATAATTACCTCATCAATTAATCCTCAATTTAAATCCATTTGAAATATGAATCACTCTATTTAGTATACAGATGTTCACACGATACACACATGAGCGTAAAAAGTTACTTTCATTCATTAATGCATCTTCACTGCTTTACAGGCAGCTGATTATGCATTCAGATTATGCATATACTGCCATACTGAAAATGCCCTTTTTATACTTTGTTCTCAACATTCAAATACGAAATATTTTGCTTAACACTTGCGTTTAGGGTCAGGTAGGAAGAAGTTTTTTTATTTGTTTTTGAGATTACCATATTTTAATGAATGTATTTTCTTTTCTTTTCTACATCAATAGAAATTAATGTGTGGCTATGGAAAAGGTAAAAGCTTCACTTACGATTTTCAGTTCAAAGAAAATAATCATAAATAGTTATATACATCTTTAACGTGTTATGAATTTTACGTACCCTCCTGCTCGCTGACGAACGTTAGAAGGAGGATAACACAGCAGATTGTAATAGTTGCTTTATGCATGGTTGTTTCTATGCAGCAACAGTTAGGGGGACAAGATAAACAGAACACTGTCCTTCTGAAAATAACAAATGATACGGACAAAAACACATTAGTGCATTGCATGATTTACTTCTACGTGTGTGAGACTTTATTCCCGTAAATTGATAAACAATAAAATAGGGAACAAAAATACAAAAGAATGATAAAATATTATAATAAAAATTTTGTGTTAAATGTATAGGAACTGTTTTCCTAGTGTAATAAAAAGATAAAACCTAACTGAAAGTGAAATTTTACAAATGAAAGAATACACTTTCTTAAAATAAAATTATTTCCTTATTGGACGTACCATGTTGGGTAAGCTCCGCGAATTCGTTTTCTAGATGGATATAAAGGTGTTCACACTAAAATGGTCACATGCACACCCAGCTCCACCTCAAGACCCACGTGTTCGTCAATTACAAAATGTTTACAAGCCTATTTCTTTTGTAAATAATTTTATTTCAGGAAACCCTTTTAGCATGGCTATGTATTCTGGAGCGAGCGCTACATGAATCCAGCTCCAGACAGCGAGTATCCGCTCCGTGACGTCACTAATATACTCGCTACCATCAGAAGGCTTCAAGGTGAAAAAGCTCTAACACAGCGTGTGCAAACCAACGATTGATGTCACGCCCTTAAAGTGTAGCTCCTAACTCATAGGATTCACAATGTAACTCCGAACAAAAACTCAAGAAATGAGTACGGCAAACGAAGCTTTTTGTTATTTTATTAAGTTGTCTTTGAATTTTTGAATATACATATACTCAGCCAATACAAACTTATATTTGAAGCAAATTACATCAACTTTTGTAATATTCATAGATTTTCATACGCCCAACGTTTAAAACATACTCTCGAACCAATTTATTTGTATGTAAAATAACAATTTGGTTCGAGATTATCGATGATACTACTACTACTACTACTACTACTACTACTACTACTACTACTACTACTACTACTACTACTAA
The DNA here is from genome assembly GCA_921293015.1 of Phorcus lineatus. Taxonomy (NCBI): domain Eukaryota; kingdom Metazoa; phylum Mollusca; class Gastropoda; order Trochida; family Trochidae; genus Phorcus; species Phorcus lineatus. The sequence goes on from OV121085.1 coordinate 43,804,116, forward strand.
TGCAAATTAAAACAAATATGATAGATACAAGAAATAAATATTAATCAATAAAAGATCATACGTGATTGAAACATGGCAGTATAGATATATAATGGAATATCTAACATAATATTTAGTTTTTAGTTTCAACACATGTTTATTCGTGCTGTGGCATAGAGTGAACAAGTATGTGAAACGATTGAGTCGTGTCAGTATACTACTCGAAGATTTTATCACTAACTATAGCCACAGATGAATAGTTATTCAACGACTGAATGAGCAGTTTAAAGAGAGGGGTTATTCTCAAACAATTATTCATGTTATCAAGATCAAACTGACATACTTGTATTTATTTGAAAAGATACAGATGGAAAATAATAAACTATAGAGTGACGGTAACAATATACTCTGAATCATAGTTTTTTAAAATCTTGAATTCCACATCTACTTGTGCCATGAATATATTGAAGATTCTGTGTAAAAACATTTAAAAGAATTGAGAGTTATTACCATAAGTAGTTTACCTTAACTGTAATTACGTTAAGCTATACTCACCTGCCTGTAAGCTGCTTGAAATATGGAAGGACGACTTCAAAGTTTTGATAATTACTTGCTCTGTAAATTTTAAAATTGTCATAGGCTTAACATGTGCTACCAGTGCTATAGATTATTCAATATAATTCCAATGAATCATACTCAATATAACGCAAAGTAAATTAATAATTACATCTATTGGGCGACAGCTGTATTCATAAGATATGGATTTATTAATGAAGAGAAAATGGGAAATATTGAATGTATTGTTGTGTTTGTATCCACTTCCTACTTATTTCTCATTTGTTCAGCGCCTTGTGCTCAATTCACGAGATCAGGCGCTATATAAATACTCATTATTATCATCTTATGAAATAGAAATCTCCGTTCCTGAGGTGGTGCATACCACCATGGTTGTTGTAGACAATGACAGGTTTTCGTACAAGATCACCATAGGGACAATGTTTCACTTCTTTTTGTTACAGGTACGGCTGTTGGAAATAAAATATGATATCTTTTTCGGTCTTTGTGTCACTCTTTTTGTAAATGTCTTCATCAATGTCGAGAGTTTACAAATTTGTTTCTATTCCTCCATCTATCTTATCGTTGACATTATAACCAACTTTCATCAATAAGGGGCAACCATGACAACTCCAAAACGTCTGACAATTCCATGTTCAGTCGCCGAAGTCTTCGAAATTAGAAATGTGTAGAGAAGCCAAACACTAAATGACAGACAAAAAAGCTTTGATCATGTAGAAGTGCATCCTGCTTCATCAGCGCAATTGAATCCGCTGATCGAGCTCCTTCCATAAACCCTGATATATCCTTTAAGCGAACAACGTGTCAGCCACGAGGTGTTCCCGATGAGTTGGCAGATAGATTTGCACACGATATGTAGGACTAACGGATTTTAAACTTTTGAGTTCAGACAAGGTTTGCCATAATTTCGATTGGGATTTACACGTTAACACGTATGTGGCTAGCATAATTTTGGTAATTGGACAAAGTCTATTTTCATATTTGTAAGCCATTTATTTTGTCGTTTAAACTCAATTGTTTATTTTCCCATTCATAAAGTCTTGAGGCATTTTGTGAAAATTTACTATAGCTTTACACCTTTATTTTGTGGGACTTTCATATGTTTCTTAGTTTAACATCACACTGCACTTTTCATGTTTATTATGATAGGGTCATTTTAAGTTTGAATGTCGGAGTGGACTATCATTACCGCATTTTCTTGTAAATTTCGAATTTGGCACATGCATTATACCTTGAAGACACATACAACTTTAACACACTCGCTGAGATGTACTATACCTTGTATTTCATAAAATCAAAAGGAAATAAGTCAGTGTGATACAGTGTAGCCGATGGCCAAAAGTCAAACCTAGTTGCAAGACATATCATAACATATCTAACATATCTCTTTCTGTGAATGTACCTTTATCAAAATCACATCAACATACAACAAAACATTCTGTCGTCAGTATCATTATCTGTAGCAACAAAGGCATTGGCAGTGATCTGTTGAAACAGTATTTCAATCCCAGTGTTTCTTGGTGACATTTAAGCTTCTGAAGGTTGGAAAGCTTCATGGCCTGTGTTGATAAAGCTACTGCAACTAATGAATACAAGTTGCTACAATTGAAGCAATATTTAGCTTTATAGCTTATTGTTAGAATAGGGCATAGTGGAGCTGTATGTGGTATAGCACTTGAAAAGCTTGACAGAAACTACGGATGTACACGACATCAGCTTGCTTACGTATGGAAAAAGAAGTAACAAACTTTAAACCGTTATGTGCTGACAATGCTGCTGATCTTGAATCTGAAGACCTTTTAGACTTGTCCATTGTTTCTTTTAGAGAGGGAGATAAGGTCGAGGAACTAGGCAATGGTTGCATGTATTCTTTGTTGCAAAAGAAAATGACAGAAGATAAGATCAGCGGTACAAAAGGTTGATATATGAACAACAGAGACAAGAGTCTAATGAAGTCTTGCCGGAATGGGCTTTGCTTGCATCTGAATTTCAGACTGTTGCTTCCAAGATCAAACAAGGGTTTTCAGAGCAGACCACTTACAAGCCCGATCCCTTTAATGGTGAGTAAACTAAAAACACACCATTCTGATTCTTTTGCAAAACAACCACACATAAAATATTGTGTGGTAAATATTCAAAGATCTATCAATAGCACAGAGACTCATGACGGACAAAGAGCTTGGTCTCTGTAAAATCTGTTTGCTACAAAAACACAAAGCCGACACTCTCAAGATGAAGTATGGAATCGATGGTTGTGAAGATAATCACAATCGGCTGTTGCATGACAATCTGATCAAGGTCAACACAAACCAACTAACCCTAAATTGCCAAATACGGTGACAACAACAATATCAACAACCAAAGTTATTTTTTTAATATTTTTGTGCCCTTCGAACCATTCTAGTGCTCGTCAAAAATGGCACTCGCAGGCTAGTTGTCGACGCACTTCTTGATCATGCAAGCACACAAACATACATCAATAAGGATGAAGTCAATGTATAGAATGTGCCAATGTTATCAACAGTTGAACAGAAACATTCAACAATATCTCTGTTGATCTTGGACTGTAAAGTTGATGACTCTGTCGACACAACAATTGTCGGGTTAATAACGAATAGGGTCACAGGTAAAGCCATTGACTGGAACAAGGCAAGTCAAAAGTTCAAACATTTGTCGAGCATTCATTTTCCAGAGGTTAGTCAACGTCCATTTGTAGACATTCTTATTGGGCTTGACAATTTAGATATTCACTCCTCCGTGGGTGATGTAACTGGTGGTCCTAGTGCACCAGTAGTTAGGCTCATTCCTCTTGAGTTGTGTTGGTACTCTGCACATCAAAAATCAGATGAAGCTAATCACTTTCCACACACAGGTAAATTTCGATCAGTCCAATAGATATCTTCCAATAAACACTACATCAAATCCATCGCCGCAGCAGTATAATGTATGTATAACAAAAGGTATCAATTTAGCCATTTAAGGATGTCCGTTCCTCATACTTGTTTTTTCTCTCAAAAGTTTAGTGTATTTGCTTGAAATATCAACCCAACAAATGGGGTTACTGTTGTTTTTTGGGACATATATTAAGACAAAGATGCCTATGTCAGTCAGAGATTTAACATGGGAGTCAATGGGGAAATTATGACCTTTTTTGAGAAATCTTAAATTTAAATTAGTTCCTGTATTAAACATTTTTTAATATGACAACATGTTAGAGTTAACATAATTTTTATTCCAGAAAAAAAGTATAAAATGTATATGCTACAACGGCACAACATGTATTAAAACATTTCAATTAAATTTTCAATATCTAAGCTATTTTTGTAATAAAAACATGATTTCTCCCACTCATTATCTAAAAATATACCTGAACGCATACACATAAATTCAGCAACATCTACTTTCTAAGAAAAAAAGATTATAGAACTTGCTCAAATGATAGTTACAATTAAAATTGCTGTCAGCAAAATTGTGAATTATTTGAAAACGAAAAGTACTACGTTTCTTAATTTTGATGAATATTTAATCAGAAATCCTCAAAATGGAGAAATTGCCACTTCATTTTGGTTTATTATATAAGAACATTATAATTTAAGGTTATTTGAGTTTTGTCACTGTGACTGAGGAGCGAACATCCTTAATATTGTATTTTGCATATATTTAATTTAACACTGGGTTACCTCCATGTAAAGTATTATAAATTATGTTTTATGATGTCGGATTTTAACATATATCATTCTTATTTATAACATGTTTTTTGATGATTTAGTCTCATAGGTCGCTTTTGGTCGGACACTTTTAAAGTGTGTGACACTTAAATAAATAAAACTATAATAATAATTTATCATCTTCTTCTCTTCTTCTTTTATGATCTAATTTTTTATGGTTGATAATACGGGTTATCAATTAAAACATTCTTTTCAAAATGCAAAGGCAAGGGAAAGATACATTATCCGGCCATATCTAAACTGCATAGGGCAGAAATATTGCTTTCTAAAACGGAAGACATCAACGATAAAGGGGAAAACTGTGTATTTGCTTTCAATTTGAGCGTTACACATACATCAATCAACTTTCTGTACGACCCACCTTTTCTTCATTGTGTTAATATGAAGACAGTCAATGTAAGATATCATCTCAAAAAGTTTTCTTTTATTTCTTAATAAGGGAAACTGTCAATTTCTTGTCTTTTTCCTCACACTGTGAGACTGTCGAACTTTAAATAGATGATAGAACATGTCCTTCTAAGAAGAAAAATGTTTCCATTGATATAAACTGCAACTTTAACATTATCATAAAATTTGCATAACATAAAGCATTATACACTTATTGCAAAACAGTATATTCATTTTGACATATTCCCTTCCATTTCAGGCGAAGAGCTGTTCGACCTATGACACTCTGATTGTCACAGAGGATGTCGCGCTCAGCTGTTGAAGCATGTTAACTTTACCTGTAGCTTCGACTCCTACAAGATCGTCAACAAGATATGTCAACAGCTCGGCTTCACATGGCAACAACCCTGAGTCGGTAAGTTGAAATGCTTTTTGATGAGTAACACTCGTAAGGCCTGATAAGCAAACAACTCCTGCTTGCCATCAGTCTGTCACAGATGTAGTTCCGCCACTAATAACCTATACAACCTCTGTTCTATTACAAGCTCTTCTAGGGCCTCTGTGTCGGACCTGGACGCCTTAAACTTTTATTTCGGATGTACTTTTCAGCGCGGGAGAAAGTACTGTTAAGACTAATTCTAAACCTTGTCTTTTCGATAATTGCATGATTGAGAACGACATGTTTCATCTTGCGAATTACGAGTTTACATTATTTCATATATTGAATGTAATCCATCAGGTGAAAAGAATAAACAAGGTTTGTATCTTTATGGTGTCTTTTGGGAATTTTGTCTTTTTTTATATGGGCCGTTCCATTATTTTCAAAGGGTACAGCCCATGTTACACATCATTTGTTATCCATGAAAGACGTTGTTTTAAGCTTTCTGTCTTTTGGAAATTCTGTCTTATGGGACGATACCGTTGGGAGAGAATGAGAACTTGTGGTCGATTGATGAACCAGCTTATGAACACAATTCCTTATTTGTTTGAAACTACGTGATCCTAGTTAAATGTTCAGAATATCGTCCATTAACAGGCATTCTCTCTTGTACAACGAAACAACAAGATAATGGTGCAGATTTTATTTCTTTTAACGATTTTGATGACTATCTCAACGACATAAATTCAGTGATGACTGCAGCATGTTTTTTTTTCTGAAATGAAAAGATATGAAATACTTTGGTGGAATTGGAGGAGAATAATTGATGATTCACTATGCCGTTGACCTATGTACAAACCATAACAACATTTAAATTGAATTCAATTTCATTTTGTTACGTCAAATTATGAGCTCTTCATGTTTTTTACAAATTGTCCTGCCCTGTTTTATATGTTATCATATCACATATTCTAAAGAACGAAAGTGATTGGAAATATTGCACTTAAGTGATTATAACATTTTTTATTTTTTTTTAAAAGTTAAAACAATGTGAACGTAGACTCATTTAGTTAAGAAACAAACAAAGGCTATCGATGGAGCAGAGGACTTGTATCTGGTCTTCTGCTTGTATCAGTAATACTTTTACAGTTCTGTAAAACTTTGCTGCTGGGATAGAACATGTAGACATCAAAATCTTACCTCTTAGAAGACAAGGCGTGCCCGTATCATTTCTCCAGGGATCCAGACATAGACTGGGATGTGACAGTAAAAAAACGTTAATGTTGTTGATACCTTTAAACTCAAATGTAAAAGAAACCTTTCATTTGAAAATAAATATTATTAAAGTTATTTCAATAAATGACAGGGAAGTTCACAAAGAATCCAAACCTTAACGTCCGTGCTTTTAACTGAGGAAGCCTGATTCACCTTTCATATACGTAAACTTCACATTCATATTCCCACTTGAACACATTTACCAATGGGCTTGTTAAACCCTGGGGTAAAAAAATGCAAACTTTTATAGAGTATGTTGACGAGTAAAACTGATTATATAATTTTGATATGTTGGATGTCAAGTTAGATTGTTGTCATTATGATGATTTTATTTATCAAACCATTTTGACAATTTTTTATATAGTTTTAAGCAAGGCAAAATCTACTCCAAGAAATGAACCAACGTGCCCAATAGCGCGATAAGTTCGGCTATATCGAAGAATTTACTTAATTACCTCCATGATTTCTATATCAATTAGCTGTCTAATCAATATACATGTACGGACAGGCTAATGAGACACGGATATCATTGGTAATCTAAAACAATATAAGATAAAATAATATACATTATTAAAATGGTGTGATGACACAGGCGCAAATATGTTTATAATACGAGTCATAACTACTTGTTAATTTTGGACCTTTTACGTCTATTAAACATTTTGATAAATGTGACAGAAAAAGATATAAATACATTGTCATTTAACATGAAATAAACAAATTGGTCAACTGGCGAAAGCTGGGCAAATAGAGGGTCTCTATTAGTTATATTATTCCAAAATCGTACCTTATATCAGAATAGAAACTACAGGTGGTCAAAAAGTGGACTTGGTCTTCAATATCGTTACAAATCCGCATTTACAAATTATTTGATTCAGTGGCATCTTGGGTTTTGAAAATCTTCCAATTTCAACTTCTAGGGTAAAAGTTCCACACCGGAGTTTACTAAAAATGCTACGTTGTGATCTGTCCATTGGGGTAAATACATATTTCACAACAACAACAATTCTAAAGAGTCTGTAGGTTCTTAATTTGTTTCCATTACACTGGCCATTATCGTTCCAGATTTGATTGTGCAAAAGTTCATCATCTAAATTGTTTAGCCATAATTTACAATTAAGAATATCAAGATCAGACATATTAGATAAATCATAAACAGGGACATTCCAGGAACTAATCAGTGAAAAAACATTGACTTTCTGAATTTAAATGACCATCTATTAATAATTTAGGCTTAATATAGTAGTGTGGAAAGGTTTTCAGAAAATTAAAAAGGTAATCAATAATTAACTGTTGTTAAAAAACTTGACACCGGCTGGTACAAAATAATGACGGAACCTGTAAACGTTTGTTCTAGCTATCGGCGTGCGCAGCTCAGGCGACGTCCTGACGAGAGAAATTCAAAATCGTTATGAAGAACATGAGAGCTATCATCTATGATCTTTTTCACTTTTTTAACAATTCGCTGCTTTAAAAGTTGGCCGATAGGTAATAATGAGTTTGTGCCAATGATTTTGCGTGCTGTGTAAACAATTTTGTTCAGTTAAGTTTTGTTTTGAACAGACAGGTTACTAAATCAACAAAGGAAGTTAAAGGATAAAATACTTTGTATGAAAGTTTTGTAAAACAATTCCAACAGAGAACAAACTATTCTAAAAGAGTTTAGACGACGTAAGAAATACAATCTTTGCTGGCTTTTTTTGGATATGTCATTCCAATTAAGCTTACAGTCAATGATAGTGCCTAAGTATTTGTATTTGTTCACAATTTCAATTCCTTCTTTGTTAATCAAATGTCCAGGAGAAATATGTTGAGAGATTTTCGAAAATTTATAACAATTTCTTTCGTTTTCTTGGAATTTACATTCAAAAAGTTATGTTCGCACCAATTAGTAAAATTTGCAATCTCTTTTCGGTAAGCAAGCTCAGAAGACTTTAAAAGTGAAACAATAGCCGCATCATCGGCACCTTTAATAATGAAACAGTTAGCTGCCTTATTAATGCAATCATTGGTATAAATGATGAACGTGCATTTCTTATTTTACTTTTTAGAAAGAGTTTTTATGGACACAATTTTTCCTTGGGTACAACGGTACCATGCACTATGTACCAGTATGATCCCTCGCCTTACGACTCGGTAGACTGCTTTAAAGATGTTAGCCTACGGGAGAAGCAAACAACTCACATCCTAAATTATAGTCATGTACCAACCTTTAATTGGTAGACTGTCAATACATTTTATATAATTCATGTACTCCATTATATTACCTTTCACTGTGTAAAAATTCAACCGAGAAGAGGTGTCGCATGACAACATTAAATCAATATCATTAAAGGGCCACAGAGTATAATGATACAAAGTAGAAAATAGTGCAAAAAATCCATCTCGTTGAAAGATCTTTACATAATTTTTCGCCAATTGTTTCGACCCCAAATAAGCCGAGAAATCTAACTAATTAGTAATGGTGTTTCCCGTGTCTATCAATAGGTCGACTTTATTATCTTATTGCGCAAAGCATTGTGGTCGTAGTTGGCTCCCATCCTCTAAACAAAGATAACCACGTGGGGACGGAAAAGAGAAGCAGGACACAGTTAAAACGACGATAGACCAGAAGGGAGACAAGTTGGTCGACAATATTAAAGTCAAAACGGTGAAACACATATATGATTTATTTGAAAGTCAAACTCGCTTTACTTTGAGTTTGATTAGTTTTAGTATGTGCAGGTTACTTGTCTATTCATATTGAGCGCGCCCATTGTACGTTGTTTTCAATTAAATACATCATGATCAAGATGATGGCGATGTAACTCTTATAAACTTTTGGATTTCCATAGAGCAAGGAGACATATATAATTAGCATAATTCAATCTTGTGACAACTGAATTTATTATAATTTCTCAGTCTTCGACGGAACAAAGATCTTTTTAATTTGCATATGTACTGTGAATATGTTTTATATTCAATAAACAACAACAACAACAACATCCTTTTTTGTTTTGCAAGTTTTGGTCAACTTTTTGTTTTAAAAAGAATTATGGTTATTTCACGAATTTCAAGTGTTTATAATATTTTATATAATATTTGTATCTGTTTATTTGTTATCACTAAAACCCGAGCTTACGTAGTAAACAGGAAAGGAAAATCCGCGTAACGACATCATAATTCAGTAGCGCGCGCTATTCGTACGGGTGAAATATAATTACACCGACTTGTCGAGGAATATATACTATTTCTCACATATCATGTTGTAGCTGAAACAATTATCTACCAAATTGATATAACTTTTAGGCGTTTTTGAAAAAAATGTTGTATTAGAAACACTAACATACTCAGCGGCCCTTTAAGTATTTATTCTAATTCAACATTAAAATAATGATAGAGTTGTCAAACCATAATTGTTATAAATGTTTGATACTATGATAAAATAATTACATTGCTCTCTCCTCTTCTGACACGCTTCAGTTCTTCGAGTTCCTCAACCTGGAACAAGGAGAAAAAGATTGACAATTCGTCAAGTATTTCGAGAGAAAGTTAAATGTTTACGCTTTTGTTTGAAACGCTGCAACTCTTCACAAGTACAAATGAAATAGGAAACCCCCCAAAAAACCCAAAAGATTGGCTATTTGTGAAGAATTTGTATTCGCTTTTACAGGATCATTCGATGAAAGTTTAAAACAGGGAGAAGAAATTTTTTGTTATAAATCAGATTGTTTAATATTTCTAAGAGGTGTATCATAAAACTACTTACATTTGTAGAATCCAAAGTATCATCTCTTCTGAAACGCTCCAAAACTTCGAGTTCCCCATGCTAGAACAAAGAAACACGGACAGCAAGTCAGCTGGACAGACAGGGACAACGATACAGAGAGATAGGGAGAGGGTTACGAAAGACGCACATAGGGAGACAGGCAGAGACAGCGACAGCAAAACCATGTTCTTAACAAGACTATCAACTTTTTCGATAAATGAAGATAAAATACCAAAGCGAGTGTTGAAAAGAGTTATCCTTCATAGGCTATTTGATTTGATCAGGGTTTGCGGGATATGATGATACTTGCGCTACTTACTGTACGTCCAACAGCAGGAGAAGCTGCAATAAAGAAACTTCGTACATTGAATGGTAATCTTCGTCAATACACCAATCATATACTCAGCAGAAAACTTGCAAAAATCAAAGTATCAGAAATAACAATTACAATATTGAAATCGATTTGTTTATTCACTTGCTTCATGTTAATGTTTTAGACACAGCGTGTGCTTCTGAATATTGAAATCTATCAAATATTATTTGGTAACATGAGAGGTTTTCTCAACTTTATCATTTTATCACGTTAAAAATATTATAGGTGTATATATATACGTTTCGAATATTTCAATGTTAGAATGTAAGTTTTTTCGAAATTGTTATCAAATAAAATATCAAAGTCTAATTTTTTACCTCATTAGCATCTTCCTACGCAAAGCTTAACTATTGCCAGTCTCGAACTGTCCAAGTTAACCCTTGCTGCCGACATAAGACTTTCCTGTGCTGATACCAGCGCCCCCTCTGGCGATTTTTAGTAATCTCCAGTTACCTCCCTTACCCTAACCAATCGGTGACGCCGTATCATTTGCGTGATAATCAAAATGGCTGCGCCCATAGAGAGTGACATGATCGATCAGATTACTGAGAAATTGGCATTGCAAACCTTTCAAACAAAAAGATTCAGTTTATAAATGTATTGATGGACGGAAAATTGTTATTGTTATGGGGTTATGGTTTAAGAAAAAACACCCGCTTACAACGTCGGTGAGACCGAATACAGTTTTTTTCTCAATCTGCAGAAAAGGGTCAGATGCCTCTAGAAACTTATCATATTCTATTTTTTCATTCGAACATTGAAATAAAGAGCAAAAAATGTTGTTTTTTCCCCTAAAATTAGTGGGGGGGGGGGGGGGGGGGTCTATCTTTGTCAAGTGCACAAGTCTCATTTCTTATTATCCAACTGTTCACAAACAAACGTACAAGCCAAACGGGAAACATTTCATGGAGAGAGAATCATTTTTATATCAAAGCACATACGAAGTAACCAAAGTAATATTTTCAAAAATGAATTTGACCCAATCAAATCGGTGAAAATGGAAGTAAATATAACAATTGTTTTACTTTTTTTATTGTTTTTTATTGACGACATGATATTTAAATGGTACACGTCAACATACCTGGTTTTTGACTGCAAGAAGTAAAGTTTGTTGAGAGTAACGTTTACTACCGGCGCGATACAACGAGGTCACAGGCTACTACATTTCGAGTCTTATGACATCGCGAGATGTTCAAATTTTATCGGTTAATTTATATAAAATTTAATCAATGTTTCAGTTCAACGGGTATTCAATAAAGTTTTTGCAAGCACAAAATATAAAACAATTGTACGATGACAGGAAATAAAGTCTTGCCGGGCGTAGTGCATCGAGTCGGTGCTTCAAATCATGGTCAAGTTTATCGAGCTTGATTAGTTTACCGAAGCAATTTAAGAATAAATTCTTTGACAGGCCGCTATCCGCTATAGGGTTGTAGAAAAATAATAACGCAAATTGACTATAAATATAAATGAACTTGAATATATTGTTCTTCTCTTTGGAGGCGGCACTTTCTCTTTACAAATCTTTCAGTCGACGGACTGCGACATGGGCGCATCCATGTTTGTTCGAGTGCCCGGATTCTGCTTTTGCTAGGAGCTTTCTGATTGGACTATCTAATTCCTTTGCAGTGAGTTAGAGAGCTAGCACAGGAAAGTCTTATGTCGGCAGCAAAGCTTAACTATTGCCAGTCTCGAACTGTCCAAGTTAACCCTTGCTGCCGACATAAGAATATCCTGTGCTAGCCATCAAAAGCTATGCAGGGAACATGAACTCCGTAACTATGCAGTTTATCTAAAGTGTCCTCAAGAATTGAGCTCATTATGCTCATTGATAGGCTGTATCCTTTCAGGAAGTAACTGACTGGTATGCCGGGTGACTGGTTCTGGATCCATATTCGATCAGTGTCTGAAGCCACCAGCGTTACTAGTTCTGTCGCTTTTTTTCTCATTATCTGATGAACCTTGTTGTTCTGTGCATGGAGGATTTCAACAATATCCATTGCTTCGCTTTTGTCAAATATTGAATGCATACTTGAGTTGTCCGTCAGAAATGCTTCATGATTAGCATGACTTGAGAATGGAACTTCAATGTGAATGTCACTACTATCGTTATCTTTGCTTGTCACTGCCGAAACTTCTGCGACTAATGTACAGTTTGTCTGCACTGCATGCTTGATTTTCTCTGTCAAAAGCTTAGCTGATTGGGTAAGTCTTGTTGGTACTCTCTTTGAGTTATTGGCAAAGGTCTCCTGCAAACAAATGGTTGCTAAACTCCAGGTGTCCTCGTTCCTGTTGATCTTGAGGATTCGTGCTGCCTCATCCTTGTAAGACATGGAGAAAGCATACTGGACATCCAAAGCAAAGATTTCTGCCTGAACTTGTAGGTAGTACCTTTTTGGTATTGATGTGTGAATGTCAGCTGTGAAGGGGCACTTTACCTCGAGAACTACGTCAATATGTCCGGTCTTGGTGTTTAGCAGAAATCCATCAGGAGAAACTTGCAAGTCAATACCTCCAGTTTGAAGTGGAATTCCTCCAACTTCATATAAGACATGATTTGGTAGTAAACTTGGCATGAACCGAGTACAGAAAGTGGCTATGGCATGTGCTTCAGATTTTTGTCCATGCTCTAATGCCTTCTTTACCTCCTCGGAGAAATCCTTTGGTTCCTTTCCTAAGACAGCTTGTAAGAAATGTTCACGCTGCTTCTTCAATCCAGTTGCTCCAGTTGCTGCATTCAGTGTACTTCCAGTGGCCACTACTTCTTTTCGTCGGGCAAACCATATGGAACTTCTCTGTTTCACAGCATGCAGGCCTTGATCTTGTATAAAAATGGCAAGTTCCCTACAAATATCCTCATTTGAGTTTAAAAGCCTATCAATATCATGAAGTTGACAGAAATTTGGAGTTTTGTTGAGATCCACTGGTGTGTCAAGGAGAAGGGGCTGTTTTCCATGCATTGCAGCTAACAGACTTGTCAGTCTATTTCTCATGTTTCGTCCAGTCACTAGAGATTCTCTGATTTCCACCTGTGAGGCAATGACCTGCTGGATAGCAAAACAATATCTAGATGTAAGATAGTCATCCCCTCCCATCTTCTTAAGCTTCTCTAAAGTGTAGTCCTTCTTCCTTAATTCATCTTGTAATGAGATGGCTTGCTGACTGAGGTGCGTCATGGCCCATTCAAACATAGGCACAAAATCTGATGGGTCATCTGTTGATTGTGAACTGGTTATTTTTGTTTCATATGACTTAATTTTTGTCTGCTCATTTTGAAATAACTCAAGTTTTTCCATTAGTGGGGGACCATCTTCTTCTTTTCCCAATAAGTTGATATCTCCTTTGTCACCTTTTAGTCCTGGTGTGAGCTTTTTTCCATCTAATGAAAGACATACGCTGGTATCTTTGACACGTTCAGCAAGAGGTGAGGCAAGCATTTCACAGAATCCTGGCTCCAACTTTGTTGGCCAATCTCCATCGTAAGGGTCAAATTTGCGAAGAATATCTTCATTTGGAATTGAAAGGATTATGTCAGACACCTCACTGTTAATAAATCCTGGAGTTGTTTCCTCTGTCAGAAATGTGCCAATTCCTTTCCAACCACTGAGAAGTCGTATTGCCATTCCTCCACATTTGGTCATAAAAAGTTTCCAAAAGCATTTTGATTTCCAAGAATATCTCTGTTGAGTGAGTGAGTCAACACTCAAGGCCATAATAGTTTCAGACAGAATTGAAAATGTCAGAGAATCAGTAGCAAGCCTACCAGAGTCAATAACACTCAAAAGCATTTGAAGAAATTCAGGTTGACCCTGTTCTTTCAGCTTCCTCTCTACAGAAGTCAGAAGTGAACACAGGTCATTGTGACATTTCTCATTAACACAGTTTAATTCTTCTCTTGTGTTGTTGTTCTTGTCAGAAAAGTATGTCACAGACTGTTTGCTTTTTGTGCAAAAAAGGCCACACTTCTCACACATTGCATCAAAACTAAAATCATGAACACACATTTCAGGTGCCAACAGAATATCCGAGTCATTACCCTCACATTTCAGTGAGTCTGTGTCATAGGAATCATAATCTAAGCAGGTAGAGTTTTCTGAGACAGTCTTTTTTTGTTCTCTTTCTTGATATTTTCCAGGGAGTTCTTTAATTGGGGAGAGACAATTAATCCCATGTTGAGCAAGATCTCCATTTTCTTCCTCTATACGACATTTCTTTACTTGAGTGCTAGACATTTCTTTACTTGAGTGCTATGGGAGGGAATTTCGGAAACGACATGCTGTCGTTTTTGGGCCTGACATGGTTTTGTCTTGACTCTGTTAAGAGTGAGCTTGTACTTTGTCCTCCTCATGCTTGGTCTGAAATTAATGTAATAAAAACAATCATTAAATATGATCATTTGTTTGCATCCTCATCAACATGTAGTCATGAATTAAGATTTAAAGTAGATTTTTAGTATAGAACAGTTGATATTATAGAATTGCCATTATGATTCATAATACTTATTGATGATTTATTTGATTCAGTATTACAAGCTAAACGAGAATGTGAGAGATAGTGACACTGATAAAGTTACTAACCTGGTGAATATCCTTAATAAATTCAGGATAAACAGCAATCTGCTTGTTGACCGGATTGTAGCTTAATTGTACAAAAAACGAAAGTTAGATTTACACGTGATACATAACATACTCACAAAATTCACATACATATTTCCAAAACTTATCAAAAATATAACCCGGAAAGTGTGATGCAGGTAAACGCAATCACAGACGCGGATCGGTGATAGCGTTAGCGATACGGCTTCATCTCCCTGATGTAAACAAACCCGGACTCTATGCGAGTAACTACTCAATTTCATTACAAAACTCTACGACTCCATCGTTTCCTTGTTCAATTGCGCTTTCAATGCAAGCATGTAGAACAAAATACATCTAAAAATCACACAGTAAAACATATAAACAACACTCACCGAAACTGGAGACTGCAGATTCGTAGCCATTTTGAGATGCGTTTGCTTCCGCTGTCGACCGAGAATTCACGGAAATTACCGTGTTCCTTCCGAAGTCTACCGATGTTCCTTCGAAGGTGGGATCGGGTTGCTTCCGATATTGACTGAAAATCTCTGATATTACCGCGTTTCACCGATATTGACGTGTTTGTTTCGCGATTAAGCTGCGTTTCCTACCATTTGGGAAGCTTTCCCTTCTATTATGCACTGTTTTCCTTCAAATTTGATGCATTTCCTTCAATTACTCAGGGGGGCCTGGGTTTGGTACGGATAAACGTGAGGGAACGTGCTCTCATTGAGCACATTTCTTGTCCCGGTTGGTACATATTTGAGGCACAACGAGCATTATTCACTATTCTCTCATGTATTCAGAGAGAAAGATGTTCACGCAAAATGAGGGGGACGTGGCATTTGCGTGTATGCTGTATGCTTATATCCAAGCCACGCAAGAAGAAGAGCAACAGTGCAGGCTGGACCAGGTCCGGCTAGACCAAGGAGGCGCACATAGGAGAAGAAAAAGAAGGTTAAGAAAAACGTGGGTAAGAGAATGGATGAGTGAAACCAGAAGAAGACAACTAGGCCAATACAACACTCTTCTGAACAGAGAACTCCAGTATGAGGATGCTGACACTTCCAGCAACTATGCCAGGATGCCTCTTGACCTATTTGATGAAATCAGGGAAAGGATAACACCGGCAATTAAGAGACTAGACGCCATGCCATGTCACCTGGACTAAAGCTGGCATTAACACTCAGACATCTCGCCACTGGTGACAATTACTCATCACTCTCCTACGCCTTCAGATGCAGTAAATCTTCTATCTGCCACATGATTCCAGAGGTTTGTAGGGCAATTGTTGAGACATATAAAGATGAAGTTTTCTCCTGTCCTGTTACACCTGCCGAGTGGGAAGATCTTGCCAAGTTGTTCTAGACTAAATGGAATGTTCCACATGCAGTTGGAGCTATGGATAGGAAACACATAGCCATAACAAAGTCAGCAAACACAGGTATAAGGAATTCTTTTCAATTACGCTCCTGGCATTGGTGGACGCAGAGTACAGGTTCGTCTGGATAGAGTGAGGGGGCGTGGGACAAATGTCAGACGCACAAATCTTCAATGAGTCTGAATTGTGTGAATTACTGGATGATGACAAGATAGGTTTACCACCACCATGTCCTTTGCCCAACGATGACCAGAACCAGAACATTCCTTACTTTATTCTCGCTGATGACGCATTCGCCTTGAGAAGCTACTTGATGAAGCCCTATGCAAGGAGAGCCATGCCCAAGGAAGATCTTATTTACAACTACAGAATCTCCAGAGGAAGACGAGTTGTAGAAAATGCGTTCGGAATCCTGGCCAAACGATTCAGATGTTTCTTGGGGACAATGGAACAAGGACCTGATACAGTGCGAGAGATTATTGAGGCTTCTGTAGTACTGCACAACTCACTAAGGACAAGGTTTCCTGTCATCTCGCTGATTACCGTCTCGAAGAAAGAAGAGATGCTGAAGGGGCTGAGATTGGCTTCACTTTGACTGTTGAGTAATCCTGTGTATGAACCAATGCGAGATGATGTGGCTGGCTTTGCTTGATCTGTGTTACGTGATGCCGGCAAGGGCGTGGGAACGGGGAATCGCTGTTGTGGGAACTGTTGACTCAACCATCTACGGTCCTCAGATCCCCAAACACTGGTTGCACCTTGAACTGCAGTTGGCCACTGTTCCGTGGGTGGCTGCAAGTCGAGTGACCTGTGCTGTTTAAATGGGAACATGTTGAACTGTGGCTGTAGTTGTGTTACGCCTTGGCATTACGGGAAATATTAAATCAATCAATCAATGTAAGTTCCAATACGGACGCCTCCAAGTTGTGTTAAGTTGTGTTGCTTTCTCTTACGTTACCCCCGTTCTAACACGCTCTGTTACGTTTCTGTCCTTAAACGGGACGAACGTGGGAAAATGTTTTGCATTTTCAAGTACCGCCACGGTAGCCCCGTTTAACAAGTTCTGTCACGGTACCCCTTCACGTTTCCTTGTTTCCGTTACGTACTTGCCGTTTTGATACAAACGTGGCGAACGTGGAGACCGTGGACGTAGTGTAAACGGAGCATTAATAAACGTCAATGTTGGGTAAACAGACGCAAATTCGTTTCCTAGAATCATATAAAGTTGTTCACACTAAAATGGTCACATACACGCCCCCTCCCCCATCTGTTTTTCTACGAATAACCGGATTAAAAATGTATAGGCAACTGAAGAAGATACATATCTTGAACGTCTCAAGATCCTCCCGCTCCTGGAATATAAAATGTTTTCCAGCCAGTTTCCTGCAGTTTGTAAATAATTCTATCTCAGGGTAAGGTTTTTAGCATGGCCATGTATTCTGGAGATAGCGCTACATGAATAACTTACTACTACTACTACTGCTAATGCTGCTACTGCTACTACTACTGCTTCTGCTGCTCCACCTCCTACTACTACTAAAGCTATATTTAAACTTTTGAAAAGTTAAAACTTTCAAAAGACGTGCTATTGTACCTATAAGTAACATGATGTTCTCATCAGTAACATATATCCACAAGTCGTTTTAGGAAAGTTTTATTTTTCTGTTTATATGTTTTTGGGTATTGTATGGACAAAAGTTTGACATAAATGAAAGACCAACCTTGAATGAAACATGGCAGTATAGATATATAATGGTATTTCTAACACAATATTTAGTTTTTAGTTTCAATACATGTTTATTCGTGCTGTGGCATAAAGTGAACAAGTATGTGAAGAATTTGAGTGCCACTATACTACTCGAAGATTTTATCCCTAACTATAGCCACACATGAACAAGTTATTCAACGACTGAATGTGAGGTTTGAAGAAAGGGGCTAGTCAAACAACTATTCAAGTTATCAAGATGGGAAAATAATATACAAGAGTGGGAAAGGAATGATAATGCATGTTTAATTCGGCCTGACGGTCAGATTAATCTCTTAAAGTGCAACTCCCGGGTGATTTGGCTCCAAAATGTTCCGTCTATATACACTTTGCTTCGCATGTGCATCTAATAGACGTGAAAAACACATTTATTAGTTAAAAGTCATCAATATCACAAATACCTTAGCTATTCGGATGAAGGATGTTTTTAGAAAATCGTAAAAGAAGTTGAAAACTCCACAGTTTACGTCGCTGTTTTGACGTGTCGGCCATCTTACTTTACGATAAACACCGGGGAAACCTCGATTTCGTCCTATGGAATGTGTGACGTCACCTGTGGAAAAGAGATGGCCTCTGTCGTATCTTTACACTGTGAGACAATGAAATAGCGCGGATTGTAGCAGCCATACCAGTTGACCAATTCATATAAAAATTGGCAAGATATCTCCTTATGAACTTCTGACGCAATAGTAAAAAGGAAATAAAATAAAAATGATGATAAAGTTGAATAAATGTCCATTACATAACCCGGAAGTGAGTCTCTTCATATGTTGAACTCGAACGTCAAAACTGTACTAATTTCGGTCGAAAAGACATCGGGTAACGTACGTGTTTTTACAAATGCCCTTGCCAATGTAAGGACAATGATGATTTAAACAAACTTATTTTGTGTAACTGTATTTTTGTCGTTTGATTTAGCGAAATGCCGCTCGTTACGTAGGTCAACTTGCACGTACGTACAACGCAGCAAAATACACGAGAATTCAATGTATCGTGGACAGATTCAAAATGAAATTACCAGCTGCATACTTTTTATTTATCATAAAATTGAAAATTATGATAACATTTTACGAATGCATAGTAAAATCATAATAACTTGTGGTGGTTGAATCTGGCAATTTTTTTCAATTATTTGCTGATTTCACTAAATGATTTATTTGTGCATGGTCGATGTTCGATATGGAATTTTATTGTAAGCTTTCCATGTTTTAAAATCCATGACCAGTCTTTATTTTTTTCTGACCAAACACAAAAATTATCAAATATTCTGAACATTCATTCTTTCGTCCATTTTTCATATTACCTTTGTTGGAATTGGAAATAAGCTGATCAATCGTCCTTCACCTACTCACTAGGAATTAGAATAAAAAAAGATTAAAATATATAAATTTAATAAATATTAAAATAAAATATATGATATTACAAACAATGTATTGACAACAGAACTACAGTGAAATAATGTTCCAAAAATTGGTGCAATGAAATTTTCTTTCTTTTTTTGGTGTTGCAACAAAAATAGATAAATTATTATATAAAGTTTACAAATAATAAATAAGAATGCTCAAGCACAGTGTTTTGTTTGTGATGTTATTTACTTGCATATTAACAGCACACAAAATTCCCTTGTTTGCTTTAATTGCTATTTTTCTTCTAAATATTACCTTTAACTAAGCATTGCCTTATACAATAAAATAAACTGCTATGGATGCTGAATAAATTCATGCATTGATGTCTATAACCAAGATATTTAACTAATTCAATAAAAAAAGAGTTTTGTTCTGTCATTTTAAGACATCTTCTGTGTACAAAAAAGCGTTTTTGTTTCAAGACACTCCACCCCAAATATCATAAAACGTCATCATTCTGTCACAGCATTAAAATACTGCTCAAGTAAATACTATTTTGACAATTTAATAAAATATAGATTATAAATGCATGTGATAAGATTCATATTACAATAATAGAATAAACCATATATTTTTGTATGTCAGTTTTAATGTTATGTTATTCGAAATAAAGGGGGGGGGGGGGGGGGGGGGGGGGGGTGGAGGAAATGCATTGAGATGATTGACTTAATTTTGAAAGTCAAGTTTGGCACACAGAATAATTGGGCTTTACATAATTTCCAAGCTTTGCAAAACATTATATTTAATTTCCGGATTAGAGAGAATAATTTAAGCAATATTTGATATTGAATCTGATTGAATAAATTAAATTTTATAAATCCCTTCTGTTTAAATAATAATAAAATTTATTTGATTCACTCTATTTTGCTTTGTATCTATAGTTCATTTACAAAAAATGTTGAAATAATCAAAGTATATATCATTTTGAAATTTAGAGTTGAAAGACTAAAATGTAAATGGTGTCATCTGGTAATTTTTCACCCTTCTAATTCTAATTTTAATTCTAATATCAACAAAACATTATCTTTGTTCATATCATAGATATGATTTTGTAATTTACTCAAAATCCCCAGTACAACAAATTAAACTTCACCGATTGTTCAAATGTTTTTTTCATACACTTATACTGATGTAGATTGAGGCCGCCTTTCGAAAGTCACGGCAGCGAAATATAAACAAAACTCGGCGAATGACGAGAGCTGCGTTCGAGAGACGTACATTGTACGATGACAAATCAGCTGTTTCGTTGAGGCTGAAAAACGAAGTGATATTGATACATTCGACAGTAAACTGACGAAGAATTTTTTTTAGGAAAATTATAACAAGGAGTCACACACCGGTGTTTTCAATTGGGTGCATTACCCGTGTAGACACAGTGTAAAGCAGTGGTTTGAGACTGCGAATTTATCATACGAATTGTTTCCATAATGACGTATAAAAGTCATCAAAAGCCTTTTCCTTTTTTCTTAATTTTCGTACAGCACTTATATTTAAAAAACATCACCCTAAAACGTTCTGAGTTTTCAATAGCTACGAGAACACGATCACCTAATTATGAAATGTGGTGTTGTTTCCATTTGTTATGGCGGCTACGTCACGTGTGTTTTCCACAGTTGACGTCACATCCGGTTGATTTCACGGAACAACACGATCGGGAAGGCAATTTACTATCCTTTTTTCAATCGAAATTATTAACATAATCAAGTTATCGAAACTTGTTAAAACCTGACGTAAAATCAATTCAAGAAGAATATATACTGAAAACATGCACATAAGTGTACAATTTGGCTTGGTTAAATAAGGTGATTTTACCCGGGAGCCCCACTTTAATAATATCTTCTTTTCTTGAACACCACTTAAGATGAATCACATCTGCTTGTTGTCTGCCATGAACGAATTGAAGATTATGTATGTCAGATCGTCAAAAGCATAACAAAGAATTGAGAGTTATTATCATAAATTTCTAGCTGTAGTTACCTTTACTGTAAATACTTTAAGCTATACTCACTTATCTGTGTGCTGCTTGAAATATGGAAGGACGACTGCAAAGTTTTAATAATTACTTGCTCTGTAAATATTAAAATTGTCAAAGGCGTAACATGTGCTACCAGTGCTACCGGTTCAATAAATTATTCAATTTAATACCAGCGAATACATACTCAATATTACGCAAAGTAAATTAAAATTACATCTATGGAGCGACAGCCACAGGGGCGTGTATCGCTTAGAAATAGCTTTAGAAAGACATATATACCCATAGACCCTACCCTACTACTATATGGTCTATGGGTATATATGTCTTTCTAAAGCTATTTCTAAGCGATACACGCCCCTGTGGCGACAGCTGTACTCATAAGATATGGACTCATAAATGGAAGTCAAAGGAAGAAATATTGAATGTATTCCTGTGTATGTATCCATGTTTGTGTATCTACTCCCTATTCATTTCTCTCTTTTTTTTTGCTCAATTCACGAGGTAAGGCGGTATTTATTTAAATACTCATTATAATCATAAATTTATCATATGTGAAAATTTCTGTAATTGCGCCTTACTTACCAACTTTCATCATTAAAGAGCCAATCCGTGAGTTGTTGAAGTCATATATGCCAAACTTAATCAATGGTGTCATTTGATCGCGAATTATCATTTGTTAACAAAATTTTAAAGCTTATTGTTTTTTTACAGTGACGATATGAAGGTAGAAAGTCGCAATTATGATCGAAAACCGGACAGTGGCGCGCGTCAAATAGTCAAACGTAATTTTGGAGACTTATCTAAAACAGCCAGGAGGGCAGTTAGGAGTTGATAGTGTTTGTTAGGTTATATAACTAGAATCCATGTATATTTGACGTGATATCTACACCTCTGTGCATTTATAAGGCTGTTCTTAGATTTTCATGGAAAACCAGTATTTGTCATCTATATTTCTTTTGGAAATGAAACGTTAAGATGTTTTGATTTTATATCACCACACATGACATTTAGGTTCGTATCAAAGGTAAATAATATGTTATGAAAATCACGGAGTGGCTCTTTAATGGGGCATTATGACAACTCCAAAACGTCTGACAATTCCTTATTCAGTCGGCAAAGTCTTCGAAGCTAGAAATGTGAAGAGAAGCCACACAGTAAGTGGCAGACAAAAAGGTTTTGATCGAGCAGAAGTGTGAAGGCCACGTAGATAATATTATACGCTTATCACCAAATATTTATAACCTTTGTGGATGTTTATATTGCGCTATCCAACTTGATTAAAAAAACCATTCAACAAGCCAACTTCGTGAAAATTTTGCGCCACTGAAATGCTAACCTTTTTGAGAGTGAAACGTTATAGAAGTTATAGGCGTGTATATTTGTATGGATTTTTTGGTAAACGTTAGTTCAATAGGGAAACGAGTATGCTTTTTATTGTATGTCGATAATCTTTGGTGTTTCATAGCTTTGTTTTTATAAGCCGTGCAAAGACATGTGACACAGTTTCACTGCACACGTGATCATGTATAGTTTTGTTGATACTGTTCCGTTTTGGTCAAAGATTTTTTTATCGTATTGTACTACATAATATGAAATTAATTATTTTAAATAATTGTTTTAATATATGATGAATAGAGTTTTTATTGGATATCCTTCAAATTCTATTGGATTTGGGAAAAATTTAATTCCACACAGGGGTCATTTGCTTACCGGAAAATCTTCACAAAAGTATATAAGATATCATTTTTTTCCTTCGTATTTATCAAATTATCATAAATTAATTCCCCTAAACGAATACATCCTAGTGAATCTATAGGATAGTTTTTATGAAGTTTTAAATATATTTTGCTTGTATTCCTATAGACTGCATCCCTTGCCAATAACCAAGTTTAGAACCCTCGGTGTATACATGTATTGGGACGTTTGGTTATCATTGCAAACAGCGTAACGTGTAAAAGGGCTACAGAGGCAGTACAAGCTCTTCAAAATGTCTGTTTTTACTTCACAACCCTATCTGACTAGGCATTAATTGAACATTTTTTGATAAAAAGATATAAGTATTTTTACAAATAATTTATCAACGTTAATTACTTATAAATAACACTAGCTTAAAATTCCTCGTCCCTACAGAGATAACTCAAATAATAAATTCCTGTTCGTACCTCTATTTGAATAGATCACTTCACAGGCTTTCTGAACGGCAAAAATCGGAAACAAATTATCTAACTAAGGAAATTTCAGCCAATCAAAACACTTCATTCATTGAAAGCTTGTCTGTTTTCATCGATGCTTATGAAATGAATTCAACATTGCTTTAAAAACGGCGTCGCGAATTCCGAAATAAAGTTTCATTGCATCCAATCTAGTTTCATTCTTCATTCCTAGAATTTGCTCATATTCAAACATGGGTTATGTCAGGTTGTTATGAATTGAGATACCTCTTTGGGAAGGAGTGATTAGCTTGCGGTTTGGAAAAATAGTTGAATAAACACCGAGACATCTATTCCCATATTCTAGTCGTTTGTTTTGTTGGTTGTGTCATAACAAGCCTCAAGGGATAATATAGGCTCACATTGTCTTCGTGAAAATTTAATTTAAGTAGGTTACTGTTACTAACTTCTTAAAAAAACAATCTTAAGATTCTTCCAAGGCGTGACGTTGACCTCAAATGTCTTCTACTCGTAAATAGTTTAAGTCGTTGATCTCAATCATGGTCGGAATTGCAGTTCAACCCAGTTCTCACTAATACTCACGATTCGCACTCAAGTAAACTATCTCGAAAATCAAACAAATATGTTAGTATTCAGATTATAAAGTTCATTCTCAGAGACCTGGTGTATTTAATGTAACGTTACATAAGTCCGCAAGAACTACGATATCGAAAATATTCAAAGTTTGCTTTAGCCAGAAGAGCGAAAGATGTAACCGCTGCATTATTCTAATAACACCTCTAATACTATGTTTATGAACTCGGTATCGTTACAGGATTGTTTTCATTCAAACATAATTTCAATCTTTATTCTCAGTTCAGAGTTTAGGTAAATCCAAAAGCTGCACACATTATTTGTTCAGCCTATCCATATTAATTTTGTTCTATTTTGTGCACAGTTGACCATTACTACATACTTTTACATCTCGAAGTCAACTTCGGCTAAGTTTACTCCTTTGTTATTCCTTGCAGGTCAATTGTTAAGAATAAGTACTTCATTGCATCGATAGAAGGCTAAAATAAGTGCCTATGTCCAAATATGCTTTATAATAGCAAATTTGAAGCGAAAAGCGTGCTAAAGAGTGCATGGAACCACTCAGGTGCTGGAGGATTTGCAAAGTGCAAAGATAAGCAATTTTCGGTTAAAATAAGGTTATGTTCTTACGTCGTAGGGTATTTGAAATACATGAGCAAGGGAATACATTAAACATTATTATATTATTTGGGTCACGTTTATTTACATTCTCTCTTCGTAACTCAGGATTTGGTTATAAATACTCTATTTAAATCACCCGAAGTTAAGCAAAAATTTTACATTTGAAGATAATAATATATTCATAAAAATAACAGCGGTCCTTCATTTTATTTCTTCATACCATGTTTCAAGCTCATTCGTTTTCTGTACTATAGAGTATCACGTTTCCACTCAACTTTGCCGCAATTCGTCTCCTTTTCTGTGCCATTTTCTTTAAAGTTCAAACCTAAGAGCTTACTGCTAATTGACGGTGGTAACGATTCATTCTAAGCACGAGGTTTGACGAAACGCAGGATGTCTTGAATTGAAGAGCTATTTATATTGGCACGAATTACCCCTTGCGAGGGAATCTTGAATGTATTCTTTAATTTTTTTCACTTATCCATGGTTGATCTCATAGATTCCTTTTTGAAAATGATTCTTCTAACAAAAACACGATTGGAGACAGCTGAAAATCTGGAGGCTTGTTCTATTTTAGTATACATTACACTTTTTACTTTTTAAAAGTATGAGTTCCTGTTTGAGGTTTGAGCACTTTGTTAACAACCCCGTTCATTCCAACAAAACAACAATCATGTACAGCAGATTTTATTCGTTTTGAGAATTGTGATGTTCATTTCCAAGACAAATTAAAAATGTGACCACAGCGTCATTTCTTTCTGAAATGAAAATAAATGAATACTGTAGTCGGATTTGAGGAGAATAAGCAATAAGTAACAATGCCATTCAATCATCTATCAGAACGCATTTAACTTGAATTCAATTCAATTTCAGTTAAAAGAGTTTAATATATAAGCTTGCATATTTGATATCAGGGGTAAAAATATAAAGAGATTAGTGAGTTAATAATGAAATAAAAATTAAATACGATATCAGTTACGATTACAAGACTTTAAATAAAGGGGTATCATTTTCTAGTTGTATAGAACTTTTCTTCCCATGTATCCCATGTTATCAAATCACATATTTTAACGGAAGAAAGAGATTTGACATATTTGGGTCCCAAGCTGAGATTATATCATATATATGTAAAATCAACTTTTCATGGTTTATGATGATCACATTTGTGTGAAACCGGTTGGTAATGAATTGATATGCAAAGATTCATCTTCAGTCTTTTATTTTTAAGAATTTATATATAGTATATATACATATACATGTTCTTCTGTAAGGTTATTTCATGTTAAAGTGGACTCTTTCAATTAAGTAACAACTAGTGAACATCAGTCGTATGAGTGATGACTTTATAGCTCTACGGAACTTTGTTCCTTGGATGAACCACTGATGTAAAATGCCTTCATCTTACAAGGCATTGCGATCTGTGTGCTGCGTCAGTATTCTTCAGAGGAATACACAGAGGATCCAGACGACTGAAATGTGACAAAACAACTTTAATGTTATTGATGTTTCAATCTCATTTAAATGAAATCTAAATACTCCACTACTATAATATTCGTAACGTAGTGCAGCAATATTAGATGTAATTTTAATGAGATTGTTGATGCTTTATTTTGGCCTGAGAGAGATCATGGTATTTAGAAAGACCGACAAAGGCGAATTTAAATACGCTGATTCAGCAATATGATCACTACCTTACCCGGTGTCACTCAATAAAAATTGAAATGGAACAGCTGAAATGACAAAATGCATGGTATTTTAACAGTCTCCTTATATCTCTGCATAGGTAAGTATTCAATATAATTGATATATTTTCCTTCATAAATCGCCAAGCAATTGGATGTGAGACATTAATAAAATATTCTGTCTGCCTGTTTGCATTCTCTTCAAAGTGTTATCTAAGAGCTGAACTTTGCAAGCCAGTTTCCTCCATTCATGACTAAATCATGTTGAAACACGTCTTTTGAGAGGTTTTCAAATCCAATCAACCTAGCAATTTGATTGGCTTACTCAAATTCAAGGGCGGATAATTATCGTAGAGAGTTAACCGATAAAAAAAAATCCAAAGAGTAATACAGTGAAGCGCATCGGAACATGTTAAGTGTGACTGTATCATTGCAAAGGTAATGTGACAACAAATATGTTATCCATGCATGCGATGTTTTCATTTGCTGAAATACTGCATGGTTGTATATGTTGCAATATTTAGCCGCTAAGATCTAGAGTAAATACCAGAAGCCCAATAATCTACCTTTGGTCCGAGAGAATATCTCTTCTGTAATATCCTCGGTGAATGCCAAATACAAGCACAATAAACATAATTAGGTTACTTAGTTTCACTGTATCAAAGCAGTATTGTGAAAAGCATTTAAAGAAAACCTCCTATTCGCAGTGATATTGCCAGATTTGGAGTGGGTTGCTGCACTTTCCCTTCTCAGTGATGATATTGGGGAATGGATTGCGACTTCCCTTATGATAAGAAGTATGTGATCGTAGTAGAGTAAAAGGAATCTCAATGAATTCGTATTAGAAACCTAACAATTAACACTTACTGCTTTAAGTAAAAAATATCTTATATGTTTTAAAGGTCGACTGAAAAGACCATTGGTCACTTTAGGAATTCATTAACAGGGATAGGAATTTTACATTGCCCGACTTAATACGGTATTTTATTAGCGCCAAAAACAGATTTAAAACTGCTGATCATGTTTCAACGCCTCTAAGTCACTTTTACCTGTCATTTTCACATACAAATGTTCACTAAATCAACTCAAATCTTCCAAATCCAAATGTTCAATAACGATTATTTCAATCGCATGATTATTGTATAAAGTTGTCTTATTATATATCACTAATGCCCTATCATCTGACGTAACTGCAGAGTCGTAGAATTAGCAAGTAAAACATTCATCCTTTGGATACTGAGTAATTTGATGGATACCTGATTGCTAAGTGTCAAAAGCCTTTCCAATCAATGTGATATAATTTTAAAAAGCTGACTATTACTTTCGAGCTTACTGCAACTGTCATAATGGTAATCTGACATCAATGGATATTACTTCCGGTCACATCAGTGACTTTGTTGGATGGGTTCTGTTATAGTGATCAATTCTTCCTTTTCATAAGATATATTTATACTTTCATAATTTTCATAACTTCCATTTTTATCTACATTGACCTCCATTTTGAAAGGGAAGGTTTGACAAGTGGCCGAAAGTACTCACCGATCTATATAATATCAGTAAAACAAGAAGAATTACCTTATCTTTGTTCTTAAAAGTGACAAAAAAGCAAATTTAAAGGACATGAAGTTCTTTTCGTTATTTAAAGACTATGAATAAAGAATTTGTTTGGTTACCTACAAGATTTCTAACATCTACACCTTGTTTGTACTTTGTATCAGAGCCGGCTAATCAATCACCTAGAGGTGACTTGTAAAGAGTATCAAACATTAAAGACCCACTCCGTGATTTTCATAACATATTATTTACCTTTGATACGAACCTAAATGTCATATGTGGTGATATAAAATCAAAACATCTTAATTTTTCATGTCAAAAAGACATTCATACGACAAATACTGGTTTTCCATGAAAATCTAAATGAGCCTTATAAATGCACAGAGGTGTAGATATCACGTCCAAGATACATGGGTACTAGTTATATAACCTACAGTGGCGGTCATAAGTCTCTTCCCTTGTCTTGCAGTCTGGATGCAGAATTATCGCAAAATTATCGCGAACGAAATCCGGTCGTATCGCGGTCAAGTCACGCCAATATCGCGTGTCGGTTGCGGGGATTTTGCGAGTCTATCGCAAAAAGCCACGCGCACGGTTCAGTGCATTTACCGAGTAGGCGGAGCTAAGGTCACGTGATTAATTAGCCCCGATGAGGCAATTGCATGAAGGTGTCGTAAATGTATTCGGAAAGGAAAGCTTTCAAGGGTTATCGTATCATCTTCCCTTACCTCTCAACCCGTGGGCTCTGTTGGGTGACTCACATACACCCTGCCCCCCCCCCCCCCCCCCCCGCCCCCACCCCCTTTGTCTGCGACATCTGCAAACTCGGCTGTGTTGATTCCTTATATATCTACTTAATTTTAGTTTACTTATTCTTTCCAAGTTTAATTATGTATCATTAAATGTATTTATAACTTTTAAAATTTTACTTTTTTATTCCCTCTAACTGTTTTTTATATTCACCATTTAGTTCTGTAAATACACATCTAAATTTTATTTCTCTATTTTACCGAGATACATAACAACAACGGACTTTTTTAAAGGGACACGTATGTACCATGTACACTCAAAACATGAACGAATATTGGAAAGTTTTATAGACATTTAGTAGTGATATGCATAAGGAAGGCAATATTTTCTGAATAAAAACTCACAATAAAGAAGGTGTTATCAACAAAATATGGTGGTCCTTAAGGATAAAAGTAGTTATGTTTCGCAAGTTGTATTTCAGTGTTTTGTTGGTAGAAATGTTGGTAAATGAATGAGAAGAAAAAGAAAAAAGGACATAGAGAGATGTCACCAAATAGAATATTTATGTTAGTATTACTAAAACAATATGTTATTGAAATATATGAAATAAATCTCTTTTTGGATTGGCTACCAAAAAGGGCAACTTAAAACATCAGTTTCGCTAAGATATATTAATATCAAACAATACTTAAACAAACGTCATGTTTTTCTTACAAATAAAAATAATTTACAATCCTTCCAAAATCAAGGACAATATCCCCCTCTATAAACAATATGATCCTATTGTCAGTTGATCAAAACGCTCATGCGGTGTTCTTTTTACAAAACAAGTCTACCCTAAAGTCAGTGAATCTCCGCACACATATTATACTGTGCCTCTTCTAACACAATTTAACACTCATCTATTGATATCCTTTGTACTTTAAAAAACAAATTAACAAGCGAATTCAGGAATGACGAGAGCAAGAACTGAGCGGAAGGGCGGGGGAGCGGCTAGCTCTAGTAAGGCAGCGGGAGTAGGGGATTGCATTACTTAGTTATGTAATGTTAATTGTCGTGTGAGATGCATATCGTTAACGTAAACCAGACTCTCCAATGACATATAACTGTAATTTGCCAAATACCTGCCGAATATCTTGCAAAGAAACTACACCACAAACTAATAGTTGATGTGTAAATGGTCATATATTTATACTAGTCTATCATGGTTGTAAAAGAGCTTATGAATCCATACGTAAAAGTTAGGATGATGCGATACCTCTGATATTTCACAGACACGCTGTATTAACCTGCACAAATATTGTAAAAACAATTTTAACTCTAATTTTACTTTTAACTTTAATATTCTGATCAACAAACTTTCCTTAATCAAAATGACAGGTGTACAGTTGAAAATTCTCTTATCTGAGGTGATCTATAATGTCTCAATGTACACACGTATTTCTTCATGTTCATGCCGGATCAAATTATTTTGAATATGAATATCAAAAGGAATGAACCAATTATGTGTTGCATATTTTACTTATCTCATATATAACATATATAGATGTATCGAAACACGAGGCGATAGGCGTTTTGGTGAACTCCTTCATTTCAATTCAAGTTTTGGTTTTGAAAATAGCATAGCGTTACTGTATCTGGAAATCGTGAGTTATTTAAATGTAAATTATGATAGTATCAAATTAGTAACGTGACACGTTTTCCTATTGCATGCGCGTTATATGTATAGATTGCCATTTCATTGATAATAATGGTTCTAACGTTAAAGTCGGTAGCCATTCTCAATTATTTTTTGAGATGGAAAAGCATTATGCACATTGGTCGCTCGATACCTAATACTAGTTAACATATGGTAGGGACTTAACATCTTCGTCAGATTATTTTTTACTAAAAAAATTGTTATTATCACAATATGTCAGTCTTATTTCAAACTCGTAATATTTACAATTAACTGAAAATGTCTCGTATTTATCATGTTATGAAAAACAACTCAAATAATTGTTTGCATGTATTTGGTAATATATCACGTTTCAACCTTCTGACAAACTCATTAAAAACACCCTCAGAACCTTTGAGACAACAAGAAGAAAATGATACTACGTTATTATCCTTAACATGATAGAGGTTAAGATCTGAAAACTTACAAATTACAAACTCTAAAATTCAAATTCGTTGACACCGTATTGCTTAAGGATGACTCCACCTAACAATTTTACCGCTTACACTATCAATATTTTGCATGACAAAGATGTCTGATTACCGCATTATTGTTCCGACAAAAGAAGTCCTAAGTAAACATGACTGTCAACAACGTCTTATTTCATACCACCTCAGAAATATGACATATTAGTTTTAACAACCACAGCTCCTTTAGAATGCATAACCTTAGACTAAGCGCAATTAACCGTCATTTTGACACATCGTCATTCAAATGTATACACAAAGATAAGATAATTACCCAAACGAACATTTAATTCACTATATTAACAATGTTAACTGTTCAGAGTGGGCAATGCAGGTAACCGATGCTGGTAATTTCATATTATCAACTTTTAATATATCTGTGATTCTATTCTTTTTTTAACCATGCCTTATATCTTAACGATGTGAAGTCGTTTTGTACAGAAAGGGATAGTTTACAAACAGTTGACTTTCTGTGCGTAAGGATAGCGCATGAGAGTTCTCGGATTTCAGTTTTTTTCTCTTCACTTAGATCCTCAATAAACAATGAGTGCCGCACAAGCTGTTGAATACACACTTTAATTAGCAAGAGATGGACGCGGGATAGGTTAGTAGGCGAGTAGTCATAAAAAGGCTTGGCACACCATAATCGAGGTTATGTAAGTACTGGCGTACCTTTGATAATGAGAGAAAGATTACTTGATTAAATAAAAAGAAATAAGCTGACATCCACCATATTGTTGTCTGACACGATGTGAACCTGCTGTCCATATTCACTGAACATTCTCTTTAAAATAAAATTAACAAGAAATGATATATTTATATTTGTTTCATTAAGATGCATCCCCAGACAACGTTGTTGAATAACAGCTTGCATTGTCTTTCTCTCTGATCAGTTCAGTGCTATTATCGTGCTATATTTCCCTATTTTTAGTTGCAAATTATCTAATTATTATATCATTTAAATTAGAAATAGAACGTGGTCGTTTGAGTGAAAGTCCGCCATTTTGGAATAAATCTAAGAACCGGCATGGCTAGCCGCATTCCAGAGGTAGCCAGCAGGTCAGCTTGACCGGCACATAACCTTGAAACTAGCCAGAGTCAACATTCCAATACCAAACGTGGAACCAGCTTAAGACTTAGAGAAGTTCAGATAGGTGGTTACATAAACCCTAGCCATTTATGGACTGTAGGTCGCATCACCTCTGACCGTAGGCTCACCAGCGCTTCTATAAGAACCCAACATGCCTTGACTTCAGCAGTCCAAGTTGATGTCAAGCTGTTGGTGTTCTTTTCTAGGTGAGTTGAAATTGGTACTGCTAGATTTGTTAGGTTAACTGTTGTTATTATTCTATGTTAACTGGTTACTCCTTTTATTGAACATAAAGTATCGTTATTTCTGTTTTAGCAAATTGTTATCTTAAAGTTTGATGGTTAGGTGTATTATGAATTAAGGATTTAAAGATCAGACATTACTAAGATCCAGTTAGTACAACATCTGAATGATATTTTCTATTAGTGAAAAGGGCGACATGGCTAGCTAGTCTATATCGTACAAAATGTTTTATTGTATCGAAGTTATACTGTTATATTGTACGTGTATTTCGGGACGTCTAGGATATACGTCATAAACATGGATTACAACGATTCGTAATACAAATTACTATTGAAAGTACTCGTATTACAAATATCACGTAATCCAGTGTTTGTATATCTAGGGTTATATATGTCCTTAATTTTTATATGTGTACAGGGGTATTCCTCTAAGACAACAGAGCTGTATTGGAGTCGATCAGTTGAAAGTTATAAACTTAGCCGGTAAACTAAACTCTTGACTCCAAGCTCATGTAACACGTTGTCGCGCATGCGCACACCATATCAGTAGCCTTTAAGCTGGGGTGCTGCAGCATGCGCTAATTAGAGTGAACTAATATCCTCTGATTAGATTAGCTATTCGGATTAGTTACGGTTCAGTAGGATAGATTAAAAACAAGGCTCTTTCACTCTTTCATATATTCGTTGCAACCCTATTCGTTATCATAATGTTTCACAAATTATCGTAAATATTTTGTTATTTAAGTAAGGTTAATTGAAGTATTGTATAATGACCCTTGTGTGAGGCAAGCTAGCAGCCGAGCACAAGGCACATCACTATACTTACTAGTGAAGAATAAATTTAAATACCATGTAATTTATATGTCTTATATGTGATTGCTTTTATATTATTTGGGTTATTAATGTACTTTTATCTAATCCTGATTATGATGAATTTCTAATTGAAGTAACTATGTTGATGAATTGTTTTATGAATAAATTGAGTCCAAGTTGATGTCAAGCTGTTGGTGTTCTTTTCTAGACTTATCACCCGTGTCATCTGATCCCCGGAATCACTTAACAGGGCCGATACGCCCGATGTTATATTGGTGGAGATTAGATTCCCGATGACAGGTATAAGTCCAGAAAATTATAAGCAACGACTTCGACAACCTTCCCGCATCCCGCTGGTCAAGACATCATCGTCAACTACGTCGCCAGCTTCATCACTCTACCCCACTCTCCATCCCGTATCGCCATCTCCTGCACCTCGATTCTCTCCTGTGGACAATCCATCACCCTCTCTCTCAACACCATCATCTCCTTCACTGTCGCCACGACCGACTCCACCCTCATCGCCGCCAGCGCAACAAACAGACGCAATGAACAACGTCAATCTCAGACGTTTTAACGGCTCAGAAACAGCTACAACCTGGTGGCAGGACTTTCACGCCTTGAAAGCCTTGCAAGCTATATCAGAAGAACGTGCTTGCCTTCGAATTGACAAACGAAGTTGGGAGGAGAGGAAGCGGCAATAAATTACGGGTATACAGATCTTTCAAAGAACATTTTGGATGCGAGGAGTATATAAGGAAGGATCTG
This sequence comes from Phorcus lineatus, assembly GCA_921293015.1. Classification (NCBI taxonomy): domain Eukaryota; kingdom Metazoa; phylum Mollusca; class Gastropoda; order Trochida; family Trochidae; genus Phorcus; species Phorcus lineatus. Next base: position 43,838,110 of record OV121085.1, read on the forward strand.
GTACGCTCCCATAGACGAGCACTTGCCCTGTTTCGTTGTGGGACTGCTCCTATACAGGTTGAACTCGGCCGCTACAACAACACTCCCCTGGAAGACCGAAGATGTTTTCACTGCCAAGATAAGGTTGAAGATGAATTCCACGTCTTGCTACATTGTCCGCTGTATACGGCAATAAGAAAACCCCTTTTTACTGCGTGTCAATCACAATGGAATCTTTTTAATACTGCAACCGACCTTGAACGACTCTCGTTTATTTTAGCTTGCCCAAGTGTTTTTAGAATAAGTGCCAGAAGCTGCAAACTAATTTTAGAACAACGCCGCAAAGTTTTATTAAAATAATGAAGTTCTACCTTTTTAATCAATTTATACCTTATTTATATGTCAATGTAAATTTACCCTTTTAATGGATAATATTTATGTTTTATAGCACATGTGCTCTTTTTAACTTTGTATAATAGTCTCTCATAACCTTTTTTAAGGGTGGCTCGTACATTTTATGTTTTATGCCTTTTTGTATATATGTAAGAGGTGAGACTGAATAAACTATCTGTCTGTCTGTCTGTCTGTCTGTTCCCCTTCTATATGGAGGGAGCAGCGAAGGTCTGGCATCAACATCTGCCCGAGGCAACACGAGAAGACTACACAGCCCTCAAGGCTGCATTCCTGGGCCGTTTCACCAGTGACTCCTTTGATCTGGGCCTGTTAAAGCTCACGCAACAACCAGGGGAGTCAGCTGATGAGTACCTGACCAGGGTGCAATCTTCAACAGCGGGTTGTACTCTGCCGGCACCAGTCATCGTCACATTGGCAGTTAATGGACTCTCTGCCTCCTTGAAGCAGTGGGTCCACATGAAGGAGCCCAAGACACTAGACGAGGTCCGCCGTTTCGCTCAGGTGGCCCAATCATCACAGACGAGCTATTCAGCCGCATCAGTGAATATGGCTGACCTTGCTAGCCTCATCCGAGACCTCTTGAAACCTAAAGAGGAAGTCCTTGCAGCCAACAATCCCAGCCAGCAGCCATTTCATCATGTTTCACAGAGGCCCCGACATAAATCATCATACCGCAAGCCTACACATCCCGGAGCACCTCCCATGATGCAGCCTCCGCCACTCATACACCCTCCTCCCATGCCGACTCACTGGACCCCTGCCAATCATCCCCAACCAGCCATGCACCAGCCAGCCATGCCAGCCATGCAACAACAAACAATGTATCAACAAGATCAGATGATGCCGCAGCCGCCGTATTATCAGCAGCAGAATCAACAGAGAAAATGCGACGGATGTGGTGAGTACTGCATTGCTCGTTATCAATGTCCTCATGCAAACACCATTTGTACTTTTTGCAATTTCAAGGGTCACCATGTTAGCGTTTGTAGGAAGGCAAAATATTATTACATGCAACAATAGGGACTCGTGCCTGATCCTCGGGTACCTGAGGTCAGGCACGACATTCCTGTTGTTTCACTGGTAGCTCCATTAACGCGAAATCTTTTACAATTGACCTTAATCAACGTTAGAACAACCGGCCTTGTCGATTCTGGAGCTAGCATATCATGTGTAAGTGAACGATTACTTTCTAAAGCCGGATTTTCTCCAAATCATTACAAACCATGTTCACTTTCGGAAATTATCGGGGTTGGTGGTGAACGGATACCCGTTTTAGGCACTGTCTCTCTTGAAATCAACATAGGCAATGCTCTATTTTCTCATTCCTTCTACGTCTTTGCACACATACACCATTCCCTCATTCTTGGTCTCGACATTCTAGCGAAGAATAAGTTCGTCATTGATCTTGGCAATAAATGTGTTCACATTCATGAAGGTCTTCTCTCTGTTCCCCTTGTCTCAACTGGCGCAGGTTATGTTAGAGCTAAAAAGTCTATCACTATCCCTCCTAACTGTCAGACTGACATTCCAGTAACAATATCTCACACGCCACCTGGCGAGATTCTTCTCCTTGAACCAGCTCCACGCTTAGCTAAACTACATCTCCAGGGTGCTAGGTGTTTAGTTACCAGTGGCTCATTAGTGTGCATGCGCATTCTCAACCCAAGTTCACGTAAGGTCAAACTTAAGAACACACATGTGCTTGCAACGGCGGTCGAGATTAGCCCGTCCGCTGTATACACACTCAGTGATCAACCTTCAACCCCTCCCTCTATACCACCCTCTGTCTCTCAGGTAAGTACCACTCAACAATTACCTCATCAATCACCCAAGCATGCTCTTCCTGATAAGGACTCACACCATTCCACTCATGCTGACATAGACTTTGATCTCAGTCAATCAGACTTGTCTCCTAAAGAAAAACAACAACTTTTGACATTCCTCAGAGCCAATCACGCTGCTTTCGCTCACAATTGGTCACAATTAGGCAAAACAAACTTACATCATCATATCATTGAAACAAGTGATGCAAAACCCGTTCGATTGCCATTCTACAGACAAAACCCTGTACTTAGAAAAGAGTGTTCACGACAAATCAAAGAAATGTTAGACGCTAAGATAATACAACCTAGTACATCTGCATGGCATTCACCAGTGGTGATGGTTAAAAAGAAAGATAGTTCTTATCGCTTTGCGGTCGACTATAGGAGATTAAATTCTATCACACGCCCTATATTTTTTCCGCTACCACGCTTTGAAGATGTCACTGATGCTGTAGGTAACAGTCATGCTAAAATATTTACAGTGTTAGACTGTGCAAGCGGCTTTTGGCAAATTCCGCTTCACGTTGCAACAAAACACAAATCTGCATTTATCACACCTGACGGAGTTTTTGAATGGAACCGTCTTCCTTTTGGTCTCAAAAACGCCCCAATGGCATTCCAAAGAACTATGTCTCAGGCTCTCCAGGAAATGAACTGGAAGTATGTTTTGATCTATGTAGATGACGTAATCGTCTTCTCAAGAAATTTTAAAGAACATCTCCATCATCTTCAATGTGTGTTCCAGAAAATAAAAGAAGCAGGTCTTACCTTAAAACCTAGCAAATGTAAATTCGCTGCAAAGCAAGTGACATATTTGGGCCATATTTTCAATAAAGATGGTATTTCTGTAGACATGACCAAAGTGGAAGCAGTCAATCAAATTGCCCCTCCCAAAAATGTTCGTGAAGTAAGACATTTCTTAGGCCTAGCAGCCTATTACAGAAAGTTTGTTTCCAATTTTTCCGGCATTGCATCACCAATGTATAGTCTATTACAAAAAGATGCTCCTTTTATATGGTCTGCAGAATGTCAAAAAGCTTTCCTTTCGCTCAAAGAAAAACTCACAACTGCCCCTATTCTAGCTTACCCTGACCCTGACAAACCTTTCATCTTAACAACTGACGCATCTCTCACGGCCATTGGGTATATCCTCAGTCAGCGTGATGATAACGGCCTTGAGCATGTTATTTGTTATGGTGGACGTTCTCTTCACCCTGCTGAAAAGAACTGGGGTGTAACGCAGTTAGAATGCTTGGCAGTCCTTGAAGGTATCAGAACATATAGGGTTTACCTAGCTGGTGCCAAATTCAAGGTATATACCGACCACAAAGCTCTCACCTGGATAAAAGGCATGAATGCCGAAACAGGTCGTCTTGGTCGTTGGGCACTCATGCTCCAAGAATACGACTTTGACATTGAGCATAGGTCAGGTAAGTCTAATGCCAATGCTGATGCTCTTTCGCGTACACAGTACCCACCACAGACATCACTTCCTGACACTGAAGATATACCTGGGCCATCAATTCCTACTACCCATACACACAAACGTACATATGCACATGTTGCCAGTACAACTACGCCCATTTCCTCACACTCGTACACGTCAACGTGTACACAGACCTACATAGGCAAACCCACAAAAGCCTCCACAGGTCACTCTCACAAAGGTAAAACGAGGTCATCATCCTCATGTACCAACTCTCACTCGCTTCTCAGCACTCAAACCAAACAAGCGCTTCACTCACAGCAAGCCAATCATTCGCTTCAATCGAGCAACTCAACTCGAATCAATCATGCCACAAACGGCACTCATCATTCAGGTACACGTACATATGCTCAAGTGGCCAGTGCGAACCTCCCTTGTGACATATCCTCAAAATCACCCACATCATCTCATAGTCACAAAAACAACAAACACAGTGCCTCATCAGATCAATCATTTGCACCTCATAAATGTTCCCCTCCCACCCTGCCCACGCAATCTCCAGGTGGTCCGTCACTACAGCCGCCTGCCTTCACCAGTGATCAAGACCAGTGTAATGAGATCCCGTTATCAGTAGACCTAGTTTACACTGATCAACCTCCCGTGGTGGTATCCTCAGCTGACCTTGACCTCGACACAGCCGATTTAGCAGACAAGCAAGCTAAAAGTCCTGACTTACGTCCTGTCATTGATTATTTGTCAAAAGGAGAAATTTCTCCTAATTACACACAGGCACAAATTCAAGGTCTCAAAGGTCGTGCCCTTGAGTATGAATTACTTGATGGTATTTTGTACCATTTTTATCAGGCTAAACATAGAGGTAGCAAAACCAACAGGCCGGCTACTATCACACAGATAGCTGTTCCACTATGTTCTAGGAAGGACCTTTTACGGGCTTATCACAATAGTTCCGCGGGTGGTTGCCATTTTGGCAGAGACGCAGTAAGGCATACCTTATTGAACAAATACTATTGGCCGGGCATGTATCAAGATATTGAAAATTATGTCAAGTCATGTCACCAGTGTCAAATATCCAAACGTGACACTCACGCTAAAAAGGCACCCATGGTTCCATTACCAATTGGTGACACCTTCTCTAGGCTACATGTTGATATCTTAGGTCCTTTACCTGAAACAAAGGAAGGTTACAAGTATATCTTACTTGCTGTCGACTCATTCTCCCGTTGGACTGAAGGCTTTCCGATGCGCACACAAGAAGCTTCTGAAGTTGCCAAACTTCTCTTCTATCAAATTTTCACACGCTTTGGAGCGCCACGCACTTTGTTAACTGACAGAGGTCGTCAGTTTACTTCAAAGCTTGTCAATGCTCTATGTGAACTTCTTGATATCAAGCACTTCTATACATCAAGTTATCACCCACAAACTAATGGCATGTGCGAAAGGCGGAATAGCACAATAGAACAAACGTTGCGCACGTGTGTTAATTCTGAACAAAACGACTGGTCAGACTTCCTTCCTGGCTTAATGATGGCCATGCGCAATACTCCTTGTGAGTCTACAGGTTATTCACCATATTACCTGTTATTTGGCAAGGAAATGCATATGCCTTTTGATACAACTCTTCTACCTAAGCCATCTATGGGTAAAAACGCTCAAGATCACGTGCAAGCAATGCAGCATAATCTGAGGTTAGCCAACTCTTTTGCATCAGATACTATGGCTGCTACACAAGAACTAAGCAAGGAACGTCATGATCTAAAAGCAAAAGAACCGTCATTTCAAGTCGGCGACCAGGTTTTACTCCAGAACAATGTTGTTAAGAAAGGTCAGTCGTCCAAATTGACACGCAAATTCAATGGCCCGTATCATATCACTCAGGTATTTCCCAATCATACATTTAAGCTCACAAACTCACAAACAAACAAATCTCATAAGTCACGCATTCATGCTAACAGGCTAAAAAGGTATTACCCTCCTCAGCCACAAGTTGCCAATGTACCTGTACCTTGTCCCAACTTTCAAGCTCATCATAACAACATCATACCACATGACAGCGTCGTTAATGAACATGAACCCTCCACTTCTCATAGTTCACCTGAAGACAAGTCAAAACCACCACAAACCTACAAACAAAATCATCAAACAACATCAGGCAATTCAAAATCCACAAAACCGAACAAAACAGCAAAATCACCTCAAACAACTGAAGACGATGAAACCTATTTTGTTGACAAAATCCTTAAAACTAAAACAGTGAAAGGTGCATCATGGTACTATATCAAATGGGTAGGTTTTTCAGAACGCACATGGGAACCAGCTTCCAATCTCAACCCAGCTCTCATTGCTGAGTTTCATCAGTCAAAAACAAACAGAGGACGTAGACGCAAACGCAAATTCTTCAGGAAACATTAATACATGTTTATCAATCTATTTAATTATACGTGTTAAGAACGCATTGGATAACAGCTATGCTCTGACCACGATTCTTCCACGGCATTAAATGTTCGTTTTGTAAATAAAATAGGAATTGAACATTGTTGTTGGCCACAACATATTTCTTCTCCCGGTCATCATACTGAATTCCTGTGCTTTCTTCTCCCATAGGTCCCACATGGCGGAGTATCATACTCTCGCTGTTCATCCTGTTTTTGACACTACTGTAACTCCTACTTTTGTAATATCTGACATTGTGGATTATCATGTATCCATTTTATTCATAATATTTGTATCATAACTCTGCTTCTAATAATTCTGCTCATCGTCCTCGTCATCAAACTTAGATCTACCAATCAAAACTGTCTCCTACTTGAGGTCACCTCTGGATCTCAATGTGTGATGCTTCCCTTTATGACACTCACTCTCTGTCCTTCTTACTGGGACATCTTCCCTCCCGCAAACATTGATAATTTGCGCATTTCTGGTTTTCTCTTCCCAGTCCTTACGGTAGACTGGCCCAATTTCACTATCAAGAACAGACTCAATACCCGCTCTTTAACTGTCCCTAACTCCTTTCGTATTTCATTCTTTGCCGCTCGCAAACTTCAAAATATGTTCAAAGCACCGTTCACTGCCTATATCCTCCAATCACATCAGGGATTTATCAATATCGTTGACCCAACATCTATTATGTAATGGACATTGAGATCGACAATCGGTACTCATCATATCTTTTCAATGTCAAGTATTATTAAATCATCAAAGTTCAGTTGAATGTACATTACAATAACGTTGTCACCATACCATATCATGTTTGTTTCATTACTTATGTATTTTACTTTTACTACAATGTCATTTTGCCTGTCCACATGAAATTTTGTATGTCACCATTGCTAATGTGTCACATTTGTTCGTTGATGTTACCATTTTGCTTTTGAGGACAAAAGCACCATGTCGCCCAGGAATCTATTATCGTGCTATATTTCCCTATTTTTAGTTGCAAATTATCTAATTATTATATCATTTAAATTAGAAATAGAACGTGGTCGTTTGAGTGAAAGTCCGCCATTTTGGAATAAATCTAAGAACCGGCATGGCTAGCCGCATTCCAGAGGTAGCCAGCAGGTCAGCTTGACCGGCACATAACCTTGAAACTAGCCAGAGTCAACATTCCAATACCAAACGTGGAACCAGCTTAAGACTTAGAGAAGTTCAGATAGGTGGTTACATAAACCCTAGCCATTTATGGACTGTAGGTCGCATCACCTCTGACCGTAGGCTCACCAGCGCTTCTATAAGAACCCAACATGCCTTGACTTCAGCAGTCCAAGTTGATGTCAAGCTGTTGGTGTTCTTTTCTAGGTGAGTTGAAATTGGTACTGCTAGATTTGTTAGGTTAACTGTTGTTATTATTCTATGTTAACTGGTTACTCCTTTTATTGAACATAAAGTATCGTTATTTCTGTTTTAGCAAATTGTTATCTTAAAGTTTGATGGTTAGGTGTATTATGAATTAAGGATTTAAAGATCAGACATTACTAAGATCCAGTTAGTATAACATCTGAATGATATTTTCTATTAGTGAAAAGGGCGACATGGCTAGCTAGTCTATATCGTACAAAATGTTTTATTGTATCGAAGTTATACTGTTATATTGTACGTGTATTTCGGGACGTCTAGGATATACGTCATAAACATGGATTACAACGATTCGTAATACAAATTACTATTGAAAGTACTCGTATTACAAATATCACGTAATCCAGTGTTTGTATATCTAGGGTTATATATGTCCTTAATTTTTATATGTGTACAGGGGTATTCCTCTAAGACAACAGAGCTGTATTGGAGTCGATCAGTTGAAAGTTATAAACTTAGCCGGTAAACTAAACTCTTGACTCCAAGCTCATGTAACACGTTGTCGCGCATGCGCACACCATATCAGTAGCCTTTAAGCTGGGGTGCTGCAGCATGCGCTAATTAGAGTGAACTAATATCCTCTGATTAGATTAGCTATTCGGATTAGTTACGGTTCAGTAGGATAGATTAAAAACAAGGCTCTTTCACTCTTTCATATATTCGTTGCAACCCTATTCGTTATCATAATGTTTCACAAATTATCGTAAATATTTTGTTATTTAAGTAAGGTTAATTGAAGTATTGTATAATGACCCTTGTGTGAGGCAAGCTAGCAGCCGAGCACAAGGCACATCACTATACTTACTAGTGAAGAATAAATTTAAATACCATGTAATTTATATGTCTTATATGTGATTGCTTTTATATTATTTGGGTTATTAATGTACTTTTATCTAATCCTGATTATGATGAATTTCTAATTGAAGTAACTATGTTGATGAATTGTTTTATGAATAAATTGAGTCCAAGTTGATGTCAAGCTGTTGGTGTTCTTTTCTAGACTTATCACCCGTGTCATCTGATCCCCGGAATCACTTAACAGGGCCGATACGGCCGATGTTAGTGCCAAAACAATTTCTGTAGGTTTATTTGGTACGATCTATTTATTTACACTCTGGTGCAATTGATTAGGTAATTGTTTTTAAAATTATAAGATTTGGACTGAGCTTAACTTTACATAACATATTTTCATAAATAGCAGTGATCACGATATAAGAGAACTAAAGGTCGTGACATTAATTTGTTAGACATCACGGGCCCAACATCCTTCCGCTAAGCGCAAAATGTGTTATTAAACTATAAACATTAAAATCACACAAAACCAAAATTAGTGATTTTTTTCATGAAGATCTTCACTCCAATAAATTTCGCAGTGTCATGGGTTGTTTTTCGTTAGTGTAGTAAATACCCGCTAAATAATTCTATTTTATCTCTAAGTCAACAATGCAAAATATACAAGAGTGCGACCAGTGATAAAAGGCGTATTAAGTAGCAGTAGGTTTAGATATAAATATGTAATAATCTCAAAATAACAAATGTCGCCAAATGTCGCCAAAGATAAACCTTTGAACGAGAGAAATACCTTTTTTTTATTTCCAAAATCGGTTCGACCTAATGTCCCGAATAGTAACTCATAGTTATTGAGTCAAGTACCTCAGACAACAAGCTGTAAATTACATCAAAGATACAAATGCTTCCTTGTATCGATTCCGATTAAAGTTATAAGGAACAAAATTATCGATATTCAGAGAACGTCAACATACTATACCACTTATTACTACACCATATTGTACAGGTATTGGTTTACCAATAATCATGTTCAATTTACAGTCGTTTTGAAAACAGAAATATACTGTAATAAGGCGTTGCTAGAATATTTTTTACAACTGCTGTTTAGGCAGTAAACCCCAAATTACCTTGGTATAAAGTTCTACCTCACAAGACAACTATATATATTACGTCACAAGGTACAAGTAGTCGCAGGCAAGGTCATGCTTCATTGGTTTTCACCGGGCTAGTTGAATGCCTATCTTAAAAATGTCATAAATAAGGAGTTGCCCCGATTAGAGTTGAGATTGAACAATGTGATTGCATAATTTAAAATATTCTGTGAAAATGATTAATGAAAACCCTGTACATGACCGCGAGAGGTCGAGTTTATTGAAAAAGTTTTACGTACGTTGAATGTGACGATTATTCCAATTTTACTGATAATCTAACATATCATTTATATTAATTTTCATTCGTATCAAGTAAAGTTACTAACATTGATTTTTAAAATATATCTCTATGTACATATATTCTTAATCATACAATGTTGTATCTCTTTTTCTACATGTCTTTGTGTTTAGTCTCTTTCATCCCTTACAGGGATGACTCAAGTTTTATTGTTTTGTATATATATAAATTTTTTATGTTTGAGATGATACCTTGATACAGGATATAGCTCTCTGTATGGTATTCTTATATTGGTAAATTTTGTCGCGCGTAACATTATCTTTTTACAGAAATACACAACACGAGTTATTCAAAGTTTTAATCACGGTGTTAAATAAACGAACGCTGTGTCGGTTTTTAGACAAAGTATCCTTATTGACTCATTAACGCCGAGTCAGCTTCACGGCTCAACGCCGTGGCCGCTGACCACAGACGCTGGTCACTGTACAATAGCGAGATCAATTAGCTCAAAGCACCGCTGTTCAACGGAAACTGTCTAGCCTTGTGTCATAAAGTCTTGATTGTTTTATTGTTTCATGAAGATAGATGCAGGTGCTGAATATTGATACTTTGATACTTTACAGAAATATAACATGTGATATTTCACCATTGAATTTTTATTTATTTATTTATTTATTTATTTATTTATTTATTGAGAGAGAGAGAGAGAGAGAGAGAGATAGATAGAGAGAGAGAGAGAGAGAGAGAGAGAGAGAGAGAGAGAGAGAGAGAGAGAGAGAGAGAGAATTTCAACTTTCTAAATAGTAAATAAGAATATATGGAAATGATATTACGTATTACGTATCATAATATTGTGTGGTTGTGACGTCACAATGTTAGCAGTGCCGTCGCAATGGCGGCCAATTCGCGGAAATGTTTTATTCAATACGCTTTCGGCAATCATGCTTGATTAATGATTTGCTCGTGAATGCTCGTTAATGAGTTGGTATCAAACTCGCCTTTTCTCGGTTATTACTCAATCATTAACTCGTTTAATGAAAATAGTATTAAATGGAATGTCGTTTAGTATCCTCTATATATTGACCAAGTGATATATTCTGTTGGGACGCTGTCAACTCTAAATATGACTTAACATGTGTATAAATCGATTCAATGGCAGACAGGATCGTGGATCTATGAAGCATATTTTAGAATTAAAAAAACCCAATGTATATGCTAAAACTATTATTGTTACAGGACCGCTACTGACCGTGCTTGATATAGGATGCGCTCAGCCAGTTCAATAAAGTAATATACGAACAAACTGTTATAATAATGATAGTATTCAAATTAGGACAACACTGGAGTTCAAAATATTAATTACATGCAATTATCATATTGATAGTTCATGACATGACATTCCCAAAGTGATGCATTCAAGAAGTAAAGGTAAAATCAAAGTGTCACTTACACTAGCCTCAAATTCCTCACAAATGATTTATGAATACATGTACATAAATTTCAAATTTTCCAAATTTGTAACTTAACAAAGACTCCAATCGTTTCATCTGATTTAAAAACCTTCTTTTTAAAGTAATTATTTTCCCCTTCCAAGACCAACATATGCAGAATGTTTTCATCTATCAAACTAAGTATATTTTTGAACAAAGAGCAACGATTTCCTGAGGATAGCATCTTATTTACTTATTTACATCTCATTATACTGACGCATATACGCGGCTCTCGGTGCTAATGTGTTAACGGGACTGATCGTTAGAGTCTTTGCATACCGTACATGTATTCTTCTTGTAAGTTGATGTAACCTTCGTGTTCGGATAAGCAGCCGTATTGTGCAATTTTTCGGAGAGCCCCTCCAAACAGTATGTACATTTTTGTATGTCATACGTCCACATAATATCCCTAACGTACATGTAGTCGTGGCACAAGCCCAAACAATGATCAATACATGAACACTTCTACGTAAGTATGTATAACAAGTGTAGTTCTATCAGGGATCGTATCCCTGGTTCTATGAAACGCGATGACCACACTGTTGGTAATTTGTATTTACTTTATCATGGTCAGTAAGGCCGTATAATAAGAAATAATGATGAAAACTTGGGAAATACACGTTCCTAATTTTCCCGGTAGTCATTTGAAGTACTAACAAACGCCGACAGATTATATTTTACAAGTTTACAGTACATGAACATTTAACAGCTTCGTTAGACCAGCCCACTTTAAAGTTACCCAATTAGCTTGTAGCGGGTCAAATAACGGGTAGATCGGCCCGTATAAGCCCCTCCCACTTTACCGCAATACAGCCCAGGTGTATCGCAGTAGAGACGCAAAATCATCGCGTTGGCGGTGCATTAAATTTGCAGCAATGCTGAGAGCAGCTCCCAACCGTGTTGCGATAGCGTCACAGGAATAATGCAAAATTACTCCCATGACTTATGTCCGCCACTGTAACATACACTATCAACTCCTAACTGCCCTCCTGGCTGTTTTAGACAAGTCTCCGAAATTACGTTTGACTATTTGACGCGCGCCACTGTCCAGTTTTCGATCATGATTGCGACGTTCTACCTTCATATTGTCACTGTACAAAATAAATTAGCTTTTAAATGTTTATTTTTGGCAACAGTCGATACTTCGCGATCAAATGACACATTTGATTAAATTCGGCATGTATGACTCCAACAACTCACGGAGTGGCTCTTTAAGACCAAAGTGATCGAGAATTCTTTACTGCATGACTCTCACCTCTCGCTGTGTAAAAGTTTTTTGTCATCCTAAACAGTGTTGGAGGAGATATCGCTTGTGGAAGATCAAGCGTTAACTCATTTGAGATATCGTTTTGAAACTAGATTTTGAAAAATGCCCTGTCGTCGTCAAACAGAATATCACAATTGTTTTACATCATTAAGTAATAACAACACAATTATTTTACGCAATAAACATGATGACGTCACAGTGCTATGACATCACCGTATTGGAAGACTAAGGATAGTGCAGTGTTCAGAGATATGAAAATGAACCCTGATTTTGGATGACAAATACAATCTCTCCCTTGTGTCTTTTGATATCAAATATATCAGTACTACCAAACCTCGGATATTTGTAACGTTTATCAACTTGATATGTTTGATATCAGAAGACGCTAGGGTGCGATTTTATATATGTATACTGCTGCACTAGTAACAAATTAACAGCTTACCCGTTGTCGCACTACAATCGGTTGATAATTTAAAATGATACACTCAGTGATCATACTTCACATTAGCTCGATGTACACCAAATTCCAGTGATCATCATTAGTAAATATTTTTATTCAAGTAATGCTGTCAAACCATAATTGTTATAAATCTTTCATTAAAAATACCTACGACATCTAATTCTCTTTTGAAACGCTTCAGTTCTTCGAGTTTCTTCTCCTAGAACGAAAAAAGGACATTGACAATTAAAGTACATCGAAAGAGAGAGAAAGAGTGTAATCACATACATGTAGGTTAAAGTCGATGGGAGGCATGGTTATGAACTTTTGGACTAAATTTGTGAACAATTTCCAAATCATGTAAACCTATCTTATTCATCATAGATTTCAGCGTAGCTAATTTCCTTTAATGTTTGATAAGTAAATTCAAACCCAATGACTACCCTTTTTGTTGGTATTTACTCTAAGTTATATGGTTATAACTCATCGAAAATATTTACGCATGAATAATCTTTAATGATACATTTCAACTCTTTGAATCTCCTCTCCTTGGACACGGAAAAAAGACTATGCACTTCGTAAAGTATTTCAGATTTCGATGACAAGGACGCAAACAAATCTCCGTACTCTTTCAAAATAATTTTATCGGAAGACCTACGATCATTCTCTCCTCATAGGGGTAGCCCACTGTGTGTTTTATAATTTCATAATGAGCGAAAAAAAAACTGAGATTCGACAAATTCAATTTGGAATCTTCGTTTCATAAGAGGAATCTTGCGAAGCTTTTTTGTCAAATTTTGTGAGTAATTTCCAAAATTGGCAAGCCTATCTTATTAATAAAACATTGATTGTATTAGGGTACATAAGATTAGTATATCAGAGTGTAATAGTCTTGAGAGACGCTTCGGCATGTTAAAGGCAAGTGTTCCATTTTTTGAAATTGTGAAATACAAATATGGAAGTCAGGTGAGATGCTTCAAACGAGCATCAAGACATGTGATACATTTTTCACGTATATAAAAAAATCGTAAAAACATAACGAATGATACAAAAGTTTCCAGTTCATCCTGTTTTATCAAAAGATACTTACTGACGAAGAAGTATCTCTTCTAAAACGTCTCAATTCTTCGAGTCCATTTCGTTCCTAGAATATAAAGAAAAAACAGCAACAATGTAGTAAGAGAGAGAGAGAGAGAGAGAGAGAGAGAGAGAGAGAGAGAGAGAGAGAGAGAGAGAGAGAGAGAGAGAGAGAGAGAGAGAGAGAGAGGGAGAGAGGGAGAGAGAGGAGAGAGAGAGAGGAGAGAGAGAGAGAGAAGGAGAGAGAGAGAGAGAGAGAGAGAGAGAGAGAGAGAGAGAGAGGGAGAGGGAGGGGGGGGAGGGAGGGAGAGAGAGAGAGAGAGAGAGACAGAGAGAGAGACAGAGACAGAGAGAGAGACAGAGAGAGAGAGAGACAGAGACAGACAGAGACAGAGACAGAGAGAGCTAGTTCCTTCAAAACTACATGTATTAACCATTTTCTATTAGTAAGATTTAAAAAGGTGTTATCCCTATAAGGCTATTTGATTTGATTTTTTCAAGTTCTGCCACTCACTATACGTCTGGTGAGTCCATCAACAGGTAAAGCTGCAAGAGAGGAAATAGAAGATAGAAATATAATCTATTTCAATACGCCAACCATATGATTATATATAAGAAATTCCATTCTCATAAAATAAAACTTACATGATAAAAATCGAGTTATTGCTATTGCATTCAATTGCTCCTTATCAAGATTTCATATTCATGGAAATATGAATACGATTAGATGCAGCCTGTATTTCCGAATTTGTATACCTAATAGATAATGACTGATCTATTAGATATTGACGATGAAAACGTCACTTAATTGTGTTATTTCCCGAGAATCCACTGCTCGTTGACTGTCTCGATCATTAGTGCTAGCGCTGTTGGATTCAATCTTTAAAAATATAGAATGCATTTTTATGCTTCAAGAATGACAAAATCCAAATTCTCTAAAATGTAAAAATAAAATTTTGTGGGTCAATATTCGAACATTCGACTGTTATTATAGTAACTTTAACTCCGGGCTACGAAATACGAACATAAAATGAATGTTCAGTAGTCACCAAGAAACCAGTATGATTCATATGATCGATAAAGTGTGGAGCACACATGGCGTACATGGGTAGCATGATATGAGCATGTGGAATGCGAGGTACAGGTATAGGCTGTCCATCGCATAGCGAGGAATGAAAGTCACCTCTAGTACATGGAGACAAATCGTGGATTGGATAGAGAATACATTCAGTGGTTCGTAAACGTAATAAAATAGTCGACTCCCCCCATCGAGGCTTCTTTATAATTGTTAGCGAATGCACTTTTCATGTAAACTCAAATATGTAACTGATTCATCATTCAAAGCTATTTGAAATATGAATAATGTTATCTAATATACAGTTATTGGCTTTTCCACATCAATAGGAGGGATTGAGAAGCTTTTGAGACAAAGTCAACCAGAATTCAACGTAAGTATCATTAAAATGTCAAATACTTCATGAACATGCTATTGAATTGACCTACCCTCCTGTACGCTGACGAGTGCCAAAAGAAGGAAAACACAGCAGATGGTTATAGTTGCTTTACGCATGGTTGTATCTTCTGTATAGAAGATTAGCGAGCGAGATAAACAGAAAAATGGTCCTTCTGAAAATAACAAATAACAGTGACAAAGATACACAATAATCACGTTTTGAACAAAAAACTTTATATTTCTCCCGTTGAGTTTTATTTCCATTGGATTCATGATTTTATTATATTCTAGCAACATAAAATAGGGTTTCATCATCGTGAAGACTTCTGTTTTGCTCTTTTCTACTTCGGCTATTATCTCGTTAATTTTGTGTTTACGATGAAGGCACTGTAACAGGGTACAAATGGTACCAATTAAAAGAAAATACATCTTGATGAACAGATTAATACTTAAACCAACGTAACATGTTGGTTTATGCAACGCGAATTCATTTTCCTATCTAGAATGATGTTCATACTGAAACGGACACATGCAATTTCGCCTAAAAAGCGTCCCACCCTTTTCTACGACGACGGATAATCAGATTGAATAATGAAAGGTTTGAATCAAATATAAGCTTTTTTAAATGGGGAAAAGATTAAGAAACAAAATATCCAAAGACGAGCCTCGGTGCCTTTAAGAAACGAGCGGTTTCAAGCATTAACAGATTAACAGAATCAATCTTGTTCTTTATTTACGAATATTTTACAAATTAATGAACCAAAGCGCAAAACAAGAAATCATAACTCTTCAATTTTTAACCTGTTAATCTCATAGTTTTCAAGCTTTTTTAAAATATGATTATAGCATTTGGCTAATCACATCTGGTCCTCAATGACATATGACATATGAGGAATATGATAAGATCAGCCAAAGTATTATTAAGAATTCATATTCACTGCTATTATCTGATTAGCCATAGCTATACTTACTTTATGCGTTGAAGTAGCGAGGCCCAACTGATGAGTCCAAATGATTGCTTCGGATCTAAATGTTAAAATTGTCACAGGTGTAACATATAACGTAATATATATATCAATAAACAATTTTGCATACAACTCCTTGACTCCATCATTCGGCACCATTGATTGTCACAATTCAGCAGTACTTGTCGAATCAATCTATATTAATATTCTACGGGCGACAGCTTGCCTTTAACACAATCAGTTAATTAAAATGGGGGAAAACTTCATTTTGAAAATTGACTGAAATATCGAAAGACCACATGGGATTCTTCATAATAACTTCGTCTTGGACTCTGTAAGGTTTATTATGTTCAAATTACATGTAATAGTTTATAATATGGGTTATCAATGAAAACATTCTTTTCAAATTGCAAGGGCAAAGGAAAGTTACATAATCCGGCGATATCTGTACAGCATACGATAGAAATCTTGCATTCTTAAACGGAAGATAAAGTTGGAAACTGTATTTGCTTTTCATTTGAGCGTTATATGTACATCAATGTCCCCACCTATGTGTGTAAAATTATATAATTTTTAGGCGTTTTTGAAAAGATGTTGTATTAGAAACACTAACATACTCAGTGGCCCTTTAATAATGTCCCTCTAACCCGGGCAATTATCTTGATAATGCCCTCTGGCCCGGGCAATTATCTCTATAATGCTCTCTGTTTCGGGAAATTATCTTAAATATTTATATATAATTGAATATTTTGTTATTGTCATAATGTAGACTTACTATTACTTTTGAAAAATAGCACTAATTTATTTTCCCATTTGCATATATTTTCGGAGATATGCCGTCTGGAACCCGCATAGTTGACACTCCAGAATGCTGAACCCGACGCTCTGACTACTGAGCCAATGTGACACCTCTGGAAAAAACCCTTAAGTTAGTTCCTTTTATAACAAAGGTCTGAGTTTCAGTGGTTTGATATTTTATATCATTATGTTTATTTTAAGGTAAACTAGGGTTAAGCATATATTTTAATCATTCTTAAAAATTATTTGACGATCTAGGGATGTTTAGTTAATTTTAAAGTAAAAATCGCGCGATTCAATGTCCCACTACAGATAAATGCTGGCCGCACGTGCAACGCATACCACGGCTAACGCGGCTGCGTTCGCGCGATGCATTTCAAAATCGAAAACACATTGGATCGACTTTTCATTACAGTGTCCACCATTTAATGTTTTAGTACAAAATTGTCTTCCTGCTGTTTCTAACGTTTTATAAGTTGGATAAAACATGAGCCATGGGTATTATTGAAAAGTATGCCCTCCTCGGTAACCAGCCATTACGCAGACAGCCAGTACGCAGACGCTTTAAAACAACAACATTTATGCTTCAGTGAACAGCTTAGCTACAGCCTCACACCTTAACTAACTCAATGGAATAGTCCAGATAATAAACGAGAAGATGTGGTTGTTATATGAATTTATATATCCATTTATAACAAATATAGATATATGTTAGATACATGTTTTATTGTTGATGTGTCTTGAACTTGGTCTTGGGGAAGCAAGGCAAGAGCGGCTGCTCTCCTGATGAACTGCTTCACAGCTGGGTCCTCCTTGTAGGCAACTGCGAAACCGAGGTCTTGTGTCTTCTTCCAGAGTGCTTGAGAGAAGTGGAAGTAGCATCCCTTGATATCTGCAGCTGGAAACTCTGACTCAATGGCTCTTATGGCGGCAAGCTCAAAGTCTGTCTGTATCCTTCTTGGGGCAAGTGGACTGTTCAGTTCCTCCAACATCTTCGCCTTGAGAAGTCTGAACAGTCTGACGTAGGTGGCGGTTCGACGATCAGGCAGCAAGGCAAAGACTAAGGGTAATGACACAGAGTTGCAACGGGCATGGATGATGTAAATCTGATCCCAAAGCTCAGGGCAAGCGGTGAATGTTCCATTTATGTAGATGGTATCAGCAGTCTGCAAGGCCTGGAGTCGTGCAGCAGTTGAGAAAACCAGAATCTTGTCTTGTTCACCATCAGAAAGTAGAAGGAAACAGCGTCCATCACTTGTCTCTGTCCACTTGTCTTCCAAATTCACTTCTGGGAGGGTCTTAGGTACCACTGGAATGGTCTTGCGGCGATGTCTGTAGAGGGCGCTGCTGACGCTTGGGAAAGATGGAAGAACGTGTAGATTATCTTCATACCGTGCTGCAAGCTGCTGCACATACAAGGTCGGCATTGGCGTGGTCTCCTCTCTAGCTCGCTTGCGTAGTTCGCTGACAAACTTCTACCTGGTGTCATCATCTGCCGCATGGTTGTATTCTGTCTGTGTTCGAAGAAAGTCCCCGACAGTTGAAGATCTCCCCGTGCAGGTAATTTTTATACCTTAAATGACAACAAGAAAAATTAGCTTCTTGCTAATAAAAACAAAGTTGAGAATAGATTATAAGACAAACTTGTGACATCATTGGATCACTTTTTGCTTGTAGAAACAAAGTTATGTAGAGACAACTACACCAACAGGTGACATTTGCTTGTAAAAACAAAGTTTGAAGAGATCACTAGACTAACGGGTGACATTTGTGGATCCCCTTTTGCTAGTAAAATCAAAGTTATGTAGACATCACAAGCCCAACTGGTGATATCATTGCTCACTATTAACTAGTAAAAGAAGAGTTATTTAATATTTATATTGCAAGTTACATTTATATAACAAATCATTTCAAATTTGAATGGAGTTAATTGAAACTAATGCAAAGTTTAGTAAATAAATTGTATTGTCAAATAAACAATTATTTCTAAGCATTGAATTCCAATGTGACAAGACAAGTGGACTGTCCCATTATATTCAGAGGGATTGCCATCGTTGGCCTTGTGTTTAAGTGTCTACGTACTGGGTTTTTAAAAGTGTCTGCATAATGGCTGTCTGTGTAATGGGATATAATGCCCTCCTCCCTCGGGAATTACTCGTGAGCATTTCCTGCGGTCGTCGGGCATACTTTTCAATAATGCCCGCGGGTCATGTTTTATCCTACACATAAAAGTAACCCCTCTACAAACACGCCGCCTTTCTTTCTTCTTGAAGGGAGCTAACTCGTGGAAGCTTGGGCCTACATACCTGTAGTTTAGGTGAATCTTTATTGACGTTTTTGATCCTATAGTGTCATGACTACCTCAAGACCATTTTGCTGCTGATTCAAACTCTAATTATGTATTTTAAATAAATTCAACTGTTTTAAATGTCAGTAACGGTATAATTTTTTTTACACTCGTGGCACCAATAGATGGTGTAACGTCTGGATTTTCTTTTTAAGTGTGCGTTATTCTTTGTCAAATTGTCAAATTTAAAAAACAACAATTATGTTATCGCCAGTGTCGGAATTTACTAACAATCGTTTATTAACATCCCACTTAGACCGCATCGTTCATGACAACCATCAATAAAGGTGTCCTGTTCAAGCCTATTAAAGAGCCACTCCGTGATTTTCATAACATATTATTTACCTATGATACGAACCTAAATGTCATATATGTGGTGATATAAAATCAAAACATCTTAACTTTTCATGTCCAAAAGACATATGTATGACAAATACTGGTTTTCCATGAACATTTAAAAACAGCCTTATAAGTGAGAGGTGTAGATATATCGTTCAATATACACTATCAACTCCTAACTGCCCTCCAGGCTGTTTTCGATAAGGTTTTGTGCCAATGTGCCTACTTCCCAATGTGCCTACAAAAAATGTGTAGGCACTTTGGGAACTGAAAAAACATCCCCTTCTCAGAAAATGGGTATGACCCGTAAGTCCTTTTTTGAACCAGTTGTTGATTATCAAATCTGGATGAAAACATTGGTGATTAAACCAGAGCGGTTGCGTGCATATTTCATTTATGTTATAGTCATTCATTTCATAATTCTGAATATAGTTTATATTTATTTTTAATATTCGCACCTAACATGAGAATATGTTTTATGGGAAAGCCAGCTAGGCTATAGCAGTTTGATTTAGAAACGTATCTCTTTAAACAAGACATTTTCAATGAATCTTATCATTCCATATGAATTGAAAAAATATTGTTCAAATTGCTATTAAATCTTTAGAAGGATTTGGAAGAGAAAATGAACAATAGTGGATAAAGCAAATGTTTTGATATTTGTTATTATCCCTATCAAAGTTAAGTTTCGTTTCTTCCAATTCAAAAGAATTCTTTTTATATTTTCAAGTCTTTTTTTTGCTATTGATCATCCAGAGGTTTTTAAACTCTGCGTTCAAGTCAAGTAAGTCAACAATTGTTACTTATCAAAGTAATTTGAAGTAGATTAAAGTGGTTAACACGCTGAGTAGCAGTGTTAACAAAACGTTATCAGCTTGTTTAATTATTCTCCTCAGATGTCCTGATGAGTTAAATTGGTTAACACACCGATCAGCTGTGTTATGAAAACGTTGTTAGCTTGTATAATTCTGCTCCTCACATGAAGAGGAGCTTAGGTAGTAGGGAGTTTTTGCTTTCAAAGTAAAGCATTATCAGTAAATGTAAAAGAAAATATAGTCGCAAGCGACGACAATGACAGGATTCAGCAAAATATGAGCACCCGTGGCTCTTAGGGGCAAACTAAGTGCTTTTCCAAGTTTAGATAGCGTTTTGAAGACATTTTTAGTGCACTGCAGTTGATTTAGCCGAATTCTGAAGCAAAATGACGTTTTGTATACGTTTTCAGTACGTAGCGAGACATAGGAGCGGAAGTGAGGTTTACTCGATGTACACGGCCTGCTGCCAGTTGAGGCAAGAAAGCAAGAACATCAAAACGTGAGGGGTATGTGGAGGGGAGGCAGTAGAGGTTTGAAAGTTGAAAAAGGGCTAGTGTTTTCCTTCAGCGTGATCAGGTGCTTTGCCGACACTGGAATATAGTTCCCGAATGCTGGTACATAGGTTGAGGGTCTTACTCTATATAAATAATCAAGACTATGTCAGTCAGTCAGGTCAGGTCAGTCAGGCAGGCTTTTTTGCTTGCTTCTCTGTCTGCCTGATCAGAATTTGACAGTACTTGACGCACTTGTGTGCATTTGGTCATCTCGCGCACGCTGTCCATACGTCCAGTCGTACGGACTTCTGCTGCATAAAGCCATTTCGCCCCTTCTCTAGACTGTAAATTACGTGATAATTCAGAAGACATCGAAGAGTATTTCTTCAAACTTCTGCCCCATGTCGCATGTCTTGACAGGACGGGTGTTTTCCTTCAACTTTGCAAATTAACCCTTGCTAACGCATTGAGAGAATCTTGATACAAGAGCAATGTAGAGTATTTCTGTCAACATTTCCCCTTTCACACATACAAGAGCGCATGTACCTGCATTTGGACATGTCACACGTCTCGGCCGTTCTTCAATATTGATGTTTTCCTTCAATTGTTTGCAATTTAACCCTTGCTAACGCACTTAATTGACATATAGTATGATGCAAACTTTGACTCTCTCTTGTGAACTGAAATGACTGTTCGCGATCGATGTTATACTTGATTCTTAAAGACCTTGGTCGTGTCTATCTCTCATGCAAATTTCATGAAATTCGACGGGTAGGTTTTTCAGTTATCTGCCCTTGAAGTTGGCGATTTTTGAAAATTCACTGACTTTGAGTGGTTACTGTGGTAAACGTATTACGAATTTGCGAATTCCAAGACAAACTTGTTTTAGACCAATCATTTAGCTGTGTAACTGTGTAAGTATCATCTTTCTGCTGCAAGTAGCAGCAGTGTAGTGATCGCTCAAAAGTGCATGGGGTCGGACATTCCTAAAAAGTGCGCAAATTCAAGATGGCGCCCAAACCACGTGACTTACAAATTTGCCATGATTTACTTTTTTGCTTGCAATTTTATTGCACATCTTTTAAAACAAGTTTCAAGTCTCTAAGTGCATTTTGAAAATTTTTCCCATGTTAATTTTTCGAACTTTGAGTGGTACTGTGCCTTTAACGCTTAAG
Organism: Phorcus lineatus; assembly: GCA_921293015.1. Taxonomy (NCBI): domain Eukaryota; kingdom Metazoa; phylum Mollusca; class Gastropoda; order Trochida; family Trochidae; genus Phorcus; species Phorcus lineatus. The sequence continues at coordinate 43,860,462 of OV121085.1, forward strand.
CCGATTAAGCCCAAAAGCTTATTGTGGCGTCGTCTCATGAAGTTCAAGCATACTGGTAAGTTTGGTTGTCATAGCTTTAGCGGTTTGGGCTGAATCGTGTACACAAGAATCGGGGAATAGTGGAAACCGATTTCTGGAACAAATAAGTTCATAATGCGAAAAAACTATAATACTTATGAATTCGTCATGATTGACTTTTTTGTTTGTATTGTTCTTACGCTTCTTTCAAATCAAGTTTCAAGTCTCTACGTGCATTTTGAAAAAATAGCCCATGTTAATTTTTTGTAAACATATTTTTGCTGTTTTTGATCGATTATTGTGAACGAAAATGACTGTTCGCGATCAATGTTTTAACAGTTTCGTCAAGTGCACTAACTGGTCTTACATCCCTGAGAAAATGGGGCAAATGTGAGTCTAACTTTTTGAGTTATCTTCCTTTGAACATGCTTACATGAGCTAAGTCGCCCGAATGTGAAGGGTTGCTGAGAAATAAATATTTGACTTTCATCAAAATCTGAATCACCCTGAAGTTCCCAATGTCTCAGCTACATTATTGGAGAATTTCAGCTCTTAGATGTAAGTATCTTTAGAGAAGAAGATTTTCAAAGATGCACGGGGTCTGGAAATTTCAAGTAGTAAACATAAAGCAATATGGCGGCGAAACTATGCATGCTATGAATTTGCCATGATTTACTTTTTTGCTCCAAATGTAACTGCCTATCGTTTAAAACAAGTTGCAAGTCTCTAAGTGCATTTTGAAAAATTTTCCCATGTTAATTTTTCGAACTTTGAGTGGTACTGAGCCTTTAACGCTTAATCCGATTAAGCCCAAAAGCTTATTGCAGGATCTCCTCATGAAACTCTATAAGGCTGCTAAGTTTGGCTGGAATTGCTTTAGCGGTTTGGGCTGAATCGTGTACACAAAAATCGTGGAATAAAAAAAAAAAAAAAAAAAAAAAAAATAATAAATATAGTCGCAAGCGACGACAAAAGGATTCAGCGCAAAAAAAACACATTCAGTAGAAACATAGTGATGTTAGCCAGTTTCCCTGAAAGTTTCATGAGGATTAGAGCATGCATTAAGCTACTGCAGCAAGTTTCATCTGACCTTATCTCCTAAGCATATTGCGGTTTTTGCAAAGAGGTGGTGAGAAAAAAATATTGGACTTACATCAAAATCTGAATCACCCTGAAATTCCCAATGTCTCAGCTACATGATTTAAGAGTTTCAGCTCTTAGATGCAAGTATCTTCAGAGAAGAAGATTTTTAAAGATGCATCTCAAAAAGTCAATAAAAGCAATATGGCGGCCAAACTATGCATGCTAGGAATTGGCCATGATTTACTTTTTTGCTCAAAATGTAATTGCCTATCGTTTCAAGCAAGTTGCAAGTCTCTAAGTGCATTTTGAAAAAAAATCACATGTTAATTTTTCGCAATTTGGATGGTACTGTGCCTTTAACGCTTAATCCGATTAAGCCCAAAAGCTTATTGTGGCGTCGTCTCATGAAGTTCAAGCATACTGTTAAGTTTGGTTGTCATAGATTTAGCGGTTTGGGCTGAATCGTGATGACAAGAATCCGGGGATAGTGGAAAGCGATTTCTGGAACAAATAAGTTCATAATGCGAAAAAACTATAATACTTATGAATTCGTCATGATTGACTTTTTTGTTTGTATTGTTCTTACGCTTCTTTCAAATCAAGTTTCAAGTCTCTACGTGCATTTTGAAAAAATAGCCCATGTTAATTTTTTGTAAACATATTTTTTCTGTTTTTGATCGATTATTGTGAACGATAATGACTGTTCGCGATCAATGTTTTAACAGTTTCTGCAAGTCCACATACTGGTCTTACATTCCTGTAAAAATGTTGCAATTGTGAGTCTAACTTTTAGAGTTATCACCCTTTGAACATGCTTACATGAGCTAAATCGCCCGACTTTGAAGGGTTGCTGAGAAACAAATATTTGATTTTCATCAAACTCAAAAAGACCATGAGATATCCAATGCCTTAGCTACACAATTCAAAAGTTTCAGCTCTTAGAAGCAAGTATCTTCAGAGAAGAAGATTCTCAAAGATGCATGGGGTCCGTAAATTTCAAAACGTACAAATAAAGCAATATGGCGGCTAAACTACTGATGCTACGAATTTGCCATGATTGACTTTTTTGCTTACAATGCTACTGTGCATCGTTTGAAAAAAGTTGCAAGTCTCTAAGTGCATTTTGAAAATTTTTCCCATGTTAATTTTTCGCACTTTGGATGGTACTGTGCCTTTAACGCTTAAGCCGATTAAGCCCAAAAGCTTATTGTGGCTTCGTCTCATGCAGCTCTACAAGACTGGCAAGTTTGGCTGTAATAGCTTTAGCGGTTTGGGCTGAATCGCGGCGACAAAATCGGTGGAATAAAAAAAATAATAATAATAATAATAAATATAGTCGCAAGCGACGACAAAAGGATTCAGCGCATAAAAAGCACATTCAGTACAAACATAGCGATGTTAGCCAGCTTCACTGAAATTTTCATGAAGTTTGGAGATTGCATTAATCTACAGCAGCAAGTTTCATCTGACCTTATTTCCAAAGCATACTCCGGTTATTGCAAAGAAGTGGTGAGCAAAGAATATTTGACTGACATCAAAATCTGAATCACCCTGAAATTCCCAATGTCTCAACTACATTATTGGAGAGTTTGAGCTCTTAGATGCAAATATCTTCAGAGAAGAAGATTTTTGAAGATGCATCTCAAAAATCACTAAAAGCAATGTGGCGGCCAAACTATTCATGCTACGAATTTGCCATGATTTACTTTTTTCCTCCAAATGTAATTGCCTGTCGTTTAAAACAAGTTGCAAGTTTCTAAGTGCATTTTGAAAAATATTCCCATGTTAATTTTTCGAAATTTCGATCGTACTGTGCCTTTAACGCTTAAACCGATTAAGCTCAAAAGCTTATTGTGGCTTCGTCTCATGAAGCTCTATCAGACTGGTGAGTTTGGCTGTAATAGCTTTAGCGGTTTTGGCTAAATCGCGGCGACAAAATCGGTGGAATATTGGAAACCAATTTCTGGAACAAATAAGTTGATATTGTGCAAAAACTATAATACTTATGAAATGGTCATGATTGACTTTTTTGGTCATACAGGTAATACGCTTCATTCAAAACAAGTTTCAAGTGTCTAAGTGCATTTTGAAAAATTAGCCCATGTTAATTTTTTGTCAACATATTTTTGCTGTTTTTGATCGATTATTGTGAACGATAATGACTGTTCGCGATCAATGTTTTAACAGTTTCTGCAAGTCCATATACTGGTCTTACATTCCTGAAAAAATATTGCAATTGTGAGTCTAACTTTTTGAGTTATCGCCCCTTGACCCTGCTTATATGAGCTAAGTCGTCCGACTTTGAAGGGTTGCTGAGAAAAAAGTTTTAATGTTACGACCTTGAAAAAGTCAAATTCAAAATTACAATGCTTCAGCTACATTGAGTATGAATTTCAGCTCTCAGATGCAAGTATCTTCAGAGAAGAAGATTCTCAAAGATGCATGGGGTCCGGAAATTTCAAAAAGTTAATTAAAGCAATATGGCGGCCAAACTACTCATGTTACGAATTTGCCATGATTAACTTTTTTGCTTGATTTGTTATTGTGCATCGTTTGCAAAAAGTTGCAAGTCTCTAAGTGCATTTTGAAAAATTTTCCCATGTTAATTTTTCGCACTTTGGATCGTACTGTGCCTTTAACGCTTAAGCCGATTAAGCCCAAAAGCTTATTGCGGCTTCGTCTCATAAAGGTCTATCAGTCTGTCGAGTTTGGCTGTAATAGCTTCAGTGGTATTGGCTGAATCGCGGCGACAAAATCGGTGGAAGAAAAATAATAATAATAAATATAGTCGCAAGCGACGACAAAAGGATTCAGCGCATAAAAAGCACATTCAGTACAAACATAGTGATGTTAGCCAGCTTCACTGAAATTTTCATGAAGATTGGAGCATGCATTAATCTACAGCAGCAACTTTCATCTAACCTTATCTCCAAAGCATACTCCGGTTTTTGCAAAGAAGTGGTAAGAAAAAAATATTGGACTGACATCAAAATCTGAATGACCCTGAAATTCCCAATGTCTCAGCTACATTATTGGAGAGTTTGAGCTCTTAGATGCAAGTATCTTCAGAGAAGAAGATTTTTTAAGATGCATCTAAAAAATCAGTAAAAGCAATATGGCGGCCAAACTATTGACGCTACGAATTTGCCATGATTTACTTATTTGCTCCAAATCTAATTGCCTGTCGTTTAAAACAAGTTGCAAGTCTCTAAGTGCATTTTGAAAAAATAACCCATGTTAATTTTTCGAACTTTCGATCGTACTGTGCCTTTAACGCTTAATCCGATGAAACCTAAAAGCTTATTGTGGCGTCGTCTCATGCAATTCTATCAGACTCGCAAGTTTGGCTGTAATAGCATGAGCGGTTTTGACTGAATCGTGTTAACAAGAATTGTCGATTGTTGAAAAGCAATTTCTGGAACAAATAAGTTGATAATGTGCAAAAACTATAATAGTTAGGAAATCGTCATGATTGACTTTTTTGTTCATACTGTTATTACGCTTCATTCAAAACAAGTTTCAGGTCTCTAAGTTAATTTTGTAAAAATTGCCCATGTTATTTTTTTTTAACCATATTTTTGCTGTTTTTGATCGATTATTGTGAACGATAATGACTGTTCGCGATCAATGTTTTAAATGTTTCTGCAAGTCCACATACCGGTCTTACATTCCTGAAAAATTATTGCAATTGTGAGTCTAACTTTTTCAGTTATCGCTCCTCGAACATGCTTATATGAGCTAAGTCGCCCGACTTTGCAGGGTTGCCGAGAAATAAATATTAGATTTTCATCAAACTCAAAAAGACCATGAAATACCCAATGCCTCCACTGCACAATTGGAGAGTTTCAGCTCTAAGATGCAAGTATCTTCAGAGAAGAAGATTCTCAAAGATGCATAGGGTCCGGAAATTTCAAAACGTCAAAAAAAGCAATATGGCGGCGAAAGTATTCATGCTACGAATTCGCCATGATTTACTTTTTTCCTTGCAATGTTATTGGCTATCGTTTAAAACAAGTTGCAAGTCTCTAAGTGCATTTTGAAAATTTTTCCCATGTTAATTTTTCGCACTTTGGATGGTCCTGTGCCTTTAACGCTTAAGCCGATTAAGCCCAAAAGCTTATTGCAGGATCTCCTCATAGAGCTCTATCAGGCTGGTAAGTTTGGCTTTAACAGCTTTAGCGGTTTTGGCTGAATCTTGTTAACAAGAATCGTGGAATAAAAAAAAAAATAATAATAATAATAATAATAATAATAATAAATATAGTCGCAAGCGACGACAATGACAGGATTCAGCAAAATATGAGCAACCGTGGCTCTTGGGGGCAAACTAAGTGCTTTTCCAAGTTTAGATAGCGTTTTGAAGACAATTTTAGTGCACTGCAGTTGATTTAGCCGTATTCTGAAGCAAAATGACGTTTTGTATACGTTTTCAGTACGTAGCGAGACATAGGAGCGGAAGTGAGGTTTACTCGATGTACACGGCCTGCTGGCAGTTGAGGCAAGAAAGCAAGAACATCATAATGTAAGGGGTATGTGGAGGGGAGGCAGTAGAGGTTTGAAAGTTGAAAAAGGGCTAGTGTTTTCCTTTGGCGTGATCAAGTGGTTTGCCGACACTGGAATATAGTTCCCGAATGCTGGTACATAGGTTGAGGGTCTTACTATATATAAATAATCAAGACTATGTCAGTCAGTCAGGTCAGGTCAGTCAGGCAGGCTTTTTTGCTTGCTTCTCTGTCTGCCTGATCAGAATTTGACAGTACTTGACGCACTTGTGTGCATTTGGTCATCTCGCGCACGCTGTCCATACGTCCAGTCGTACGGACTTCTGCTTCAAAGAGCGATTTTGTCCTTCTGCAGACTGTCAATTACGTGCTTGTTTATGAGACATGGGAGAGTATTTCTCTCAAAGTTTGCCCCATGTCGCACATCTTGACAGTTTTCCTTCAACTTTGCAAATTAACCCTTGCTAACGCACGTAACGAATCTTGATACAAGAGCAATGTAGAGTATTTCTGTCAACTTTTGCCCTTTCACACACGCAAGAGCGCATGTACCTGCATTTGGACATGTCACACGTCTTGACCGTTCTTCAATATTGATGTTTTCCTTCAACTGTTTGCAATTTAACCCTTGCTAACGCACTTAATTGACATATAGTATGATGCAAACTTTGACTCTCTCTTGTGAACTGAAATGACTGTTCGCGATCGATGTTATGCTTGATTCTTAAAGACCTTGTTCACGTCTAACTCTCATGCAAAATTCATGAAGTTCGACGGGTAGGTTTTTGAGTTATCTGCCCTTGAATATGCTAAAACGAGCAAAGTCGCCGAACTTTGAAGGGTTGCTGAAGAAAAAGTATTCAGAAAAATGAAAATTTTCCAAAATGAATTTTCTCCCCATTCCTTTAGCTATGATATATGTGAGTTTCAGCTCTTAATTGCATGTATCTTCAGAGGAGAAGATTCTCAAAGATGCATGGGGTCCGGAAATTTCAAAAAGTTAATTAAAGCAATATGGCGGCCAAAGTACTCATGCTACGAATTTGCCATGATTGACTTTTTTGCTTGCATTGTTACTGTGCATCGTTTAAAAAAAGTTGCAAGTCTCTAAGTGCATTTTGAAAATTTTTCCCATGTTAATTTTTCGCACTTTGGATGCTACTGTGCCTTTAACGCTTAAGCCGATTAAGCCCAAAAGCTTATTGTGGCTTTGTCTCATGAAGCTCTACAAGACTGGCAAGTTTGGCTGTAATCGCTTCAGCGGTATTGGCTGAATCGTGCGCACAAAATCGGTGGAATAAAAAAAATAATAATAATAATAATAATAATAATAAAACACGCCAATAACAATAAGGATTCAGCATTTCTGCTGAATCCTTAATAATTTTAGGAAATATTGGCATTTTAAGGTTGTATGTCGTTAAATAAGACTTGAGAAAGACTGTTAGACTGATTTTGCATTTTTCTAGACTTTATTGGTCTCTTATTGCCTTGATTCCAATAGGTATTGCAGGCATGTGTACAATATAGTCGCAAGCGACGACAATGACAGGATTCAGCAAAATATGAGCAACCGTGGCTCTTGGGGGCAAACTAAGTGCTTTTCCAAGTTTAGATAGCGTTTTGAAGACAATTTTAGTGCACTGCAGTTGATTTAGCCGTATTCTGAAGCAAAATGACGTTTTGTATACGTTTTCAGTACGTAGCGAGACATAGGAGCGGAAGTGAGGTTTACTCGATGTACACGGCCTGCTGGCAGTTGAGGCAAGAAAGCAAGAACATCATAATGTAAGGGGTATGTGGAGGGGAGGCAGTAGAGGTTTGAAAGTTGAAAAAGGGCTAGTGTTTTCCTTTGGCGTGATCAAGTGGTTTGCCGACACTGGAATATAGTTCCCGAATGCTGGTACATAGGTTGAGGGTCTTACTATATATAAATAATCAAGACTATGTCAGTCAGTCAGGTCAGGTCAGTCAGGCAGGCTTTTTTGCTTGCTTCTCTGTCTGCCTGATCAGAATTTGACAGTACTTGACGCACTTGTGTGCATTTGGTCATCTCGCGCACGCTGTCCATACGTCCAGTCGTACGGACTTCTGCTTCAAAGAGCGATTTTGTCCTTCTGCAGACTGTCAATTACGTGCTTGTTTATGAGACATGGGAGAGTATTTCTCTCAAAGTTTGCCCCATGTCGCACATCTTGACAGTTTTCCTTCAACTTTGCAAATTAACCCTTGCTAACGCACGTAACGAATCTTGATACAAGAGCAATGTAGAGTATTTCTGTCAACTTTTGCCCTTTCACACACGCAAGAGCGCATGTACCTGCATTTGGACATGTCACACGTCTTGACCGTTCTTCAATATTGATGTTTTCCTTCAACTGTTTGCAATTTAACCCTTGCTAACGCACTTAATTGACATATAGTATGATGCAAACTTTGACTCTCTCTTGTGAACTGAAATGACTGTTCGCGATCGATGTTATGCTTGATTCTTAAAGACCTTGTTCACGTCTAACTCTCATGCAAAATTCATGAAGTTCGACGGGTAGGTTTTTGAGTTATCTGCCCTTGAATATGCTAAAACGAGCAAAGTCGCCGAACTTTGAAGGGTTGCTGAAGAAAAAGTATTCAGAAAAATGAAAATTTTCCAAAATGAATTTTCTCCCCATTCCTTTAGCTATGATATATGTGAGTTTCAGCTCTTAATTGCATGTATCTTCAGAGGAGAAGATTCTCAAAGATGCATGGGGTCCGGAAATTTCAAAAAGTTAATTAAAGCAATATGGCGGCCAAAGTACTCATGCTACGAATTTGCCATGATTGACTTTTTTGCTTGCATTGTTACTGTGCATCGTTTAAAAAAAGTTGCAAGTCTCTAAGTGCATTTTGAAAATTTTTCCCATGTTAATTTTTCGCACTTTGGATGCTACTGTGCCTTTAACGCTTAAGCCGATTAAGCCCAAAAGCTTATTGTGGCTTTGTCTCATGAAGCTCTACAAGACTGGCAAGTTTGGCTGTAATCGCTTCAGCGGTATTGGCTGAATCGTGCGCACAAAATCGGTGGAATAAAAAAAATAATAATAATAATAATAATAATAATAAAACACGCCAATAACAATAAGGATTCAGCATTTCTGCTGAATCCTTAATAATTTTAGGAAATATTGGCATTTTAAGGTTGTATGTCGTTAAATAAGACTTGAGAAAGACTGTTAGACTGATTTTGCATTTTTCTAGACTTTATTGGTCTCTTATTGCCTTGATTCCAATAGGTATTGCAGGCATGTGTACAATATAGTCGCAAGCGACGACAATGACAGGATTCAGCAAAATATGAGCAACCGTGGCTCTTGGGGGCAAACTAAGTGCTTTTCCAAGTTTAGATAGCGTTTTGAAGACAATTTTAGTGCACTGCAGTTGATTTAGCCGTATTCTGAAGCAAAATGACGTTTTGTATACGTTTTCAGTACGTAGCGAGACATAGGAGCGGAAGTGAGGTTTACTCGATGTACACGGCCTGCTGGCAGTTGAGGCAAGAAAGCAAGAACATCATAATGTAAGGGGTATGTGGAGGGGAGGCAGTAGAGGTTTGAAAGTTGAAAAAGGGCTAGTGTTTTCCTTTGGCGTGATCAAGTGGTTTGCCGACACTGGAATATAGTTCCCGAATGCTGGTACATAGGTTGAGGGTCTTACTATATATAAATAATCAAGACTATGTCAGTCAGTCAGGTCAGGTCAGTCAGGCAGGCTTTTTTGCTTGCTTCTCTGTCTGCCTGATCAGAATTTGACAGTACTTGACGCACTTGTGTGCATTTGGTCATCTCGCGCACGCTGTCCATACGTCCAGTCGTACGGACTTCTGCTTCAAAGAGCGATTTTGTCCTTCTGCAGACTGTCAATTACGTGCTTGTTTATGAGACATGGGAGAGTATTTCTCTCAAAGTTTGCCCCATGTCGCACATCTTGACAGTTTTCCTTCAACTTTGCAAATTAACCCTTGCTAACGCACGTAACGAATCTTGATACAAGAGCAATGTAGAGTATTTCTGTCAACTTTTGCCCTTTCACACACGCAAGAGCGCATGTACCTGCATTTGGACATGTCACACGTCTTGACCGTTCTTCAATATTGATGTTTTCCTTCAACTGTTTGCAATTTAACCCTTGCTAACGCACTTAATTGACATATAGTATGATGCAAACTTTGACTCTCTCTTGTGAACTGAAATGACTGTTCGCGATCGATGTTATGCTTGATTCTTAAAGACCTTGTTCACGTCTAACTCTCATGCAAAATTCATGAAGTTCGACGGGTAGGTTTTTGAGTTATCTGCCCTTGAATATGCTAAAACGAGCAAAGTCGCCGAACTTTGAAGGGTTGCTGAAGAAAAAGTATTCAGAAAAATGAAAATTTTCCAAAATGAATTTTCTCCCCATTCCTTTAGCTATGATATATGTGAGTTTCAGCTCTTAATTGCATGTATCTTCAGAGGAGAAGATTCTCAAAGATGCATGGGGTCCGGAAATTTCAAAAAGTTAATTAAAGCAATATGGCGGCCAAAGTACTCATGCTACGAATTTGCCATGATTGACTTTTTTGCTTGCATTGTTACTGTGCATCGTTTAAAAAAAGTTGCAAGTCTCTAAGTGCATTTTGAAAATTTTTCCCATGTTAATTTTTCGCACTTTGGATGCTACTGTGCCTTTAACGCTTAAGCCGATTAAGCCCAAAAGCTTATTGTGGCTTTGTCTCATGAAGCTCTACAAGACTGGCAAGTTTGGCTGTAATCGCTTCAGCGGTATTGGCTGAATCGTGCGCACAAAATCGGTGGAATAAAAAAAATAATAATAATAATAATAATAATAATAAAACACGCCAATAACAATAAGGATTCAGCATTTCTGCTGAATCCTTAATAATTTTAGGAAATATTGGCATTTTAAGGTTGTATGTCGTTAAATAAGACTTGAGAAAGACTGTTAGACTGATTTTGCATTTTTCTAGACTTTATTGGTCTCTTATTGCCTTGATTCCAATAGGTATTGCAGGCATGTGTACAATATAGTCGCAAGCGACGACAATGACAGGATTCAGCAAAATATGAGCAACCGTGGCTCTTGGGGGCAAACTAAGTGCTTTTCCAAGTTTAGATAGCGTTTTGAAGACAATTTTAGTGCACTGCAGTTGATTTAGCCGTATTCTGAAGCAAAATGACGTTTTGTATACGTTTTCAGTACGTAGCGAGACATAGGAGCGGAAGTGAGGTTTACTCGATGTACACGGCCTGCTGGCAGTTGAGGCAAGAAAGCAAGAACATCATAATGTAAGGGGTATGTGGAGGGGAGGCAGTAGAGGTTTGAAAGTTGAAAAAGGGCTAGTGTTTTCCTTTGGCGTGATCAAGTGGTTTGCCGACACTGGAATATAGTTCCCGAATGCTGGTACATAGGTTGAGGGTCTTACTATATATAAATAATCAAGACTATGTCAGTCAGTCAGGTCAGGTCAGTCAGGCAGGCTTTTTTGCTTGCTTCTCTGTCTGCCTGATCAGAATTTGACAGTACTTGACGCACTTGTGTGCATTTGGTCATCTCGCGCACGCTGTCCATACGTCCAGTCGTACGGACTTCTGCTTCAAAGAGCGATTTTGTCCTTCTGCAGACTGTCAATTACGTGCTTGTTTATGAGACATGGGAGAGTATTTCTCTCAAAGTTTGCCCCATGTCGCACATCTTGACAGTTTTCCTTCAACTTTGCAAATTAACCCTTGCTAACGCACGTAACGAATCTTGATACAAGAGCAATGTAGAGTATTTCTGTCAACTTTTGCCCTTTCACACACGCAAGAGCGCATGTACCTGCATTTGGACATGTCACACGTCTTGACCGTTCTTCAATATTGATGTTTTCCTTCAACTGTTTGCAATTTAACCCTTGCTAACGCACTTAATTGACATATAGTATGATGCAAACTTTGACTCTCTCTTGTGAACTGAAATGACTGTTCGCGATCGATGTTATGCTTGATTCTTAAAGACCTTGTTCACGTCTAACTCTCATGCAAAATTCATGAAGTTCGACGGGTAGGTTTTTGAGTTATCTGCCCTTGAATATGCTAAAACGAGCAAAGTCGCCGAACTTTGAAGGGTTGCTGAAGAAAAAGTATTCAGAAAAATGAAAATTTTCCAAAATGAATTTTCTCCCCATTCCTTTAGCTATGATATATGTGAGTTTCAGCTCTTAATTGCATGTATCTTCAGAGGAGAAGATTCTCAAAGATGCATGGGGTCCGGAAATTTCAAAAAGTTAATTAAAGCAATATGGCGGCCAAAGTACTCATGCTACGAATTTGCCATGATTGACTTTTTTGCTTGCATTGTTACTGTGCATCGTTTAAAAAAAGTTGCAAGTCTCTAAGTGCATTTTGAAAATTTTTCCCATGTTAATTTTTCGCACTTTGGATGCTACTGTGCCTTTAACGCTTAAGCCGATTAAGCCCAAAAGCTTATTGTGGCTTTGTCTCATGAAGCTCTACAAGACTGGCAAGTTTGGCTGTAATCGCTTCAGCGGTATTGGCTGAATCGTGCGCACAAAATCGGTGGAATAAAAAAAAAAATAATAATAATAAATATAGTCGCAAGCGACGACAAAAGGATTCAGCGCATAAAAAGCACATTCAGTACAAACATAGTGATGTTAGCCAGCTTCACTGAAATTTTCATGAAGATTGGAGCATGCATTAATCTACAGCAGCAACTTTCATCTAACCTTATCTCCAAAGCATACTCCGGTTTTTGCAAAGAAGTGGTAAGAAAAAAATATTGGACTGACATCAAAATCTGAATGACCCTGAAATTCCCAATGTCTCAGCTACATTATTGGAGAGTTTGAGCTCTTAGATGCAAGTATCTTCAGAGAAGAAGATTTTTTAAGATGCATCTAAAAAATCACTAAAAGCAATATGGCGGCCAAACTATTGACGCTACGAATTTGCCATGATTTACTTATTTGCTCCAAATCTAATTGCCTGTCGTTTAAAACAAGTTGCAAGTCTCTAAGTGCATTTTGAAAAAATAACCCATGTTAATTTTTCGAACTTTCGATCGTACTGTGCCTTTAACGCTTAATCCGATGAAACCTAAAAGCTTATTGTGGCGTCGTCTCATGCAATTCTATCAGACTCGCAAGTTTGGCTGTAATAGCATGAGCGGTTTTGGCTGAATCGTGTTAACAAGAATTGTCGATTGTTGAAAAGCAATTTCTGGAACAAATAAGTTGATAATGTGCAAAAACTATAATAGTTAGGAAATCGTCATGATTGACTTTTTTGTTCATACTGTTATTACGCTTCATTCAAAACAAGTTTCAGGTCTCTAAGTTAATTTTGTAAAAATTGCCCATGTTATTTTTTTTTAACCATATTTTTGCTGTTTTTGATCGATTATTGTGAACGATAATGACTGTTCGCGATCAATGTTTTAAATGTTTCTGCAAGTCCACATACCGGTCTTACATTCCTGAAAAATTATTGCAATTGTGAGTCTAACTTTTTCAGTTATCGCTCCTCGAACATGCTTATATGAGCTAAGTCGCCCGACTTTGCAGGGTTGCCGAGAAATAAATATTAGATTTTCATCAAACTCAAAAAGACCATGAAATACCCAATGCCTCCACTGCACAATTGGAGAGTTTCAGCTCTAAGATGCAAGTATCTTCAGAGAAGAAGATTCTCAAAGATACATAGGGTCCGGAAATTTCAAAACGTCAAAAAAAGCAATATGGCGGCGAAAGTATTCATGCTACGAATTCGCCATGATTTACTTTTTTGCTTGCAATGTTATTGGCTATCGTTTAAAAAAAGTTGCAAGTCTCTAAGTGCATTTTGAAAATTTTTCCCATGTTAATTTTTCGCACTTTGGATGGTACTGTGCCTTTAACGCTTAAGCCGATTAAGCCCAAAAGCTTATTGCAGGATCTCCTCATAGAGCTCTACCAGGCTGGTAAGTTTGGCTTTAACAGCTTTAGCGGTTTTGGCTGAATCTTGTTAACAAGAATCGTGGAATAAAAAAAAAAAAAAAAATAATAATAATAATAATAATAAAACACGCCAATAACAATAAGGATTCAGCAAAATTTGCTGAATCCTTAATAATAATAATAAAACACGCCAATAACAATAAGGATTCAGCATTTCTGCTGAATCCTTAATAATTTTAGGAAATATTGGCATTTTAAGGTTGTATGTCGTTAAATAAGACTTGAGAAAGACTGTTAGACTGATTTTGCATTTTTCTAGACTTTATTGGTCTCTTATTGCCTTGATTCCAATAGGTATTGCAGGCATGTGTACAATATAGTCGCAAGCGACGACAATGACAGGATTCAGCAAAATATGAGCAACCGTGGCTCTTGGGGGCAAACTAAGTGCTTTTCCAAGTTTAGATAGCGTTTTGAAGACAATTTTAGTGCACTGCAGTTGATTTAGCCGTATTCTGAAGCAAAATGACGTTTTGTATACGTTTTCAGTACGTAGCGAGACATAGGAGCGGAAGTGAGGTTTACTCGATGTACACGGCCTGCTGGCAGTTGAGGCAAGAAAGCAAGAACATCATAATGTAAGGGGTATGTGGAGGGGAGGCAGTAGAGGTTTGAAAGTTGAAAAAGGGCTAGTGTTTTCCTTTGGCGTGATCAAGTGGTTTGCCGACACTGGAATATAGTTCCCGAATGCTGGTACATAGGTTGAGGGTCTTACTATATATAAATAATCAAGACTATGTCAGTCAGTCAGGTCAGGTCAGTCAGGCAGGCTTTTTTGCTTGCTTCTCTGTCTGCCTGATCAGAATTTGACAGTACTTGACGCACTTGTGTGCATTTGGTCATCTCGCGCACGCTGTCCATACGTCCAGTCGTACGGACTTCTGCTTCAAAGAGCGATTTTGTCCTTCTGCAGACTGTCAATTACGTGCTTGTTTATGAGACATCGCAGAGTATTTCTCTCAAACTTTGCCCCATGTCGCACATCTTGACAGTTTTCCTTCAACTTTGCAAATTAACCCTTGCTAACGCACGTAACGAATCTTGATACAAGAGCAATGTAGAGTATTTCTGTCAACTTTTGCCCTTTCACACACGCAAGAGCGCATGTACCTGCATTTGGACATGTCACACGTCTTGACCGTTCTTCAATATTGATGTTTTCCTTCAACTGTTTGCAATTTAACCCTTGCTAACGCACTTAATTGACATATAGTATGATGCAAACTTTGACTCTCTCTTGTGAACTGAAATGACTGTTCGCGATCGATGTTATGCTTGATTCTTAAAGACCTTGTTCACGTCTAACTCTCATGCAAAATTCATGAAGTTCGACGGGTAGGTTTTTGAGTTATCTGCCCTTGAATATGCTAAAACGAGCAAAGTCGCCGAACTTTGAAGGGTTGCTGAAGAAAAAGTATTCAGAAAAATGAAAATTTTCCAAAATGAATTTTCTCCCCATTCCTTTAGCTATGATATATGTGAGTTTCAGCTCTTAATTGCATGTATCTTCAGAGGAGAAGATTCTCAAAGATGCATGGGGTCCGGAAATTTCAAAAAGTTAATTAAAGCAATATGGCGGCCAAAGTACTCATGCTACGAATTTGCCATGATTGACTTTTTTGCTTGCATTGTTACTGTGCATCGTTTAAAAAAAGTTGCAAGTCTCTAAGTGCATTTTGAAAATTTTTCCCATGTTAATTTTTCGCACTTTGGATGCTACTGTGCCTTTAACGCTTAAGCCGATTAAGCCCAAAAGCTTATTGTGGCTTTGTCTCATGAAGCTCTACAAGACTGGCAAGTTTGGCTGTAATCGCTTCAGCGGTATTGGCTGAATCGTGCGCACAAAATCGGTGGAATAAAAAAAATAATAATAATAATAATAATAATAATAAAACACGCCAATAACAATAAGGATTCAGCATTTCTGCTGAATCCTTAATAATTTTAGGAAATATTGGCATTTTAAGGTTGTATGTCGTTAAATAAGACTTGAGAAAGACTGTTAGACTGATTTTGCATTTTTCTAGACTTTATTGGTCTCTTATTGCCTTGATTCCAATAGGTATTGCAGGCATGTGTACAATATAGTCGCAAGCGACGACAATGACAGGATTCAGCAAAATATGAGCAACCGTGGCTCTTGGGGGCAAACTAAGTGCTTTTCCAAGTTTAGATAGCGTTTTGAAGACAATTTTAGTGCACTGCAGTTGATTTAGCCGTATTCTGAAGCAAAATGACGTTTTGTATACGTTTTCAGTACGTAGCGAGACATAGGAGCGGAAGTGAGGTTTACTCGATGTACACGGCCTGCTGGCAGTTGAGGCAAGAAAGCAAGAACATCATAATGTAAGGGGTATGTGGAGGGGAGGCAGTAGAGGTTTGAAAGTTGAAAAAGGGCTAGTGTTTTCCTTTGGCGTGATCAAGTGGTTTGCCGACACTGGAATATAGTTCCCGAATGCTGGTACATAGGTTGAGGGTCTTACTATATATAAATAATCAAGACTATGTCAGTCAGTCAGGTCAGGTCAGTCAGGCAGGCTTTTTTGCTTGCTTCTCTGTCTGCCTGATCAGAATTTGACAGTACTTGACGCACTTGTGTGCATTTGGTCATCTCGCGCACGCTGTCCATACGTCCAGTCGTACGGACTTCTGCTTCAAAGAGCGATTTTGTCCTTCTGCAGACTGTCAATTACGTGCTTGTTTATGAGACATGGGAGAGTATTTCTCTCAAAGTTTGCCCCATGTCGCACATCTTGACAGTTTTCCTTCAACTTTGCAAATTAACCCTTGCTAACGCACGTAACGAATCTTGATACAAGAGCAATGTAGAGTATTTCTGTCAACTTTTGCCCTTTCACACACGCAAGAGCGCATGTACCTGCATTTGGACATGTCACACGTCTTGACCGTTCTTCAATATTGATGTTTTCCTTCAACTGTTTGCAATTTAACCCTTGCTAACGCACTTAATTGACATATAGTATGATGCAAACTTTGACTCTCTCTTGTGAACTGAAATGACTGTTCGCGATCGATGTTATGCTTGATTCTTAAAGACCTTGTTCACGTCTAACTCTCATGCAAAATTCATGAAGTTCGACGGGTAGGTTTTTGAGTTATCTGCCCTTGAATATGCTAAAACGAGCAAAGTCGCCGAACTTTGAAGGGTTGCTGAAGAAAAAGTATTCAGAAAAATGAAAATTTTCCAAAATGAATTTTCTCCCCATTCCTTTAGCTATGATATATGTGAGTTTCAGCTCTTAATTGCATGTATCTTCAGAGGAGAAGATTCTCAAAGATGCATGGGGTCCGGAAATTTCAAAAAGTTAATTAAAGCAATATGGCGGCCAAAGTACTCATGCTACGAATTTGCCATGATTGACTTTTTTGCTTGCATTGTTACTGTGCATCGTTTAAAAAAAGTTGCAAGTCTCTAAGTGCATTTTGAAAATTTTTCCCATGTTAATTTTTCGCACTTTGGATGCTACTGTGCCTTTAACGCTTAAGCCGATTAAGCCCAAAAGCTTATTGTGGCTTTGTCTCATGAAGCTCTACAAGACTGGCAAGTTTGGCTGTAATCGCTTCAGCGGTATTGGCTGAATCGTGCGCACAAAATCGGTGGAATAAAAAAAAAAATAATAATAATAATAATAATAATAAAACACGCCAATAACAATAAGGATTCAGCATTTCTGCTGAATCCTTAATAATTTTAGGAAATATTGGCATTTTAAGGTTGTATGTCGTTAAATAAGACTTGAGAAAGACTGTTAGACTGATTTTGCATTTTTCTAGACTTTATTGGTCTCTTATTGCCTTGAATCCAATAGGTATTGCAGGCATGTGTACAATATAGTCGCAAGCGACGACAATGACAGGATTCAGCAAAATATGAGCAACCGTGGCTCTTGGGGGCAAACTAAGTGCTTTTCCAAGTTTAGATAGCGTTTTGAAGACAATTTTAGTGCACTGCAGTTGATTTAGCCGTATTCTGAAGCAAAATGACGTTTTGTATACGTTTTCAGTACGTAGCGAGACATAGGAGCGGAAGTGAGGTTTACTCGATGTACACGGCCTGCTGGCAGTTGAGGCAAGAAAGCAAGAACATCATAATGTAAGGGGTATGTGGAGGGGAGGCAGTAGAGGTTTGAAAGTTGAAAAAGGGCTAGTGTTTTCCTTTGGCGTGATCAAGTGGTTTGCCGACACTGGAATATAGTTCCCGAATGCTGGTACATAGGTTGAGGGTCTTACTATATATAAATAATCAAGACTATGTCAGTCAGTCAGGTCAGGTCAGTCAGGCAGGCTTTTTTGCTTGCTTCTCTGTCTGCCTGATCAGAATTTGACAGTACTTGACGCACTTGTGTGCATTTGGTCATCTCGCGCACGCTGTCCATACGTCCAGTCGTACGGACTTCTGCTTCAAAGAGCGATTTTGTCCTTCTGCAGACTGTCAATTACGTGCTTGTTTATGAGACATGGGAGAGTATTTCTCTCAAAGTTTGCCCCATGTCGCACATCTTGACAGTTTTCCTTCAACTTTGCAAATTAACCCTTGCTAACGCACGTAACGAATCTTGATACAAGAGCAATGTAGAGTATTTCTGTCAACTTTTGCCCTTTCACACACGCAAGAGCGCATGTACCTGCATTTGGACATGTCACACGTCTTGACCGTTCTTCAATATTGATGTTTTCCTTCAACTGTTTGCAATTTAACCCTTGCTAACGCACTTAATTGACATATAGTATGATGCAAACTTTGACTCTCTCTTGTGAACTGAAATGACTGTTCGCGATCGATGTTATGCTTGATTCTTAAAGACCTTGTTCACGTCTAACTCTCATGCAAAATTCATGAAGTTCGACGGGTAGGTTTTTGAGTTATCTGCCCTTGAATATGCTAAAACGAGCAAAGTCGCCGAACTTTGAAGGGTTGCTGAAGAAAAAGTATTCAGAAAAATGAAAATTTTCCAAAATGAATTTTCTCCCCATTCCTTTAGCTATGATATATGTGAGTTTCAGCTCTTAATTGCATGTATCTTCAGAGGAGAAGATTCTCAAAGATGCATGGGGTCCGGAAATTTCAAAAAGTTAATTAAAGCAATATGGCGGCCAAAGTACTCATGCTACGAATTTGCCATGATTGACTTTTTTGCTTGCATTGTTACTGTGCATCGTTTAAAAAAAGTTGCAAGTCTCTAAGTGCATTTTGAAAATTTTTCCCATGTTAATTTTTCGCACTTTGGATGCTACTGTGCCTTTAACGCTTAAGCCGATTAAGCCCAAAAGCTTATTGTGGCTTTGTCTCATGAAG
This sequence comes from Phorcus lineatus, assembly GCA_921293015.1. NCBI lineage: Eukaryota > Metazoa > Mollusca > Gastropoda > Trochida > Trochidae > Phorcus > Phorcus lineatus. The sequence continues at coordinate 43,879,417 of OV121085.1, forward strand.
CTCTACAAGACTGGCAAGTTTGGCTGTAATCGCTTCAGCGGTATTGGCTGAATCGTGCGCACAAAATCGGTGGAATAAAAAAAATAATAATAATAATAATAATAATAATAAAACACGCCAATAACAATAAGGATTCAGCATTTCTGCTGAATCCTTAATAATTTTAGGAAATATTGGCATTTTAAGGTTGTATGTCGTTAAATAAGACTTGAGAAAGACTGTTAGACTGATTTTGCATTTTTCTAGACTTTATTGGTCTCTTATTGCCTTGATTCCAATAGGTATTGCAGGCATGTGTACAATATAGTCGCAAGCGACGACAATGACAGGATTCAGCAAAATATGAGCAACCGTGGCTCTTGGGGGCAAACTAAGTGCTTTTCCAAGTTTAGATAGCGTTTTGAAGACAATTTTAGTGCACTGCAGTTGATTTAGCCGTATTCTGAAGCAAAATGACGTTTTGTATACGTTTTCAGTACGTAGCGAGACATAGGAGCGGAAGTGAGGTTTACTCGATGTACACGGCCTGCTGGCAGTTGAGGCAAGAAAGCAAGAACATCATAATGTAAGGGGTATGTGGAGGGGAGGCAGTAGAGGTTTGAAAGTTGAAAAAGGGCTAGTGTTTTCCTTTGGCGTGATCAAGTGGTTTGCCGACACTGGAATATAGTTCCCGAATGCTGGTACATAGGTTGAGGGTCTTACTATATATAAATAATCAAGACTATGTCAGTCAGTCAGGTCAGGTCAGTCAGGCAGGCTTTTTTGCTTGCTTCTCTGTCTGCCTGATCAGAATTTGACAGTACTTGACGCACTTGTGTGCATTTGGTCATCTCGCGCACGCTGTCCATACGTCCAGTCGTACGGACTTCTGCTTCAAAGAGCGATTTTGTCCTTCTGCAGACTGTCAATTACGTGCTTGTTTATGAGACATGGGAGAGTATTTCTCTCAAAGTTTGCCCCATGTCGCACATCTTGACAGTTTTCCTTCAACTTTGCAAATTAACCCTTGCTAACGCACGTAACGAATCTTGATACAAGAGCAATGTAGAGTATTTCTGTCAACTTTTGCCCTTTCACACACGCAAGAGCGCATGTACCTGCATTTGGACATGTCACACGTCTTGACCGTTCTTCAATATTGATGTTTTCCTTCAACTGTTTGCAATTTAACCCTTGCTAACGCACTTAATTGACATATAGTATGATGCAAACTTTGACTCTCTCTTGTGAACTGAAATGACTGTTCGCGATCGATGTTATGCTTGATTCTTAAAGACCTTGTTCACGTCTAACTCTCATGCAAAATTCATGAAGTTCGACGGGTAGGTTTTTGAGTTATCTGCCCTTGAATATGCTAAAACGAGCAAAGTCGCCGAACTTTGAAGGGTTGCTGAAGAAAAAGTATTCAGAAAAATGAAAATTTTCCAAAATGAATTTTCTCCCCATTCCTTTAGCTATGATATATGTGAGTTTCAGCTCTTAATTGCATGTATCTTCAGAGGAGAAGATTCTCAAAGATGCATGGGGTCCGGAAATTTCAAAAAGTTAATTAAAGCAATATGGCGGCCAAAGTACTCATGCTACGAATTTGCCATGATTGACTTTTTTGCTTGCATTGTTACTGTGCATCGTTTAAAAAAAGTTGCAAGTCTCTAAGTGCATTTTGAAAATTTTTCCCATGTTAATTTTTCGCACTTTGGATGCTACTGTGCCTTTAACGCTTAAGCCGATTAAGCCCAAAAGCTTATTGTGGCTTTGTCTCATGAAGCTCTACAAGACTGGCAAGTTTGGCTGTAATCGCTTCAGCGGTATTGGCTGAATCGTGCGCACAAAATCGGTGGAATAAAAAAAAAAATAATAATAATAATAATAATAATAAAACACGCCAATAACAATAAGGATTCAGCATTTCTGCTGAATCCTTAATAATTTTAGGAAATATTGGCATTTTAAGGTTGTATGTCGTTAAATAAGACTTGAGAAAGACTGTTAGACTGATTTTGCATTTTTCTAGACTTTATTGGTCTCTTATTGCCTTGATTCCAATAGGTATTGCAGGCATGTGTACAATATAGTCGCAAGCGACGACAATGACAGGATTCAGCAAAATATGAGCAACCGTGGCTCTTGGGGGCAAACTAAGTGCTTTTCCAAGTTTAGATAGCGTTTTGAAGACAATTTTAGTGCACTGCAGTTGATTTAGCCGTATTCTGAAGCAAAATGACGTTTTGTATACGTTTTCAGTACGTAGCGAGACATAGGAGCGGAAGTGAGGTTTACTCGATGTACACGGCCTGCTGGCAGTTGAGGCAAGAAAGCAAGAACATCATAATGTAAGGGGTATGTGGAGGGGAGGCAGTAGAGGTTTGAAAGTTGAAAAAGGGCTAGTGTTTTCCTTTGGCGTGATCAAGTGGTTTGCCGACACTGGAATATAGTTCCCGAATGCTGGTACATAGGTTGAGGGTCTTACTATATATAAATAATCAAGACTATGTCAGTCAGTCAGGTCAGGTCAGTCAGGCAGGCTTTTTTGCTTGCTTCTCTGTCTGCCTGATCAGAATTTGACAGTACTTGACGCACTTGTGTGCATTTGGTCATCTCGCGCACGCTGTCCATACGTCCAGTCGTACGGACTTCTGCTTCAAAGAGCGATTTTGTCCTTCTGCAGACTGTCAATTACGTGCTTGTTTATGAGACATGGGAGAGTATTTCTCTCAAAGTTTGCCCCATGTCGCACATCTTGACAGTTTTCCTTCAACTTTGCAAATTAACCCTTGCTAACGCACGTAACGAATCTTGATACAAGAGCAATGTAGAGTATTTCTGTCAACTTTTGCCCTTTCACACACGCAAGAGCGCATGTACCTGCATTTGGACATGTCACACGTCTTGACCGTTCTTCAATATTGATGTTTTCCTTCAACTGTTTGCAATTTAACCCTTGCTAACGCACTTAATTGACATATAGTATGATGCAAACTTTGACTCTCTCTTGTGAACTGAAATGACTGTTCGCGATCGATGTTATGCTTGATTCTTAAAGACCTTGTTCACGTCTAACTCTCATGCAAAATTCATGAAGTTCGACGGGTAGGTTTTTGAGTTATCTGCCCTTGAATATGCTAAAACGAGCAAAGTCGCCGAACTTTGAAGGGTTGCTGAAGAAAAAGTATTCAGAAAAATGAAAATTTTCCAAAATGAATTTTCTCCCCATTCCTTTAGCTATGATATATGTGAGTTTCAGCTCTTAATTGCATGTATCTTCAGAGGAGAAGATTCTCAAAGATGCATGGGGTCCGGAAATTTCAAAAAGTTAATTAAAGCAATATGGCGGCCAAAGTACTCATGCTACGAATTTGCCATGATTGACTTTTTTGCTTGCATTGTTACTGTGCATCGTTTAAAAAAAGTTGCAAGTCTCTAAGTGCATTTTGAAAATTTTTCCCATGTTAATTTTTCGCACTTTGGATGCTACTGTGCCTTTAACGCTTAAGCCGATTAAGCCCAAAAGCTTATTGTGGCTTTGTCTCATGAAGCTCTACAAGACTGGCAAGTTTGGCTGTAATCGCTTCAGCGGTATTGGCTGAATCGTGCGCACAAAATCGGTGGAATAAAAAAAATAATAATAATAATAATAATAATAATAAAACACGCCAATAACAATAAGGATTCAGCATTTCTGCTGAATCCTTAATAATTTTAGGAAATATTGGCATTTTAAGGTTGTATGTCGTTAAATAAGACTTGAGAAAGACTGTTAGACTGATTTTGCATTTTTCTAGACTTTATTGGTCTCTTATTGCCTTGATTCCAATAGGTATTGCAGGCATGTGTACAATATAGTCGCAAGCGACGACAATGACAGGATTCAGCAAAATATGAGCAACCGTGGCTCTTGGGGGCAAACTAAGTGCTTTTCCAAGTTTAGATAGCGTTTTGAAGACAATTTTAGTGCACTGCAGTTGATTTAGCCGTATTCTGAAGCAAAATGACGTTTTGTATACGTTTTCAGTACGTAGCGAGACATAGGAGCGGAAGTGAGGTTTACTCGATGTACACGGCCTGCTGGCAGTTGAGGCAAGAAAGCAAGAACATCATAATGTAAGGGGTATGTGGAGGGGAGGCAGTAGAGGTTTGAAAGTTGAAAAAGGGCTAGTGTTTTCCTTTGGCGTGATCAAGTGGTTTGCCGACACTGGAATATAGTTCCCGAATGCTGGTACATAGGTTGAGGGTCTTACTATATATAAATAATCAAGACTATGTCAGTCAGTCAGGTCAGGTCAGTCAGGCAGGCTTTTTTGCTTGCTTCTCTGTCTGCCTGATCAGAATTTGACAGTACTTGACGCACTTGTGTGCATTTGGTCATCTCGCGCACGCTGTCCATACGTCCAGTCGTACGGACTTCTGCTTCAAAGAGCGATTTTGTCCTTCTGCAGACTGTCAATTACGTGCTTGTTTATGAGACATGGGAGAGTATTTCTCTCAAAGTTTGCCCCATGTCGCACATCTTGACAGTTTTCCTTCAACTTTGCAAATTAACCCTTGCTAACGCACGTAACGAATCTTGATACAAGAGCAATGTAGAGTATTTCTGTCAACTTTTGCCCTTTCACACACGCAAGAGCGCATGTACCTGCATTTGGACATGTCACACGTCTTGACCGTTCTTCAATATTGATGTTTTCCTTCAACTGTTTGCAATTTAACCCTTGCTAACGCACTTAATTGACATATAGTATGATGCAAACTTTGACTCTCTCTTGTGAACTGAAATGACTGTTCGCGATCGATGTTATGCTTGATTCTTAAAGACCTTGTTCACGTCTAACTCTCATGCAAAATTCATGAAGTTCGACGGGTAGGTTTTTGAGTTATCTGCCCTTGAATATGCTAAAACGAGCAAAGTCGCCGAACTTTGAAGGGTTGCTGAAGAAAAAGTATTCAGAAAAATGAAAATTTTCCAAAATGAATTTTCTCCCCATTCCTTTAGCTATGATATATGTGAGTTTCAGCTCTTAATTGCATGTATCTTCAGAGGAGAAGATTCTCAAAGATGCATGGGGTCCGGAAATTTCAAAAAGTTAATTAAAGCAATATGGCGGCCAAAGTACTCATGCTACGAATTTGCCATGATTGACTTTTTTGCTTGCATTGTTACTGTGCATCGTTTAAAAAAAGTTGCAAGTCTCTAAGTGCATTTTGAAAATTTTTCCCATGTTAATTTTTCGCACTTTGGATGCTACTGTGCCTTTAACGCTTAAGCCGATTAAGCCCAAAAGCTTATTGTGGCTTTGTCTCATGAAGCTCTACAAGACTGGCAAGTTTGGCTGTAATCGCTTCAGCGGTATTGGCTGAATCGTGCGCACAAAATCGGTGGAATAAAAAAAATAATAATAATAATAATAATAATAATAAAACACGCCAATAACAATAAGGATTCAGCATTTCTGCTGAATCCTTAATAATTTTAGGAAATATTGGCATTTTAAGGTTGTATGTCGTTAAATAAGACTTGAGAAAGACTGTTAGACTGATTTTGCATTTTTCTAGACTTTATTGGTCTCTTATTGCCTTGATTCCAATAGGTATTGCAGGCATGTGTACAATATAGTCGCAAGCGACGACAATGACAGGATTCAGCAAAATATGAGCAACCGTGGCTCTTGGGGGCAAACTAAGTGCTTTTCCAAGTTTAGATAGCGTTTTGAAGACAATTTTAGTGCACTGCAGTTGATTTAGCCGTATTCTGAAGCAAAATGACGTTTTGTATACGTTTTCAGTACGTAGCGAGACATAGGAGCGGAAGTGAGGTTTACTCGATGTACACGGCCTGCTGGCAGTTGAGGCAAGAAAGCAAGAACATCATAATGTAAGGGGTATGTGGAGGGGAGGCAGTAGAGGTTTGAAAGTTGAAAAAGGGCTAGTGTTTTCCTTTGGCGTGATCAAGTGGTTTGCCGACACTGGAATATAGTTCCCGAATGCTGGTACATAGGTTGAGGGTCTTACTATATATAAATAATCAAGACTATGTCAGTCAGTCAGGTCAGGTCAGTCAGGCAGGCTTTTTTGCTTGCTTCTCTGTCTGCCTGATCAGAATTTGACAGTACTTGACGCACTTGTGTGCATTTGGTCATCTCGCGCACGCTGTCCATACGTCCAGTCGTACGGACTTCTGCTTCAAAGAGCGATTTTGTCCTTCTGCAGACTGTCAATTACGTGCTTGTTTATGAGACATGGGAGAGTATTTCTCTCAAAGTTTGCCCCATGTCGCACATCTTGACAGTTTTCCTTCAACTTTGCAAATTAACCCTTGCTAACGCACGTAACGAATCTTGATACAAGAGCAATGTAGAGTATTTCTGTCAACTTTTGCCCTTTCACACACGCAAGAGCGCATGTACCTGCATTTGGACATGTCACACGTCTTGACCGTTCTTCAATATTGATGTTTTCCTTCAACTGTTTGCAATTTAACCCTTGCTAACGCACTTAATTGACATATAGTATGATGCAAACTTTGACTCTCTCTTGTGAACTGAAATGACTGTTCGCGATCGATGTTATGCTTGATTCTTAAAGACCTTGTTCACGTCTAACTCTCATGCAAAATTCATGAAGTTCGACGGGTAGGTTTTTGAGTTATCTGCCCTTGAATATGCTAAAACGAGCAAAGTCGCCGAACTTTGAAGGGTTGCTGAAGAAAAAGTATTCAGAAAAATGAAAATTTTCCAAAATGAATTTTCTCCCCATTCCTTTAGCTATGATATATGTGAGTTTCAGCTCTTAATTGCATGTATCTTCAGAGGAGAAGATTCTCAAAGATGCATGGGGTCCGGAAATTTCAAAAAGTTAATTAAAGCAATATGGCGGCCAAAGTACTCATGCTACGAATTTGCCATGATTGACTTTTTTGCTTGCATTGTTACTGTGCATCGTTTAAAAAAAGTTGCAAGTCTCTAAGTGCATTTTGAAAATTTTTCCCATGTTAATTTTTCGCACTTTGGATGCTACTGTGCCTTTAACGCTTAAGCCGATTAAGCCCAAAAGCTTATTGTGGCTTTGTCTCATGAAGCTCTACAAGACTGGCAAGTTTGGCTGTAATCGCTTCAGCGGTATTGGCTGAATCGTGCGCACAAAATCGGTGGAATAAAAAAAATAATAATAATAATAATAATAATAATAAAACACGCCAATAACAATAAGGATTCAGCATTTCTGCTGAATCCTTAATAATTTTAGGAAATATTGGCATTTTAAGGTTGTATGTCGTTAAATAAGACTTGAGAAAGACTGTTAGACTGATTTTGCATTTTTCTAGACTTTATTGGTCTCTTATTGCCTTGATTCCAATAGGTATTGCAGGCATGTGTACAATATAGTCGCAAGCGACGACAATGACAGGATTCAGCAAAATATGAGCAACCGTGGCTCTTGGGGGCAAACTAAGTGCTTTTCCAAGTTTAGATAGCGTTTTGAAGACAATTTTAGTGCACTGCAGTTGATTTAGCCGTATTCTGAAGCAAAATGACGTTTTGTATACGTTTTCAGTACGTAGCGAGACATAGGAGCGGAAGTGAGGTTTACTCGATGTACACGGCCTGCTGGCAGTTGAGGCAAGAAAGCAAGAACATCATAATGTAAGGGGTATGTGGAGGGGAGGCAGTAGAGGTTTGAAAGTTGAAAAAGGGCTAGTGTTTTCCTTTGGCGTGATCAAGTGGTTTGCCGACACTGGAATATAGTTCCCGAATGCTGGTACATAGGTTGAGGGTCTTACTATATATAAATAATCAAGACTATGTCAGTCAGTCAGGTCAGGTCAGTCAGGCAGGCTTTTTTGCTTGCTTCTCTGTCTGCCTGATCAGAATTTGACAGTACTTGACGCACTTGTGTGCATTTGGTCATCTCGCGCACGCTGTCCATACGTCCAGTCGTACGGACTTCTGCTTCAAAGAGCGATTTTGTCCTTCTGCAGACTGTCAATTACGTGCTTGTTTATGAGACATGGGAGAGTATTTCTCTCAAAGTTTGCCCCATGTCGCACATCTTGACAGTTTTCCTTCAACTTTGCAAATTAACCCTTGCTAACGCACGTAACGAATCTTGATACAAGAGCAATGTAGAGTATTTCTGTCAACTTTTGCCCTTTCACACACGCAAGAGCGCATGTACCTGCATTTGGACATGTCACACGTCTTGACCGTTCTTCAATATTGATGTTTTCCTTCAACTGTTTGCAATTTAACCCTTGCTAACGCACTTAATTGACATATAGTATGATGCAAACTTTGACTCTCTCTTGTGAACTGAAATGACTGTTCGCGATCGATGTTATGCTTGATTCTTAAAGACCTTGTTCACGTCTAACTCTCATGCAAAATTCATGAAGTTCGACGGGTAGGTTTTTGAGTTATCTGCCCTTGAATATGCTAAAACGAGCAAAGTCGCCGAACTTTGAAGGGTTGCTGAAGAAAAAGTATTCAGAAAAATGAAATTTTCCAAAATGAATTTCTCCCCATTCCTTTAGCTATGATATATGTGAGTTTCAGCTCTTAATTGCATGTATCTTCAGAGGAGAAGATTCTCAAAGATGCATGGGGTCCGGAAATTTCAAAAAGTTAATTAAAGCAATATGGCGGCCAAAGTACTCATGCTACGAATTTGCCATGATTGACTTTTTTGCTTGCATTGTTACTGTGCATCGTTTAAAAAAAGTTGCAAGTCTCTAAGTGCATTTTGAAAATTTTTCCCATGTTAATTTTTCGCACTTTGGATGCTACTGTGCCTTTAACGCTTAAGCCGATTAAGCCCAAAAGCTTATTGTGGCTTTGTCTCATGAAGCTCTACAAGACTGGCAAGTTTGGCTGTAATCGCTTCAGCGGTATTGGCTGAATCGTGCGCACAAAATCGGTGGAATAAAAAAAATAATAATAATAATAATAATAATAATAAAACACGCCAATAACAATAAGGATTCAGCATTTCTGCTGAATCCTTAATAATTTTAGGAAATATTGGCATTTTAAGGTTGTATGTCGTTAAATAAGACTTGAGAAAGACTGTTAGACTGATTTTGCATTTTTCTAGACTTTATTGGTCTCTTATTGCCTTGATTCCAATAGGTATTGCAGGCATGTGTACAATATAGTCGCAAGCGACGACAATGACAGGATTCAGCAAAATATGAGCAACCGTGGCTCTTGGGGGCAAACTAAGTGCTTTTCCAAGTTTAGATAGCGTTTTGAAGACAATTTTAGTGCACTGCAGTTGATTTAGCCGTATTCTGAAGCAAAATGACGTTTTGTATACGTTTTCAGTACGTAGCGAGACATAGGAGCGGAAGTGAGGTTTACTCGATGTACACGGCCTGCTGGCAGTTGAGGCAAGAAAGCAAGAACATCATAATGTAAGGGGTATGTGGAGGGGAGGCAGTAGAGGTTTGAAAGTTGAAAAAGGGCTAGTGTTTTCCTTTGGCGTGATCAAGTGGTTTGCCGACACTGGAATATAGTTCCCGAATGCTGGTACATAGGTTGAGGGTCTTACTATATATAAATAATCAAGACTATGTCAGTCAGTCAGGTCAGGTCAGTCAGGCAGGCTTTTTTGCTTGCTTCTCTGTCTGCCTGATCAGAATTTGACAGTACTTGACGCACTTGTGTGCATTTGGTCATCTCGCGCACGCTGTCCATACGTCCAGTCGTACGGACTTCTGCTTCAAAGAGCGATTTTGTCCTTCTGCAGACTGTCAATTACGTGCTTGTTTATGAGACATGGGAGAGTATTTCTCTCAAAGTTTGCCCCATGTCGCACATCTTGACAGTTTTCCTTCAACTTTGCAAATGAACCCTTGCTAACGCACGTAACGAATCTTGATACAAGAGCAATGTAGAGTATTTCTGTCAACTTTTGCCCTTTCACACACGCAAGAGCGCATGTACCTGCATTTGGACATGTCACACGTCTTGACCGTTCTTCAATATTGATGTTTTCCTTCAACTGTTTGCAATTTAACCCTTGCTAACGCACTTAATTGACATATAGTATGATGCAAACTTTGACTCTCTCTTGTGAACTGAAATGACTGTTCGCGATCGATGTTATGCTTGATTCTTAAAGACCTTGTTCACGTCTAACTCTCATGCAAAATTCATGAAGTTCGACGGGTAGGTTTTTGAGTTATCTGCCCTTGAATATGCTAAAACGAGCAAAGTCGCCGAACTTTGAAGGGTTGCTGAAGAAAAAGTATTCAGAAAAATGAAAATTTTCCAAAATGAATTTTCTCCCCATTCCTTTAGCTATGATATATGTGAGTTTCAGCTCTTAATTGCATGTATCTTCAGAGGAGAAGATTCTCAAAGATGCATGGGGTCCGGAAATTTCAAAAAGTTAATTAAAGCAATATGGCGGCCAAAGTACTCATGCTACGAATTTGCCATGATTGACTTTTTTGCTTGCATTGTTACTGTGCATCGTTTAAAAAAAGTTGCAAGTCTCTAAGTGCATTTTGAAAATTTTTCCCATGTTAATTTTTCGCACTTTGGATGCTACTGTGCCTTTAACGCTTAAGCCGATTAAGCCCAAAAGCTTATTGTGGCTTTGTCTCATGAAGCTCTACAAGACTGGCAAGTTTGGCTGTAATCGCTTCAGCGGTATTGGCTGAATCGTGCGCACAAAATCGGTGGAATAAAAAAAATAATAATAATAATAATAATAATAATAAAACACGCCAATAACAATAAGGATTCAGCATTTCTGCTGAATCCTTAATAATTTTAGGAAATATTGGCATTTTAAGGTTGTATGTCGTTAAATAAGACTTGAGAAAGACTGTTAGACTGATTTTGCATTTTTCTAGACTTTATTGGTCTCTTATTGCCTTGATTCCAATAGGTATTGCAGGCATGTGTACAATATAGTCGCAAGCGACGACAATGACAGGATTCAGCAAAATATGAGCAACCGTGGCTCTTGGGGGCAAACTAAGTGCTTTTCCAAGTTTAGATAGCGTTTTGAAGACAATTTTAGTGCACTGCAGTTGATTTAGCCGTATTCTGAAGCAAAATGACGTTTTGTATACGTTTTCAGTACGTAGCGAGACATAGGAGCGGAAGTGAGGTTTACTCGATGTACACGGCCTGCTGGCAGTTGAGGCAAGAAAGCAAGAACATCATAATGTAAGGGGTATGTGGAGGGGAGGCAGTAGAGGTTTGAAAGTTGAAAAAGGCTAGTGTTTTCCTTTGGCGTGATCAAGTGGTTTGCCGACACTGGAATATAGTTCCCGAATGCTGGTACATAGGTTGAGGGTCTTACTATATATAAATAATCAAGACTATGTCAGTCAGTCAGGTCAGGTCAGTCAGGCAGGCTTTTTTGCTTGCTTCTCTGTCTGCCTGATCAGAATTTGACAGTACTTGACGCACTTGTGTGCATTTGGTCATCTCGCGCACGCTGTCCATACGTCCAGTCGTACGGACTTCTGCTTCAAAGAGCGATTTTGTCCTTCTGCAGACTGTCAATTACGTGCTTGTTTATGAGACATGGGAGAGTATTTCTCTCAAAGTTTGCCCCATGTCGCACATCTTGACAGTTTTCCTTCAACTTTGCAAATTAACCCTTGCTAACGCACGTAACGAATCTTGATACAAGAGCAATGTAGAGTATTTCTGTCAACTTTTGCCCTTTCACACACGCAAGAGCGCATGTACCTGCATTTGGACATGTCACACGTCTTGACCGTTCTTCAATATTGATGTTTTCCTTCAACTGTTTGCAATTTAACCCTTGCTAACGCACTTAATTGACATATAGTATGATGCAAACTTTGACTCTCTCTTGTGAACTGAAATGACTGTTCGCGATCGATGTATGCTTGATTCTTAAAGACCTTGTTCACGTCTAACTCTCATGCATAATTCATGAAGTTCGACGGGTAGGTTTTTGAGTTATCTGCCCTTGAATATGCTAAAACGAGCAAAGTCGCCGAACTTTGAAGGGTTGCTGAAGAAAAAGTATTCAGAAAAATGAAAATTTCCAAAATGAATTTTCTCCCCATTCCTTTAGCTATGATATATGTGAGTTTCAGCTCTTAATTGCATGTATCTTCAGAGGAGAAGATTCTCAAAGATGCATGGGGTCCGAAATTTCAAAAAGTTAATTAAAGCAATATGGCGGCCAAAGTACTCATGCTACGAATTTGCCATGATTGACTTTTTTGCTTGCATTGTTACTGTGCATCGTTTTAAAAAAGTTGCAAGTCTCTAAGTGCATTTTGAAAATTTTTCCCATGTTAATTTTTCGCACTTTGGATGCTACTGTGCCTTTAACGCTTAAGCCGATTAAGCCCAAAAGCTTATTGTGGCTTTGTCTCATGAAGCTCTACAAGACTGGCAAGTTTGGCTGTAATCGCTTCAGCGGTATTGGCTGAATCGTGCGCACAAAATCGGTGGAATAAAAAAAATAATAATAATAATAATAATAATAATAAAACACGCCAATAACAATAAGGATTCAGCATTTCTGCTGAATCCTTAATAATTTTAGGAAATATTGGCATTTTAAGGTTGTATGTCGTTAAATAAGACTTGAGAAAGACTGTTAGACTGATTTTGCATTTTTTCTAGACTTTATTGGTCTCTTATTGCCTTGATTCCAATAGGTATTGCAGGCATGTGTACAATATAGTCGCAAGCGACGACAATGACAGGATTCAGCAAAATATGAGCAACCGTGGCTCTTGGGGGCAAACTAAGTGCTTTTCCAAGTTTAGATAGCGTTTTGAAGACAATTTTAGTGCACTGCAGTTGATTTAGCCGTATTCTGAAGCAAAATGACGTTTTGTATACGTTTTCAGTACGTAGCGAGACATAGGAGCGGAAGTGAGGTTTACTCGATGTACACGGCCTGCTGGCAGTTGAGGCAAGAAAGCAAGAACATCATAATGTAAGGGGTATGTGGAGGGGAGGCAGTAGAGGTTTGAAAGTTGAAAAAGGGCTAGTGTTTTCCTTTGGCGTGATCAAGTGTTTGCCGACACTGGAATATAGTTCCCGAATGCTGGGTACATAGGTTGAGGGTCTTACTATATATAAATAATCAAGACTATGTCAGTCAGTCAGGTCAGGTCAGTCAGGCAGGCTTTTTTGCTTGCTTCTCTGTCTGCCTGATCAGAATTTGACAGTACTTGACGCACTTGTGTGCATTTGGTCATCTCGCGCACGCTGTCCATACGTCCAGTCGTACGGACTTCTGCTTCAAAGAGCGATTTTGTCCTTCTGCAGACTGTCAATTACGTGCTTGTTTATGAGACATGGGAGAGTATTTCTCTCAAAGTTTGCCCATGTCGCACATCTTGACAGTTTTCCTTCAACTTTGCAAATTAACCCTTGCTAACGCACGTAACGAATCTTGATACAAGAGCAATGTAGAGTATTTCTGTCAACTTTTGCCCTTTCACACACGCAAGAGCGCATGTACCTGCATTTGGACATGTCACACGTCTTGACCGTTCTTCAATATTGATGTTTTCCTTCAACTGTTTGCAATTTAACCCTTGCTAACGCACTTAATTGACATATAGTATGATGCAAACTTTGACTCTCTCTTGTGAACTGAAATGACTGTTCGCGATCGATGTTATGCTTGATTCTTAAAGACCTTGTTCACGTCTAACTCTCATGCAAAATTCATGAAGTTCGACGGGTAGGTTTTTGAGTTATCTGCCCTTGAATATGCTAAAACGAGCAAAGTCGCCGAACTTTGAAGGGTTGCTGAAGAAAAAGTATTCAGAAAAATGAAAATTTTCCAAAATGAATTTTCTCCCCATTCCTTTAGCTATGATATATGTGAGTTTCAGCTCTTAATTGCATGTATCTTCAGAGGAGAAGATTCTCAAAGATGCATGGGGTCCGGAAATTTCAAAAAGTTAATTAAAGCAATATGGCGGCCAAAGTACTCATGCTACGAATTTGCCATGATTGACTTTTTTGCTTGCATTGTTACTGTGCATCGTTTAAAAAAAGTTGCAAGTCTCTAAGTGCATTTTGAAAATTTTTCCCATGTTAATTTTTCGCACTTTGGATGCTACTGTGCCTTTAACGCTTAAGCCGATTAAGCCCAAAAGCTTATTGTGGCTTTGTCTCATGAAGCTCTACAAGACTGGCAAGTTTGGCTGTAATCGCTTCAGCGGTATTGGCTGAATCGTGCGCACAAAATCGGTGGAATAAAAAAAAAAATAATAATAATAATAATAATAATAAAACACGCCAATAACAATAAGGATTCAGCATTTCTGCTGAATCCTTAATAATTTTAGGAAATATTGGCATTTTAAGGTTGTATGTCGTTAAATAAGACTTGAGAAAGACTGTTAGACTGATTTTGCATTTTTCTAGACTTTATTGGTCTCTTATTGCCTTGATTCCAATAGGTATTGCAGGCATGTGTACAATATAGTCGCAAGCGACGACAATGACAGGATTCAGCAAAATATGAGCAACCGTGGCTCTTGGGGGCAAACTAAGTGCTTTTCCAAGTTTAGATAGCGTTTTGAAGACAATTTTAGTGCACTGCAGTTGATTTAGCCGTATTCTGAAGCAAAATGACGTTTTGTATACGTTTTCAGTACGTAGCGAGACATAGGAGCGGAAGTGAGGTTTACTCGATGTACACGGCCTGCTGGCAGTTGAGGCAAGAAAGCAAGAACATCATAATGTAAGGGGTATGTGGAGGGAGGCAGTAGAGGTTTGAAAGTTGAAAAAGGGCTAGTGTTTTCCTTTGGCGTGATCAAGTGGTTTGCCGACACTGGAATATAGTTCCCGAATGCTGGTACATAGGTTGAGGGTCTTACTATATATAAATAATCAAGACTATGTCAGTCAGTCAGGTCAGGTCAGTCAGGCAGGCTTTTTTGCTTGCTTCTCTGTCTGCCTGATCAGAATTTGACAGTACTTGACGCACTTGTGTGCATTTGGTCATCTCGCGCACGCTGTCCATACGTCCAGTCGTACGGACTTCTGCTTCAAAGAGCGATTTTGTCCTTCTGCAGACTGTCAATTACGTGCTTGTTATGCGACATGGGAGAGTATTTCTCTCAAAGTTTGCCCATGTCGCACATCTTGACAGTTTTCCTTCAACTTTGCAATTAACCCTTGCTAACGCACGTAACGAATCTTGATACAAGAGCAATGTAGAGTATTTCTGTCAACTTTTTGCCCTTTCACACACGCAAGAGCGCATGTACCTGCATTTGGACATGTCACACGTCTTGACCGTTCTTCAATATTGATGTTTTCCTTCAACTGTTTGCAATTTAACCCTTGCTAACGCACTTAATTGACATATAGTATGATGCAAACTTTGACTCTCTCTTGTGAACTGAAATGACTGTTCGCGATCGATGTTATGCTTGATTCTTAAAGACCTTGTTCACGTCTAACTCTCATGCAAAATTCATGAAGTTCGACGGGTAGGTTTTTGAGTTATCTGCCCTTGAATATGCTAAAACGAGCAAAGTCGCCGAACTTTGAAGGGTTGCAGAAGAAAAAGTATTCAGAAAAATGAAAATTTTCCAAAATGAATTTTCTCCCCATTCCTTTAGCTATGATATATGTGAGTTTCAGCTCTTAATTGCATGTATCTTCAGAGGAGAAGATTCTCAAAGATGCATGGGGTCCGGAAATTTCAAAAAGTTAATTAAAGCAATATGGCGGCCAAAGTACTCATGCTACGAATTTGGCCATGATTGACTTTTTTGCTTGCATTGTTACTGTGCATCGTTTAAAAAAGTTGCAAGTCTCTAAGTGCATTTTGAAATTTTTCCCATGTTAATTTTTCGCACTTTGGATGCTACTGTGCCTTTAACGCTTAAGCCGATTAAGCCCAAAAGCTTATTGTGGCTTTGTCTCATGAAGCTCTACAAGACTGGCAAGTTTGGCTGTAATCGCTTCAGCGGTATTGGCTGAATCGTGCGCACAAAATCGGTGGAATAAAAAAAATAATAATAATAATAATAATAATAATAAAACACGCCAATAACAATAAGGATTCAGCATTTCTGCTGAATCCTTAATAATTTTAGGAAATATTGGCATTTTAAGGTTGTATGTCGTTAAATAAGACTTGAGAAAGACTGTTAGACTGATTTTGCATTTTTCTAGACTTTATTGGTCTCTTATTGCCTTGATTCCAATAGGTATTGCAGGCATGTGTACAATATAGTCGCAAGCGACGACAATGACAGGATTCAGCAAAATATGAGCAACCGTGGCTCTTGGGGGCAAACTAAGTGCTTTTCCAAGTTTAGATAGCGTTTTGAAGACAATTTTAGTGCACTGCAGTTGATTTAGCCGTATTCTGAAGGAAAATGACGTTTTGTATACGTTTTCAGTACGTAGCGAGACATAGGAGCGGAAGTGAGGTTTACTCGATGTACACGGCCTG